>JAUTXW010000743.1:0-137500 GCA_030620095.1 Kuschelorhynchus macadamiae
GTCACCTTTACCCTATCATCCCAAATTTTGCAGTAGGCCATGCAAAACCATGCCGTTTTCTTTTGTTTTCTTGGAGGCAAATGACATTTTCAGCATTCAACAATTTTGTACGCGTATATAAAATATGGCGCTAGTTTTTTGTATTTATTTATTGTGTAAAAATATATTTGTATTATTATGGAAGAAATCCAAACTTTCGAATATTATGAAAAGTGCGATATATTAGCTTGTTTTATATTAAGGAATGAAAATGTTGAAGCGGCTTCTGAGATGTATTTTAACAAGTAAATAGTTAATTTTTAGGTATGTTGAAATACTATTGCTTAATTTTTATTTAGATATGCAGAAAGGAGGCAACCTAATATATCCACTTTTTATCGGATAAAAAAGAATTTACTTAATCACGGATCATTTATCAAACCTCGTACGAAACATATAATAAAGAAAATCGGGAGGCTGAGGAAATTACGGTTTTGGCTAATGCAGAAGCTTACCCTACAAACTCTTGTAGGGCCAGTGAAAAGAGCATAGGGATTCCAAAAACTAGAGTTCAAGAAATTCTAAAAAAGCACAAATACCACCCATACAAATTTAGGCTCGTGCAGCACTTACAGCCAGGAGATGCAGAGCGTCGGGTAGTCTTCTTCAATTGGTTTTGAGAAAGATGCGATATGGTTGCAGAGATTTTGAAAGGAAGGTTATATGGTCAGACGACACACATTTCAGTAATTCTGGTATACTCAATAGGCACAATAGTAGATTCTGGTCCCAGAAAATCAACACCAAATACAGACAGGGGCAGGTTTGGTCTAAATGTGTCTTGCTTCATATTAGGAACACATATAACATTTTATATATTTGAGGGAAATCTAACAGCCAATCACTATATAGAAATTTTAGAGGCAGCTATACCTGAATTACTTGACGATGTTCCTTAGCGCAAATTAACGAAATTTATTTTCAACAGGACGGTGCTCCTGCACATAATTCTGGAATGACGAGATTATTTCTGGACAATAATTTTACCAATCAATGGATCGGAACAAATGGACCTATAAGATGGCCCCCAAGGTCCCCAGATTTGTCCATTTTAGATTTCTTTCTATGGGGATATCTGGAAAATAGAATTTACAAAGACCACTATGATAATGTCCAAGATTTAGGAAATGCAATAAGAGAAAATTTTCGCTATTTACAAAATCATCCCGTTATTTTGCTTAATTCCCTAAAACGAATACGAAAATTGTGCAAAGCATGAATAGAACAAAATGGAAATTAGTTTGAACAGTTCTTTGATTTCCTTGGTTACTGTAGTTCTTATACTCACAGTTGATTTTTGCTGAAAGGCTTGTTACATAATAATTTATTACTGTTTTGTTCTTGTGTTACATAAATCTAGGTATGTGGTACTTTTTTGGTGCGAAATTATCAATACATATTTTGATAAATAGATTTAATTACATATTTATTTTGATTTATTGTTAGGATGTAGATATTATTAACGACTTTAAATAAAAGGCAGTATTGTTTTGCATGGCCTACTGCAAAATTTGGGATGATAATTATAAAAATTAGGATTTTTGTTGTTGTTTATTAAAATAGACCCATACTATTATATATTTTTGAGAAGCTTTTAAAAGGACAAATCAATTTCTGGACAATATACAGGGTGTTCCATTTAAAAAAACACAACTTTGGATCATATCTAAAAATAACAACTCAAATGAAAAATATGACTACGCCACTGGATCCAGCGTAAAAAACTGCGTAAGCAGCAATTTTTCCCTTTGCGTTAAGTTAAAGGATAACCGAGATACTGAGGGGGGTCCCAAAATGCAAGATTTTCTACCCCTGTAACAGGGTGTCCCGTTTTCGGAGGTTTTTACTAGGTTTCCAGCTTATGAGTAGAGATAGAGAGATGCGGTTTTCGCGACACCGTGCTACTTTTCGATGAAACTAAAGTAGGCCGCAAAAATGATTTGCCCTAACCATTTTAGTTTCCGTGCTACAGGGGTGATTTTTGAAAATTTGTCATTTTCGGACACCCCCTGTAACTCAGCTATCGTAAAATATATTTAAAATGTTTCAACTGGTATTTATAGATTTTTTCACGTAGAATTCAGTGGCGTAGTCAGATTTTTGCTGAGAGTCATAGTTTTTGACATATTGGCATAACCTACTATTTTTTAAATGGAACACCCTATATATTATTTTTTCATCTTATTCTTCAAAATGAGAGCTTTTCAAAAACATACCATAAGTCATATTTATTTCAGAAATAATATTAAAAATGCATTTTTCTTTAAACGGATTTATGGCATAGCAGATCAATTTAAATAAGAGAAGTGAAGTGCATCAGTGAATTTAAAAATAGTGAGAACGGTCAGATTTGATCTGATTTCAGTGATGATGAAGAAATTATTTCTTCCAATATTAAGAACATTAAGGAAGCATATAAAATGTTAGGGGATATTAAAAACTTTTGTATGTTATCTGGAGATTCTGTTTTAGGGGAAAAAGTCTCAGAAGTTGCGTTTAAAATGGAATCTCAAATTATTAAAAATAAATTAACTAGTTTAAGACAAAAACACCTGATACTTTTTTCAAATAGAAATTTTTTATAAAGTAGAACTGTATCAAACTGTATATGTAGGTAGTATAATATTTTATATTAGGTTGTACATTTTTATTGTGTGCATATATGCATGTAAAAGATGTTGGTGTATACGTAGTAACAATTATATTAATAGTTTCTACTAAACGTAGTATTATTTTACATAAAAATAAAATATTTTTTTAAATAAAATTACGTTGGTATTTAATTTGTTCACTCCCCACAACTGTACACCTTGATACAACGGACAGTTTCTGTGGCACGGCTACTGTCCGTTGTTGAGAGGTTTCACTGTAGTTTTTAGACTAGAAACTTTTAATATTATTCGTTTTGTTCATATTTTCTTGTACTGGAATAGGAAGTAAGCTGTGTATCTACGAATTTCAAAAATCATTTCTCCTTACTGGCACTGCTGATTATACAGGAAATACAGGGTGTCCACTGAAAAATAATACGCCTTAGTAGCTCAAAAACGAAAAGTGATATCGAAGTGCCGTTTTCCCAAAGTCACCTTGTCCACCTTTGTCCATAATCCAAACAAACACTTTTTGGGATTGCTATTTTTGATATAGTTCTCTTATGCCCGTTGATAATCTATACTTATTTTCAAAAACACAACATATATTTGTTTTACATTTTTGGATTTTAAAATTAATTTGCAAAACTCTTGTTTTGAATCTAATTAAAAACTTTTTGGGATACCTTAACTACATAAAGTGAACATTTGGAAACAGAAGTATATACAACTACAGCAGTAATAATAGGGTTTAAAAAAGAATTGAATATAAAAGTTTTTTGTCTATTATCCTTTGGATATTTCAGGTTTTAATAATTTTGAAAAGTTAAACAAATTATATGGCATGTACTTTCTTCAAATGGAATACCCTGTATATTATTAGCTAGAATGAAAAATTTTTTGTTCTTGATTTGAAAAATATAGTTTGTTGATATTTGCAAACGAGACTTCAGCCATTTTCATGGGGATTTGGTCAAGTTGACCTTGGTCACCACTATGCAAAAATGCGCTGAATGGCAATTGTTTCAACAACTGTAGTTATTGCAATTGAATACCTAATTCTCCACTTTTCTGTCATTTGTGGATAATGGTGTTTGATATGAATTATTTGAATTTTGCTGAAAATTATTCAAATGTTTCTATTTAATTAAATGCCAGTTAACGAGAGAACAACAAAATATTAACAATAATTAAAAAAATTAACTTTTTTAACCGATATTTGAAAAATACTTATAAAACTACATATTTTCTGCATAGCTTCCATGATTCTCAATACATTCGTGAGATATCTCAACAATTTTGAGGTCTATTATAATGGATCTGGTTCTTTAAGTATCTTCACAAAAAATGTCCAGTGGATTGAAATCCGTCCACTTCGCTGGCCATCTGAGAGTTCCATGTCTGCCTATCCAAAATCTCGTCCAAAGTGTGCCGAGAATAGCTTGTTTTCATGAATGTGTTCGACGACGTAAGACTAGAGGTCAGGTTCGCAGATAAGAAAAGGTCGAGGATGTAGATAAGGAGATCTTTGTGTAGTATTGAGATGAGCAATAATAATGTTTTAATAAATAATATTTGTTTAGGATAATAACGTATACCAGGTGATTAAAAATATGTATAGCACACATAATTAATATATACGTAAGCTTCTGTATAAATGAATACAATTTTTTATGCGAAAGAAGTAATTGTTCAGTTGAAAAAATATATTAATAAACACTTAAAACATAGAGTGAAGTTATTAAAATTTTGTGATCCTTGTTTAGCGAATTTTGTATTTGGTGTAAATAGTATTAGGTCTATGATTTTAATGTTAAAATAGAACAGTGTAAAAATATGGAAATTAAAATGTAAAAAAAAACTACTACGGTTTATTTTATGTGTTGTTAGTTTTACTTCGTGGGTCTCGTAACTCGAACTATGGCAGGAGAAAATTCAATTTTGTGTCTTGATATCCAGGGATTTAATTGTGCCTCTGGATTTATTCCAAAAGAACTAGCTGTGTATGATGGAACACGTTGTTCAAATTTTCTTTTCAAACCACCATATAACAAAAGCATGTTAAAAGGCATGTTAAAGTGCGGAAAATTTTTTTTAAAATACCTCGCGAGAGTGAACCGAAGCTAAGCAAGTTTAAGAAAGTTCCCGAATGTCACTTTCACAAGGATCCATATGGCACTACTTGGCATTGTGCATTATCAAACGCCAAGTTGTTATATAATTATAAATATTGTTTTTCTGTTTGAAGATAAATAAATTATTTGTAGAAAACATGTAAATAATATATAATAAATAAAACGTACATGAAACAAAATTATTTTATTAAGTCACTCTACATTATTTTTATCTATCCAGCTATTATGCTTATCACTGAAACCTAACCATTTTACAAATACTTTATTGTTTTTACGTTTTAACACTTTTTCCACTAAATAAATGTCTGGTTTTTCTGCATCTTGAAGTAGGTATGTCACTGGATTTGTAAGTTGAACTTTTTTTAATATAAATTCGGTTTGGATTTATACAAATTTGTAGTTATAATGTGTTATGAGTATAGGTTTTTTAAATAAAAAAACATGACATATTTTAATATTTTATTTAATATTATCAGATGATCCGAAACCTTTATTTCCCCTTAATGTCTCAAAAAAAAAAATACTGTTAGTCGATACAAAAGTGCAATTAATAGATTTTTTTTGATGATGAATTGTGTAATTTTGTCTGATTTACAAATTTTAAATGCGATATTTGGATGATTAAACAAAACTTTAAATACATTCTTGATCAATGATGCCCGCTGCGACTTCGATTCCATATTTGTAGCTTAGGCCCGATCTTGAATGGATTTCAGCGTAGAATCCTTGTGGTATTTCAATTTGTATGCCTGTGCCAATTTTTGTCCTTGATGATGGTTCAATGGTGTGGTCTTCTACGCTGAAAAAGATCGAATCCAGCCGCTTCAGAGGTAAATTGTCTAGGAGCTAGAGCCTCTGAGTGTGTTTTTTCCTTAATTTAATCTGAAAAAAATGGAAATTTAGTTATTATATGAAGTAAATATTGGTATTCAACAAACTTATTAATTTAATACCTGCCTCGATCTTTGGTTTTGTAGTTGTTGTTGATGATGAGACTGATGTTTTATTCGTTCTAATCTACGAAATTCCCTTTTTACACTTTTTGAAGCACCTATCGGACTTTGTCGCAGTACCAAATGGTTGGATACGTAACGGATAGGATCGTAAGTTTCGAATGTTCCATCTTCATCCCAACTAGAATCCACCAATTGTGATGATGATGGTACTGCTGTTGTTGTTGTTGTTGTTGTTGCCGCTGCTGCTGCTGTCAATGATGATGACAACAATGATGATGGTGCATCAAAAAGTTTGGTTCTTGGTGTAGTCATTCTTTTTTGATTTATTAAAAAAAAATAAAAAAAATAGTAATTTTTTTGTATATCCTATTTATTATAATATTTTTTGATATATTTAATTTTTTTAGAATATAACCTTTTAATATTGTTGTTTACTTTTTGTTCTAGGTGCTTTATTCGAAACAGATAATAGAAAAATTAAAAAAATTAAAAAGATGAATATTGTTTTTTTAATTAGGTAAATTTTAGTTTTAAGGGATTGTTTCACTGTAAAGTATCTGTATATTTGTAATTGACAATTCTTTTATCGTCGTAGGGATTAAGAGCAACTTTTGTTGATTAAATGTATAAACTTTATGTAATTTTGATACAATCATTTTTTGATTAACATTATTACAAGTATTATTAAAATATACGTTGATAATAGTCATCAAAAGTTATTGTTTTAAGTGCAGTTTTATTAATTCCCTTTGCTTTTTTAATAATGTTATAATTTTAAATAAAATTATCAATATCTTTTAAATCTATTCCTTGATTTTTAATTTTTTTATATCTTTCTAATTCCATTTGTGTTTTATATACTTTTATAGAATACGTTTTAGATTTAAGACCTATAAATTCTAATATAATTGTTCCATTTAGTTTATCTTTCATTAATCCTAAATTTTTTGACTTTTTGAAGGCATATTATATATACGTTGTTATAAGGATAATCTAAAGTATCAAATAAATGAATATCTTCTTTAAATATGTTGATAGATATCGTCAACGAGAAATAAATGATATATTAAAGAAATCGGTATCTGTATACAAAAGTTTTGTGTTAGATCATAAGTTATTTTTTATATAGTTATAATGAAAGTCATAAAGAAACGTTTTTTTGACAGATCCAAAAAAAAAATGCTAAAACCTACAAATATTGGTTTTATTTATTTTTACTTCTAATCGTGACATTTCGATAAGAACAATGTCGTTAGAAATACAAGTACAACTATGAAAATTTGATTCTGAAATATAAAAAATTTGCTCCAAATCTACCATTTATGTTTGCGTACGTTTTCTATGGTTTTTCCAAAGAATGCATTATTTAATAACTTAAAAAAAAATTTTCAAAATCGTTTTTACTTTCTTTTCGTAAATTTGTATTTAAATCAATATGTTTTTTTAACCAACATGATTGATCAAATTTTAATACTTTATATCTCTATAAGTTTTAATCCTAATTGTAAAGCTTGTTTTAATTTCGATAATGAATTACATATTTTTTTTTTAATAAAAAAAATGTAGTTAGCAATTTTGGAAGTTTTGATTTTGGTGGACATAAATGTTCCCGGACAAAGTGTTAAATCCTTTATGTAATTGAAAAAAGTTCTCTAGGATATTCTATATCAACTTCAAATATATATCCAATGGCGCTATCGTCAGCAATATTTAAAATAATATTAGGTGTAAAATTATTTGGATTACTCCATTTAAAATTTTTTGAGGTAATGGTAAACTCATTGCTGCACCATATGAATTATTAACATCAGAATACATTAAATAAGATTGAGTTAATTTTGAATCGTAAGATGTTTCCATATATTTATTATTAGCTTTACCATATCAATTCGAACATTGAGATATACCTCCTCGAATACCTCTTTCGATAAAAAAGCATGTCAATGTCAGTTAGTAGTAGTTCTAATTCGATACCTTGTGACAAAACAATTTGATAAGTTAAACCTAGAACTGTCTAGGTCCTTAATGCATCTAGTTCGTATGTTGTTAGACACATGTCTCTAAAGTTTTTAAAAATATCAGCCAAAAGTAAAAAACGTCAGTTTCTAAGGTATATTGTGTATTCTTGTAAATTGTTGATATTAAAAGTATTCCAAAAACGGTTTGAGCAAAACAATATTCAACTTGTGACATTTTTACCACTAATGGAACTATAAAAAGATTCTATTTTCGGTAATGTTGTGTCTTTTAATTTTCCCAACAATCTAAATATCCATATGGAAAAAACTCCTTTACGTGATAGTAATTCAAATTCGTTATTTGATGTATAAAAACTCTTAAGACTATTTTTTTACCATTAGGTAAATAAGAGGATAAATTGTTAATACTGGAAGACATAAATCTATAGAGTTCAGAAATCTAAAATTAATATTTGGATTTTCTATATATTTTGTGGAAAAGAAATATATCTTTCTTTATTAATGGGTAATAAAATAATTTTTTCCCTTTACATTAAGAAATAACTATCGTAGCCGGAGAGAGATTGTGGAATAATACAAGTGTCATGGGTCAGTTTCGCAGATAACAAAAGGTCAAGATGATTACAAGATGCATGAGTAGCACCACGAGCCATTCAATGCAATCTTTTCCTGTAAATATTTTAAAGTATGATAAAGAACTATTATATTTAAAATATATATGTAATGCTGAAAGCTTTATGTTCTTGATATATTGTAGTCGTAGTAGTAGTAGACTTTGAATTAATTGTGTTTGGATTTATTTTTTCTAAAATACTTTCTAAATCAGCATAAATTCCAAGAAAGAACTCTTTGTTTAAATTTAAAATTTGTAAATTTTAAAATATTTTTATCATCAGATGGTAAAGTTATTTTGGTTTTATTCATAGTTTTACAACAAATTAAATGTTTTTGAAGGTTTTCTTCAGTTTTAAAGTGATTTAAACATCTTTCACAAAACCATTTTTTGTGACTTATATTTCCCATTTGTTGGTTTAATACACGTGATAGATCTTTAATTAAAGCAAAATGATATATATTTGGATAGTTATTTTCATCATTAAAATAATCTATTTTATTGTTACAAGGAATCATTAGTAAATTTATTTTTGGAGAATAATTTTGTTGACTTGAACACAGTGGAACAATTTGAGATTTTTTTTTATAGTGAAAATGTTAATTGATAATTTATTTAATATTTCAAATTTTAATATATTTTTAATGCATATGGGAAATTCAATGTTATCATACTTTAATACCTCACTAAAATGAGGATAAGAAGATGTTCTGTTTATATTTCTGTTTTTTATCACTTACTGGATATAAAGCACATACAATGACCATAAAAACAATATTGATCATTAGTTTCAAATGTTAATAATTCCTTTGTATTTTTAAGAAATTGAGGTATTTCTGTGTAAGTTGATAAAAATTTTATTTTTCACATTTTCAGTATACCAATTTCTTTTAGAGCAGTATTATTCAATAATTTCGTTCATTTGTAGAAAAATGTTTTTATATCAGTTTCCAAATTATGTGGTTTAATAAACATTGCGGAAAATATAATATTAACTTTTGATAGATTTTTTTAATTCCTTTTTTTTTTATCTGAATTGAAAAACTTTTGTATGCTTTATTTAAAAAAATTGTTGGATCTTTAATATTTAAGTTTATAATAGCACCTGTTCGTATTCGTTCCTGAAAACACGATTCAATATCTTGCCATAATAATTTTTTTTTTAATTATTTTTAAATAGAGCAGAACGACTAAATTTTATCCTTTTTTGATTTTAAAATTTTCCTTATAATTTTTTAAATAAGTTAAACTTGATTCAATTTTTGAAAAATTTGCAATACATTTGATTTACTTTTTTTGACTAATCTTATTACTTTATTTAAATATTTTATCCAAAATAAATATTCATCTTTTTTTAATTAATCTGCTTACCTGCTCGATTTTATGTAGCACTTTACTGACCAACTGATCAAGAGTCTGTAAGCTAATTTCAGAATTAACATCCATTTTTATAATGGACTGAAGTCTACTAGAATAGTTGAATAGGGATCTAGGTATATACATATTTTTTTAAGTTGTTGCAGTGAATTAGATTTTATTATAATACATAAGATAATTTCAGTGAATCCATAATAATAAAGTTAACAAATTAACCCACAATTAAAGAAATAAATTTTTACACCTTATATAAAAAATATATTCTATTTACAAATTAAGTAATCATTTCTACTGCGTAGTTGCATATGTAAATGTAAGTAATGGTTTTGTTATTATACAATAGGAGAGGTTTGAGTTTTTTGTATTATTCCATTTAAACATTTCATAAGAAATACATTTATCTTAAAATTTATATTTTTTCAAATATAATATGTTTGAAACTAAATTTCCTAGTTTACCCTCCCATTAAAACAAGAATCCACATCTTCCCAAACTGATTTTCTTTTCAACAGACCCTTGTTATTTTTTAAGTGCAATTTAAAACGTAATAAAAAGTGTTTTTAAAATTGACAAATTACTTTCCACTCTATTACAACGACGAACACATGAACTATTTTTTAAACATTTTTTAATAATGGCAATTGTTTTTTTTTTTTAGATAACGAACATGCGTTTGGTAATCTTCTTTTGTTTTAAGTAATCTACTTACAATTTCAGTTTTTCGGACCGCCTCACTTGGAAATGATATAATGACAAGAGCGATGTACTCGACAGGTTCGGTGTGTGCATGATAATTTATATACAAAACTCTTATCAATCATTCGCGTCATTTCTATTGACAACACACACACACACGCAAAGTAGCATGGTATAATCATGTATATGTAAAATTTTCCAGAAGATAAGTCACGTTGCACCAAAAACATGTTTTATCAAATATAGGTCACGTTGCATGACCTTTGCATTTTTATTTTCAGTTATCAAATACAAGTCACGTTGCACGACGTACATTGCATTTTTATTTTTTTCGTTATCGAATATAAGTCACGTTGCAAAATATTAGGAAAATTTCTGTTTTTGCTAGTAATTATAATAAAAGATAAAGAAGCATTTACTCTGGATGTGGTGTTCCAATATGTAACAGCAAATTTTGTTGAAAATTTCCTTTGAAATTAATGAATATTTTGATCGTCGTCTACGTCAAAATCTCAAATTTTTTTTCTGTGATAAATTTGTATTTATACTCGTCCAGAGTTTGCGTTTGGTATCAGTTCTCTCTCTATTCGTTTGTTGATATTAGTATAGAATTTAGTTCTTCAGTTCCAGAAAATACTAGTGCATATTGTTTAATTTTACACGATCGATTAATAAAATATAATCCATTAACAAGTACTGTAAAAGTGATTTGACAAAAAAAGAATGTCTAAAACTAATTTTGTTGTTAATCAGAGACCTGTCAATAAGTTTGAAGCTAAATTTCCTAATTTACTTAAAACGAATTTCGTTCCCAATCAGGGATCATCAATATTATCAAATTTTCATATTCACAAACTTTATAAAAAAAGTGAATAAAATTTCAAAAGTAACTTTATTCGATGAAGATGAAATGGAAATAGTTCAAAACAAAATTTTAATAAAACAACCAAATCTTAGAATAAATTATTTGGATTAGTTAGATAATAGTGATACGTGTAATTTTAGTAAATATTTTTTTTTTTTTTTGGTAAGTAAATAATATTTGTATATTTTTTTTCACTGTGTTCCCCAAATAAAATACTTACGATGTTATATAAATTCTAACTGAACGACTGGATGCGGAGTTAGTTTTTTTTACATTTTAATAGTTCTATATATAAATATATTTTTTTCTAATTAAAAAGTTTTAAAATAAAAAAAAAATTTCTACGACACCATCTACAATCGTGGTATTTGTAAAAGATAAAATTAATTTTTCGTTAAAGATGGCTTCAGTTGTCATGAATCAACTTATATTTATTTAACAGGAACTTACTTATTTTTTAAACTTATTTTACTTATTTAATATATTTATCCTTTCATTGTATATTTTATATCTATGTTCTGTATTTAGAATTTTTTCAAGTACACTTTCACATTCTTTAATTTTTTTTTTCACAACGAAGTCTAACTAGATAATATTTTTGACAGTCACTTTTTCGAGCTTGTCTATAGACAAAATTCCATTTAATTAAATAATAGTATTTATTTTGATTTTCTTTGAAAGTTACTGATTTTTTTTTATGGTATATGCAAAAACTTTAATAGAAAGTAATTTGTCAATTTTAAAAACACTTTTTATTACGTTTTAAATTGCACTTAAAAAATAACAAGGGTCTGTTTAAAAGAAAATCAGTTTGGGAAGATGTGGATTCTTGTTTTAATGGGAGGGTAAACTAGGAAATTTAGTTTCAAACATATTATATTTGAAAAAATATAAATTTTAAGATAAATGTATTTCTTATGAAATGTTTAAATGGAATAATACAAAAAACTCAAACCTCTCCTATTGTATAATAACAAAACCATTACTTACATTTACATATGCAACTACGCAGTAGAAATGATTACTTAATTTGTAAATAGAATATATTTTTTATATAAGGTGTAAAAACTTATTTCTTTAATTGTGGGTTAATTTGTTAACTTTATTATTATGGATTCACTGAAATTATCTTATGTATTATAATAAAATCTAATTCACTGCAACAACTTAAAAAAATATGTATATACCTAGATCCCTATTCAACTATTCTAGTAGACTTCAGTCCATTATAAAAATGGATGTTAATTCTGAAATTAGCTTACAGACTCTTGATCAGTTGGTCAGTAAAGTGCTACATAAAATCGAGCAGGTAAGCAGATTAATTAAAAAAAGATGAATATTTATTTTGGATAAAATATTTAAATAAAGTAATAAGATTAGTCAAAAAAAGTAAATCAAATGTATTGCAAATTTTTCAAAAATTGAATCAAGTTTAACTTATTTAAAAAATTATAAGGAAAATTTTAAAATCAAAAAAGGATAAAATTTAGTCGTTCTGCTCTATTTAAAAATAATTAAAAAAAAATTATTATGGCAAGATATTGAATCGTGTTTTCAGGAACGAATACGAACAGGTGCTATTATAAACTTAAATATTAAAGATCCAACAATTTTTTTAAATAAAGCATACAAAAGTTTTTCAATTCAGCTAAAAAAAGGAATTAAAAAAAAATCTATCAAAAGTTAATATTATATTTTCCGCAATGTTTATTAAACCACATAATTTGGAAACTGATATAAAAACATTTTTCTACAAATATCGAAATTATTGACAATAATACTGCTCTAAAAGAAATTGGTATATTGAAAATGTGAAAAATAAAATTTTTATCAACTTACACAGAAATACCTCAATTTCTTAAAAATACAAAGGAATTATTAACATTAAAAATAATGATCAATATTGTTTTTATGGTCAATTGTATGTGCTTTATATCCAGTAAGTGATAAAAAAACAGAAATATAAACAGAACATCTTCTTATCCTCATTTTAGTGAGGTATTAAAGTATGATAACATTGAATTTCCCATATGCATTAAAAATATATTAGAATTTGAAATATTAAATAAATTATCAATTAACATTTTCACTATAAAAAAAAATCTCAAATTGTTCCACTGTGTTCAAGTCAACAAAATTATTCTCCAAAAATAAATTTACTAATGATTCCTTGTAACAATAAAATAGATTATTTTAATGATGAAAATAACTATCCAAATATATATCATTTTGCTTTAATTAAAGATCTATCACGTGTATTAAACCAACAAATGGGAAATATAAGTCACAAAAAATGGTTTTGTGAAAGATGTTTAAATCACTTTAAAACTGAAGAAAACCTTCAAAAACATTTAATTTGTTGTAAAACTATGAATAAAACCAAAATAACTTTACCATCTGATGATAAAATATTTTAAAATTTACAAATTTTAAATTTAAACAAAGAGTTCTTTTTGCAATTTATGCTGATTTAGAAAGTATTTTAGAAAAAATAAATCCAAACACAATTAATTCAAAGTCTACTACTACTACGACTACAATATATCAAGAACATAAAGCTTTCAGCATTACATATTATTTTAAATATAATAGTTCTTTATCATATTTTAAAATATTTACAGGAAAAGATTGCATTGAATGGCTCGTGGTGCTACTCATGCATCTTGTAATCATCTTGACCTTTTGTTATCTGCGAAACTGACCCATGACACTTGTATTATTCCACAATCTCTCTCCGGCTACGATAGTTATTTCTTAATGTAAAGGGAAAAAATTATTTTATTACCCATTAATAAAGAAAGATATATTTCTTTTACAAAATATATAGAAAATCCAAATATTAATTTTAGATTTCTGGATTCTTATAGATTTATGTCTTCCAGTATTAACAATTTATCCTCTTATTTACCTAATGGTAAAAAAATAGTCTTAAGAGTTTTTATACATCAAATAACGAATTTGAATTACTATCACGTAAAGGAGTTTTTTCCATATGGATATTTAGATTGTTGGGAAAAATTAAAAGACACAACATTACCGAAAATAGAATCTTTTTATAGTTCCATTAGTGGTAAAAATGTCACAAGTTGAATATTGTTTTGCTCAAACCGTTTTTGGAATACTTTTAATATCAACAATTTACAAGAATATGCAGAATTATACCTTAAAACTGACGTTTTTTACTTTTGGCTGATATTTTTAAAAACTTTAGAGACATGTGTCTAACAACATACGAACTAGATGCATTGTGGACCTAGACAGTTCCAGGTTTAACTTATCAAATTGTTTTGTCACAAGGTATCGAATTAGAACTACTACTAACTGACATTGACATGCTTTTATTATCGAAAGAGGTATTCGAGGAGGTATATCTCAATGTTCGAATTGATATGGTAAAGCTAATAATAAATATATGGAAACATCTTACGATTCAAAATTAACTCAATCTTATTTAATGTATTCTGATGTTAATAATTCATATGGTGCAGCAATGAGTTTACCATTACCTCAAAAAATTTTAAATGGAGTAATCCAAATAATTTTATACCTAATATTATTTTAAATATTGCTGACGATAGCGCTATTGGATATATATTTGAAGTTGATATAGAATATCCTAGAGAACTTTTTTCAATTACATAAAGATTTAACACTTTGTCCGGAACATTTATGTCCACCAAAATCAAAACTTCCAAAATTGCTAACTACATTTTTTATTAAAAAAAAAATATGTAATTCATTATCGAAATTTAAAACAAGCTTTACAATTAGGATTAAAACTTATAGAGATAGATAAAGTATTAAAATTTGATCAATCATGTTGGTTAAAAAAAACATATTGATTTAAATACAAATTTACGAAAAGAAAGTAAAAACGATTTTGAAAATTTTTTTTTAAGTTATTAAATAATGCATTCTTTGGAAAAACCATAGAAAACGTACGCAAACATAAATGGTAGATTTGGAGCAAATTTTTTATATTTCAGAACCAAATTTTCATAGTTGTACTTGTATTTCTAACGACATTGTTCTTATCGAAATGTCACGATTAGAAGTAAAAATAAATAAAACCAATATTTGTAGGTTTTAGCATTTTTTTTTTGGATCTGTCAAAAAAACGTTTCTTTATGACTTTCATTATAACTATATAAAAAATAAATTTGGATCTAACACAAAACTTTTGTATACAGATACCGATTTCTTTAATATATCATTTATTTCTCTTTGACGATATCTATCAACATATTAAAGAAGATATTCATTTATTTGATACTTTAGATTATCCTTATAACAACGTATATATAATATGCCTTCAAAAAGTCAAAAAATTTAGGATTAATGAAAGATAAACTAAATGGAACAATTATATTAGAATTTATAGGTCTTAAATCTAAAACGTATTCTATAAAAGTATATAAAACACAAATGGAATTAGAAAGATATAAAAAAATTAAAAATCAAGGAATAGATTTAAAAGAAATTGATAATTTTATTTAAAATTATAACATTATTAAAAAAGCAAAGGGAATTAATAAAACTGCACTTAAAACAATAACTTTTGATGACTATTATCAACGTATATTTTAATAATACTTGTAATAATGTTAATCAAAAAATGATTGTATCAAAATTACATAAAGTTTATACATTTAATCAGACAAAAGTTGCTCTTAATCCCTACGACGATAAAAGAATCGTCAATTACAAATATACAGATACTTTACCATGGAGATTTCCTTAAAACTAAAATTTACCTAATTAAAAAAACAATATTCATCTTTTTAATTTTTTTAATTTTTCTATTATCTGTTTCGAATAAAGCACCTAGAACAAAAAGTAAACAACAATATTAAAAGGTTATATTCTAAAAAATTAAATATATCAAAAAATATTATAATAAATAGGATATACAAAAAAATTACTATTTTTTTTATTTTTTTTTAGAATAAATCAAAAAAGAATGACTACACCAAGAACCAAACTTTTTGATGCACCATCATCATCGTCGTCGTCGTCGTTGACAGCAGCAGCAGCGGCAACAACAACAACAACAACAGCAGTACCATCATCATCACAATTGGTGGATTCTAGTTGGGATGAAGATGGAACATTCGAAACTTACGATCCTATCCGTTACGTATCCAACCATTTGGTACTGCGACAAAGTCCGATAGGTGCTTCAAAAAGTGTAAAAAGGGAATTTCGTAGATTAGAACGAATAAAACATCAGTCTCATCATCAACAACAACTACAAAACCAAAGATCGAGGCAGGTATTAAATTAATAAGTTTGTTGAATACCAATATTTACTTCATATAATAACTAAATTTCCATTTTTTTCAGATTAAATTAAGGAAAAAACACACTCAGAGGCTCTAGCTCCTAGACAATTTACCTCTGAAGCGGCTGGATTCGATCTTTTCAGCGTAGAAGACCACACCATTGAAGCATCATCAAGGACAAAAATTGGCACAGGCATACAAATTGAAATACCACAAGGATTCTACGCTGAAATCCATTCAAGATCGGGCCTAAGCTACAAATATGGAATCGAAGTCGCAGCGGGCATCATTGATCAAGAATGTATTTAAAGTTTTGTTTAATCATCCAAATATCGCATTTAAAATTTGTAAATCAGACAAAATTACACAAATCATCATCAAAAAAAATCTATTAATTGCACTTTTGTATCGACTAACAGTATTTTTTTTTTGAGACATTAAGGGGAAATAAAGGTTTCGGATCATCTGATAATATTAAATAAAATATTAAAATATGTCATGTTTTTTTTTATTTAAAAAACCTATACTCATAACACATTATAACTACAAATTTGTATAAATCCAAACCGAATTTATATTAAAAAAAGTTCAACTTACAAATCCAGTGACATACCTACTTCAAGATGCAGAAAAACCAGACATTTATTTAGTGGAAAAAGTGTTAAAACGTAAAAACAATAAAGTATTTGTAAAATGGTTAGGTTTCAGTGATAAGCATAATAGCTGGATAGATAAAAATAATGTAGAGTGACTTAATAAAATAATTTTGTTTCATGTACGTTTTATTTATTATATATTATTTACATGTTTTCTACAAATAATTTATTTATCTTTAAACAGAAAAACAATATTTATAATTATATAACAACTTGGCGTTTGATAATGCACAATGCCAAGTAGTGCCATATGGATCCTTGTGAAAGTGACATTCGGGAACTTTCTTAAACTTGCTTAGCTTCGGTTCACTCTCCAGAGGTATTTTAAAAAAAATTTTCCGCACTTTAACATGCCTTTTAACATGCTTTTGTTATATGGTGGTTTGAAAAGAAAATTTGAACAACGTGTTCCAT
Organism: Kuschelorhynchus macadamiae; assembly: GCA_030620095.1. Lineage (NCBI taxonomy): Eukaryota > Metazoa > Arthropoda > Insecta > Coleoptera > Curculionidae > Kuschelorhynchus > Kuschelorhynchus macadamiae. The sequence goes on from JAUTXW010000743.1 coordinate 17,604, forward strand.
CATACACAGCTAGTTCTTTTGGAATAAATCCAGAGGCACAATTAAATCCCTGGATATCAAGACACAAAATTGAATTTTCTCCTGCCATAGTTCGAGTTACGAGACCCACGAAGTAAAACTAACAACACATAAAATAAACCGTAGTAGTTTTTTTTTACATTTTAATTTCCATATTTTTACACTGTTCTATTTTGACATTAAAATCATAGACCTAATACTATTTACACCAAATACAAAATTCGCTAAACAAGGATCACAAAATTTTAATAACTTCACTCTATGTTTTAAGTGTTTATTAATATTTTTTTTCAACTGAACAATTACTTCTTTGGCATAAAAATTGTATTCATTTATAGAAGGCTTACGTATATATTAATTATGTGTGCTATACATATTTTTAATCACCTGGTATACGTTATTATTCTAAACAAATATTATTTATTAAAACATTATTATTGCTCATCTCAATACTACACAAAGATCTCCTTATCTACATCCTCGACCTTTTCTTATCTGCGAACCTGACCTCTAGTCTTACGTCGTCGAACACATTCATGAAAACAAGCTATTCTCGGTATTTTTCCAAAAACTAATATTTTACGTATTTATTCAAACATTGCTCATCTCAATACTACACAAACATCTCCTTATCTACATCCTCGACCTTTTCTTATCTGCGAACCTGACCTCTAATCTTACGTCGAACATATTCATTTTAATTAACAGAAAAACAATTCTCGGTACTCGACCTTTTCTTATCTGCGAACCTGACCGCTAGTCTTACGTCGAACATATTCAAACAGAAAAACAATTCTCGGAATTCGGCGAGGCGAGGCTCGGCTCATGAAATTATACCAGAAGTGCGGCGTGAAGCCCTACAAACATTCTATTTTTTTTTTTTACCACATGTGTTGTACTGTATAACTGCGTATTATTACTATTATTGCTCGTTTAAAAGATAAACAAGATCATCATCTAAATTGTTTACTTATTACGACGTACTGCATGGCGGTAGTAGTCTAGAAGTTAAAAATTTGACAAAAAACAAATCTCGGTGTCGACGGTTCGAATCCAGGCGGGCGCGCGTGGGCTTTTTTTTTTCTTCTAAGAAACAAATTAGTAATAATTATAGCGGTGCATGTGTGTGTGTGTGAGTGCCAAAAAGACACTTCACATATAAGTCTTTTTTGCTTCTACCTATTTACATCCTTATAAAAACACCACCATCCCCCCATAAAATAAAACTACCCGACGGGTCTCAACGCCTTTTTGAACACCTACACTAATAAGGCCCTTCTGGTCAACAGCCTCTGGTCATTGTCGACCACTTCTTCTTCGGCCATTTTCAGGCATTTTTCAGGATTGTGTCACTTTTTTAACACGTACTTTTTGAACACCTACACTAATAAGGCCCTTCTGGTCAACAGCCTCTGGTCATTGTCGACCACTTCTTCGGCCTTTTTCAGGCATTTTTCAGGATTGTGTCACTTCGTCGCCGAAGAAGTTGGACACACCCAATCTTTAGACAGACAGGCCATCCTCGGTCACAGTACCCCGCCTTCTATACTACTAAAATAGACTTCCTCAAATTTAAAAGGGGCATTTTTTCTAAATAATATTGATATATTAATTTTAATATATAAAAATTATAATAATAGTCCTATGTGACACCCGGCAGACTAAGCCAAAGTCTCTCTGTCTCTCTCTCTGTCTATATATATATATATATATATATATATATATATATATATATATATATATATATATATATATATACATATACAATTATTTTATTTTATAAATCTATAAATCATTTATTTTTAATTAGTTATTTTTTCTTGTGGTAAAAATATCCCTGTTTTTAATAAAAAGTTAATAATCGACTAACTAAGTCTTTTAGCGTTTTAATTCCAAAGAACTGGAGTAATTTTTTTTTGTCGAAACTTCATAGTGAACGGATATACACCCGGAATGAAAACACACTATATATATATATATATTAAAAATAAAATAAAAAGTTCACCAATAAACCCCGAAATTCAACAAAAAATCATACCACGGGAAAAGTCGAGCAGATGTCCTAAACTATGGTTTACCAAAAATACACAAACCGGGGGCTCCTATCAGACCTATTGTTAGTGCTGTTAATTCGCCGCTACAAAAACTGGAAAAATACCTTTCTGAAATTATGCAACCAACTGTAGAAAAAGCTGATTTATTTGTAAAAAACTCGGAGCATTTCACTCGAATTATACGAGATATCGTCCTTCAAAAAAACAATATCATAGCAAGCCTAGATGTCAAATCGTTATATCCCAGTATTCCCATCGACGAAGCATTGGACAAGATTGCTATGAACAAGGATTTCCAGGCACATATAATACAACTCTCGGAGCATTGCCTCAAAAATACTTATTTTTCTTTCAACGGGCAAATGTGTAAACAAATGGATGGTGCTACAATGAGGTCCTCGCTATCACCAGTAGTCGCGAATTTATTTATGATATACTTCGAGAAAGAAGCTCTTGAAAAAGCAAGTTTAAAACCCAAATTATGGATTCGTTATGTGGATGACATATTTATTATATGGCAACATGGTCATGCAGAGCTCGAAAAATTTCTGACTCACGTAAACTCAATCCACCCCAGAATACAATTTACTCTAGAGCTAGAAGAAAACAACAAACTACCATTTTTAGCCACAAAACTACATAACGGACATTTCGAATACACCGTGTATAGAAAACCAACACATACAGACAGATATTTAAATGCAAAATCACATCATCACCCAGCACAAATTCAAGCTGTGGCAAATACTCTAATATCTAGATCCGTGCGACTAACTGAAACACAGACGAGACAAAACGAACTTAAGGTAATATTTAGTGCTTTAAAGAAAAATGGCTACACAAATCGCACCATAGAGAAAGCTTTTAATGCACAGGTTTCCCGAACAACGAACAACAAAAAATATGAACCAGGAAAGCAACGAGTAGTCTTACCATATGTAAAAGGCACAACAGACAGAATCGGAAGAATTCTGAGGAAACATAACATACAAACAATACACAAGCCACAAACAACTATAGGTAAACTACTCGGAAACCCAAAAGATAAAGTCAAACTGGAAAACCACGGAGTGTACAGTATTCCGTGCCAGACTTGTGAAAAGTTGTACGTAGGGCAAACTAACAGGCGAATATCAGCAAGAGTGGAATAGCATAAACTCAGCATCAGAAATAAAAAAACAACCTCAGCTTTATTTTTACATCATCAGGAAACCGGCCATAAAATAAATTTCGATGGGTGTAGGGAGATTGCCAATATAGAACTTTATAAGACCAGAATAATCCGAGAAGCCATAGAAATTGAAAAACAAGGTAATTTGAATAAAAGGGACGAATCATTAAAACTACCAACAGTATGGAAGAAAATAATCGACAAATCTAAAATCGCAAAAACTCAAGCGCATTTAACGCAACAACAACAGCACCATCCGGAAAACATAAATAACGACCAACGCCTGCGCAGATATAACCTTCGGCCCCGAGTGGGGGTATAAAAGGAAGCGTCGCATTCACCAACACTTCAGTCTCTATTCGGACGCGAGAAAGAAAGCTTCGAAAATGCCAAATGTGATTTTGGCGAAACGTCAGCAAAACTGTTCTTTACAGAACGACAGTAGTGAATGGATGTACACCCGGAATGAAAACACATTGGAGGAGTAAAAATCAACATTATATATATATATATATATATATATATATATATGTATGTATATATGTATATATATGTATATATGTATATATGTATATATATATATATATATATATATATATATATATATATATATATATATATATATATATATATATATAACTACATACTATTATAACTATGACTTACTGATTTAATTATGTTCAAATTGTTTGGCATAAATGAGGGTACCGGAACAGAAATTGTTCTTGCAGCGGTATACTGGTGCAAGATTAGGAACAATTTCAGATTTTGTTGATTCCATGAGTACCAATCCAGATTATAGATTTTGGCTGAAAGCTCGCCATTCTTAAACAATAAATAAATAAATAGAATTTTAAAACTGTAAATAGTTTATACTATTGCGGAGCTCAGTTTTAACAAGGTTTAATCGCAAGAAAAATTAATAAATATAAGATACATTTTTGTTTAAAATCGCTAAATTCCTTCAAATCGTGTTAACACTGATCTACTAAAAGCTCGACTAAAATTGTTTAGGTTACGGTTCGAAAGAAATAATGTTTCAGCCTAAATAATTTAAAGAATATTGCTTAATACCAAGATTTTTTGAATTCGTGTTAATTTTATCAACAAGACTATTGTTTAACTTTTCCCATTCGGAATAGCAAAAACTTCACTTGAATCACATTGAAACTTCTATATAAATTCAAATGTTTAAACAAATTAAAACATGCCCAAAACATTATTAGGAATATTTATTTGCGATACATAAACCCGACAACTTTATAAACATAATGCTTATTATGATTTTTATATAAGTTACTTATTATGGTTTTGAAACTATGGTATGCGCGGAACAAACAAAAATTGTTACATTTTTGGAGAGCATTTTTTTTCGCTTGATCGGAAATAAATAATAGATTTATTGCCTCCACAATTCTTCTGGGTGAATCTTTTTCTCTAACCTTCAAATCGCGTTAGCCTTTATTAAACCGGGTCCAAATTCCAGTAAAACAGTTCAGTTCAGGTTACATGTCTTCCTGGAGGGGCAAACACAGCATTTGATAAACAATCTAATGTCATTTATAACATCCCGTGTTCTTGCGGAAAACGGTATATAGGACGAACGAAACAATATTTAGGCGACAGAATAAACCAATATAAAAACGACTGTGAAAACCACAATCAAACAAATAAAACTGCATTAGCTTCCCATCGCTTTAATTCTGGCCACACATTTCAATTCGAAAATACTACCATTCTGGATAGAGAAACTTACTGTGTACAAGGCGAAATGATTTACATATACTTGAATGATACTATCAATCTAAGATCAGACACACAAAATTTAAGTGTTATTTATACCAATATATTAGATAAATACAAGGAAAGCAAAAACATTCAAAAAACATATTAGATATTATGGGAAAACCCTTTATATATAATTTTTTTATTTTATTTTTATTAATTTCAAAATCTCAAATGGCTTCAATGTTTTCTTTGTTCTTTTAATACATTAACATCCCCTGTTTGTGACATGTAATTTTTCAACCAACCTTCAAAGCGCCAGTGTACCCGTACCCTCGATACAAAGAGTCAAGACTCTTAACTTTAAATAGAACAAAAAAGTGTAACATCTATTTGCAAAAATACTAAAATCACCATCTCCACAGTTCCTTGACAACACGCAGTGCGCGAATATTGATACAGTTTTGTTTCGTTAAAGTACGCAAAAGTATTTATAATTGTACAATAAGTCTAGGAATAAGGGTGCACGGATGCTAACAATGTTCAGGTGGGAGCATATGTTTGTGATTTATATTTTTATTTTTCATATAAAATCTGCTTTGTTTCTTTTAGTGCTTGATAAAGTAGAAATAAGTCAACAAAATGTTGCACAGAATATAATTGTGTCTTTTTAAACCCCTCTCAAACCCACGAACTACCGGAAGTTAATTCTGTATTGCTAAATATTGTCCTAAACGGTGTCTCGAATTGATCTATGAATTATAATGCAGAAAATATATGATAATGTGTGCTGCTGTAATTAATATTGTTATATGTTTTACAATATCGTTTGCAACAGTAAATTTCGATTAGACAATTAAGATAATCATTTATTTTATTATAAAATTATAAATTAGGGTAGTGTGTGTAAAGTAACTATTAAAGCAACAAAAAACGACGGAAAAATAAATTCATATAAATATATAAAAAAAATTTTTATGAAAAGCTAATCAAATTCTGAGAAATCGACTTACCAAATCTTCAAGGCCTTGGGAAAAATAAGCCATACAACACATAATGACGCTGAATACGAGTATGGCAAGAGTGGAAACTATCCAATTATATAAACTCTGGAAAATACACAAATTAAGTTAACCTAAGGGTCCGCCATATAGCGATTTTTTTTCGTTATATTCTAATTTGCTGTAAAATTCTCGATTTCATATTCTTTATGTAGCGCCCCCTTAAATGTGTTCGTTAAGAGCCAATTTCTAGTCAACCTAATCTCAAAAAATTTGGATATTATTAAATGTGTGTATACTTACTGAATAAACTGCAAATATGCTGTATAGACATACAAACAATCCGGCCATAGCAAATAAGAAGTTAATGTGTTCCCCACGAGCTCTAACAAAACTAACATACCTGAAAATATAATTTGGTTTGGTTTATGACAAATTTTCCAGAAGTATTATCTCAGTCAGTACCCTTCCGTTCTAGTGACAAATACAGTAATGTCAGTGTTTATGATTTTTGAGATTAGAGAGACAGAGAACAGTTTTGATGGATGGATTTTTAATGAGTTTTTTTTTGAAAAAAAATTGAGGGAACAGTTGCATAGGTAGAAAGAGCAAAATGTCGCATTAGTTATTAAGAAAAAACGCTGTATAATTCTTTACTAGAGAAAAAGGCGGTATATTTTTGATTACTACGGTTCGCGTGCCACGTCATATATTTCTAGGCAAAAATTAGTCGACGTAATTATCATACTTCAGTACAAAGTTAGTATTGATTATAGCGACGTCCTCCACTTGCCAGAGAATAACACAGTAATACCCAAATTTTCTACACTTTAGCGGTTTTTTGACTCACTAAACATAGGTAGCAAATGTACTAGTTGCTATTATAAGTGAAAGATTTTTAAGATATATGCAAGAAAAATCACGAAATTTTAGTAAGCCTAGGTAATTTTATTATTTCGGTTTTCGTCACCATTGGATTATAATTGATATTCGAAATATTTTGAATATTTAAATCATCATAAGTTACTAATAAAAAATAGATCACGATAATAGTTTTTTTTGATTAATATAATTTTAACAATGTAACATAAAAAAATGTATTTATTTTATTTGTAAGTAATGTTATTTTTAGACTCTGGTCTAGGTAATTTAATGTTCAGAACTATATATTGGTAAAGTTTAATATCTTGAAGGGTATATATATATATATATATATATATATATATATATATATATATATATATATATATATATACATGACACTATGTTTGTTTAAGGGCCAAGGTGCTATCTGCTACCTTAGGGAGCATCAGTATTAAAACCGAAATACTCGAACAAACAAAGTGTCATGTCATTCGACTTTGTAAGTCGAGAGAAATAGACAACCAGTGGCGCAATCTGTAGGTACTATGGTGCAACTAAATCGCTTTAGATGTGACCTACTTTTGGTTGTTTTTCGATAAATTGATAAAGGAGTAAATTTCCTTACCGTTAGTTTTTTTTGTTTCGTATATTTTTTTCGACCAAGAACCACACAGAAATCAGTATTTCTGTTTCCCTTCTATTTTTGCACAGATATGCCGTCTTGTGCTCCAAAGTAAGTCTCATGTAAAACGATTTAGTTGCACTATAGTACGTACAAATGGCGTCACTGGTTGCCTATTTCCCTCATCGACTTGTAAAGTGAAATGAGATGACACCTTGTTTGTTTCAGGGTGCGGGTATTTCGGTTTTAATCCTGATGCGGTCCAAGGAAACCGCCTTGCCGGGGCAAATAAAACGATAGCAGATAACACCTTGGCCCTTGAACAAACATATCGTCTGTTATGGTCATTTCAAAATGGTGAAGGAGCAAATTTCCTTACCGTTAGTTCTTTCGTTTCGTATAACTTTTTATAACCAAGAACCACAGGGAAATCGATATTTCTGTTTCCCTTCTCTCTCTCTCTATATATATATATATATATATATATATATATATATATATATATATATACTAAAATCGATAAAATTGCTTTTTCAAACATCTTTATCAAATAGAATAGCAAAAATTTATAATTTCTGCAGGTGCAAAACGGCCTAGAAGAAGAATGAAGAATTGCTTTCTATTATGTCACAGGGTACCGTCCTGCGATCATCATTTCTGGGCATATACCCTTATCAGGCAGGCTTGTACCCAGGGATATCTGAAATAAGATATTGCTCGATATGACAAAGTTAAAAACGAAACGTCAATCACACTGGAACAGTACTACATGGTAAGTTTAAAACTTTGCGGCGCCTATTGGTTGCAGACCCATAGGTATTTTGGCAACGTATGCACTAGCACCATCATGCGGAGAGTGGATACAAAAATTGATAAAAATGCACTTTCACACATCATTATCAAAAGTTCTTCGCGGAAAAGATATATGTAGAATAGCAAAAATGTATAATTTCTGCAGGTACAAAACTGCCTACAAGACATAATCGAAAACAATTCTTCTTGTGGGCCGATTTGAACCTGTAGAAATTATATATTTTTACTATTCTGCATATATCTTTTCCGGCCAAGAAGTTTTGATAAAGATGAGTGAAAGCGCTAAAACAATGAAATTTGGCCAACTATAGACACTAGTTGAGAGACGAGTAGAACTAACGCCAAAATTAATACATACTTTTCAAATCCTTTGGAGATAAGAAATCATTTTAAATAGTTTTTTGTTTTCTCAAGTGGTCATTGAGTTTTGTATTTTTCTCGGATATTTCTGACGTAACTAACTGAGATTATTTTGAATTTTGTGTTTACTTAGTGGTTGTTTCCTAATGTAATTCCCTAGTATCATTCAAAAATTTAATATAAAAATATATTTTCAGTATAGCACAATACAAGGCTACAATTTTTAATAAGTATTATTGTACCTTAGGAAAAATCTACTGCAGCTTAATGATATACTTATATAAGTAAAATGACTTAATAATTAAAGTTATTGACAAAACACTATTTTAGACCGTCATTTCTTCTGCAAAATATATGTATTTAAAACTTATTTTAATAATATAATCAATTTTTACCATTTTTGTTAAAACTACATCCATTGAACACACTGTGTTTTTGGTTAAGACGGCAGTAGCATAAAATTAGATTTTATTGTGTGTAGGGTTATTTTTTATTGATTAGACTGCGAGAGGCTTGAATTGCTGAAAGCACTAGCGCAGTCCAGAAAATTATCTGGAAAACAATGCTCCAAATTATATTTTCTAGAGTATTTAGGTATTAAAAAATTGAACACCTCCGATATGTAAGAAATTTAAAAAAACGCGTAGGCCAAATAAGTTAAAAACTAGTGACACTTTTCATGGCCTTTGGAGATATTGATTAACTAGTCCAATTCAAACTAATATTTTTTTAAACACTACCACACTACTGCTAAAATTATAACATTTACTCCATTGCCTAAAGCAACCCTACTACGCTTTGCTGTTACTTTTCTAAATTCTTTGGAAAAGGGCGGATGGTGAACTCTCATTCATCTTCTACTAATCTTATATTGATACTTACTCAAGGAACTCTTGGTGTCTTCTTATAATCAACCTCAAATATTTGTGAACTGTATCTTGATGAGCTCTATTTTCCAATAAGCTCAGACCGTTTTCCGACTTATATGGGCTATGCTTCAGGTTTTCCAGTATGTCCATGAGCATGTATATTTGAAATTTTAGATAGGCAAACAAATAATGCATGTACCATGCATTCGTTATCATCGGAACGAATTGAAAATTCGCTAAGACTATTGTTAGCCAGTGCAAAAATGAGGAATATTGTAAAAAAACAATCATTTGGATATGGCTCATTAAATAGCTGTTCTTAATAGAAACAATGTTTCTCAGCTATAGGAATACTGTTTGATGGTAAAGTGTTTAAAATCAAGTTTTATCATATATAATATCACTAGAGAGAAAATTTTGTCGGCAAAATTTTCCGATTGTTTATAAAAGTTTGTTGCTTGGTAACTTTTGTGACATTTTTGTAAAAAAACCATAAGCCGTCAGTCCACAAGAGGAAAATTTGAGGAGCTATTTTTCAAAATGTAACAAGTCCATTTTTTACGAATTTCAGGTAAAGGTGGCGCTGCATTCTTAGGACTTTACCGTACTTTACAGTAAACATTTTATATTTCAAAACGTAACAAGTCCCTTTAAAATAGGTATACTTTTTGGCGTATATTTTACAAAATGCAACAAGTCCTTCTAGTTGTATTTTTCAAAGCGCATCGTGTCCACATTTTGTTTCAAAGTGTGACATGTCCGAGTAAATATTTTAGTTTTTAACCGTTTACCATTGCGGCAACGTGTTACAGCCGAAGCAGTGTTTTTGAAAGTTGTATTATTAAAAATGGACCAGCAGGTTGGTGTTAGTGTCTCTGAACATAATGTAGGCACCCGCAAAAGGCCTAGATCGATTATCAAAGCAAGAATTAACAAAAGAAGCGAAAAGTAAGTTAGACTGATTTTTTTAAGGTTAAATGGAAGTGGCTACAGTGCCGCCACAATAAATTTTGCCCGTTTAGTTAGGTATCTACGGTTAGGAGCAGATCTTTACGGTTTCGGTTTTTTTAAACTTAGGTGCATGTTTCTGCTTAGTTTCTAGAATCCTAGTATGATTTTTTTTATTCCTACTAGTAAACAGGTCAACATAAATTTCTCTTTAGCAAATTTTTTGTTCCATTTTTAAACTGCTGCAACTTTATTAAAAATAAAGCTTTTCTTACGCGGTTTGCGGGTTTTAAAAGCCCGTTTCTTCTAGATTGAGCAGCAGGCTACAAATTGTCTGTCGATTGGCTATTATCATGATATACCGGGTGATAAATAAAGTCATGCAAAAAAAAAAACAAAAAGTTTGTATCTGTGCCATTTTGGGACAATATTTTTTAGTCGATATATTATTAAGGTTCTGACTAAGTTAATATCAGTATCTTTAGACGTTTTTGTCACTCTTTGCTTTTGTGGCCTGCAGCTCAATCAAAAAATTTAGGTTGGTAAATTCCATACAAATTATAAACGGTTAAATAATGTTTCTAGATACGCACCGGCAGACCCAAATTTAGGGTGCTGGGAAATTCCATGCCACCATAATAAAAAGAAAAATTATCAATGCCAGGCGGTTGACTTCGAAACTTTGAAGTTTGCAAAAAGCTATGTATTTAACGATAATTCTAGGAATAATCAAAATATGAGACTAGCATCGCTGATGAAAATTGCAAAACCCGTGAGAGATCGAAAGAGAAATGTGAGAATTTCTAAGCCACACAATTTCCAAATTCGGTACAGTGTAAGTTATTCAAATCACTACTTTTTAAATATAATTAATGGTGTATGTTTTACAGGTACATAAGGGAGTAAAATCCTACGAGGTTTGCAAAGCCTTTTTCTCAAAATTATTTGAACTTACATCTCGACGAATTCTATTGATTGCAAGTTAAACTGTAAAAGGAGAAAGCGCTGTAATTAATAGCGGCGGTGATAGACGTTCTCAAAAACAATTGCCCAAATTTGAGAAAGTAAAGCAGTTTATCGGCAAATTTAAAGCACAAGAAAGTCATTACAATCGTAGTAAATCTAAAAGACTTTATCTGCACTCATCTCTAACCATTAGAAAAATGTGGTTAATGTATAACGAGGAAGCCGGTGCCAAGTTTCAAGTAAAATATAATTATTTCCATAAAGTATTTTCTACTGAATTCAATCTTGGATTCGGATCACCTGCCACCGATGTTTGTAGCTATTGTGAACGTACCAAATTCCAGATAAAAAGGAATCCAACAGATAATGATGCTAAGCGTGACCTTCAGGTTCATAAATTGAAGGCCAAGCAGTTTAACTTAATGCAAGAAGTGCGAGATAACGAAGTAACTTACTGTTTTGACCTTCAACAGGTTCAAAACTTGCCCAAAATTCCCATTTAGGAGACATTTTACTTTCTACAATTAGCTTATTATTGCTTTTGTATCGTTGATGTAGAGGCTAAAACTCCAAGGTTTTTTGTCTGGACTGAAAATCTTGCTGGTCGAGGATCGAATGAAGTTGGATCAGCGCTGCTTCATAGAAACACTCAATTTGACGAATCAATAACAAAAATACGCTTGTTCTGTGACGGATGCGGCGGCCAGAACAAGAACAGCCATATCCTGCATATGTTGATGTACTGGCTTTATAGCGAATCTCAAATACATATTAGAGAAATTGAAATAGTTTTTCCCGTGCGAGGTCATTCCTACTTGCCTGCTGATCGCGTGTTCGGACGAGTGGAGAAAGAATTACGTAGGCACGACAGAATTATTTTACCTTCAGATTATACAGACATCTACAAAAAGTTCGGAAATGTATTTGAGTTGGAAAAGGACTGGAGAGTGTACGATCTGAAGAACCTACTCACTGTCTTTAATAAATACGACGGGATAAGCGAACAAAAAATTGTTAATTTAAAAAAAAAATTAAGTGGTGGTAAAAAGCAAGTAACAATATTGTCTCAAGTATTTTACAGAAACATAGACCCAACAAAAAAAGAAAAAACCCTATTAAAAAGAGGCAAATCTTTAACAGATGTGTCGCTGAGACTGTTAACAAACGACCATAGAATATCTGCTGATAAAGGAAAAGCGGTGAACAATCTTTTAGTTACGGCATTTGGAGTAAATTGCCGTCTTGAAGAAAGCTTAAAATGGTATTTTGAACTGCTGATCAACGACATTCGTAACCCGGAAGATGATGCTGAAAATAATAATCCAGCTGATCAAGAGAATTGCGACTGTATCCAGGAGAAACCTGAAACGAAAACCTAAAAATTTAAATGTATTTTCAATTCGTTCTTTACGTTATACTTAAAAATTAACATTGTTTATGAAAACGAAAATAAATTTCTTTTTCAAAATGTAACTAGTCCTACTTTCTCTTTCAAAATGAAACAAGTCCATTCAAAAATTGGCAATAAAAATACATAGAATCAATTTTGATTTACATAAATGCATAATTTTAGATAACTACATAATGCCTAACCAAAAAAAACAAAAAATGACTTTCTATGATTTGTAGTGTTTCCAAGCCAATTTTTTTGCCATAGCCAAAAATTTAGAAAATGAACTTGTAACATTTTGAAAAATAGCTCCTCATTTTACCTTCAAAATTTTTTCTCGCGTGATTTTCGACATGACTATTTCACGAGAACGAGAATGTCTTACCTTATATGATATCAAATAAAACAGTGAAATCAAAAGAAATAAAATATAACAACTTTATTTTTTAATCTCCATGAAAATAATTTTATTTATTATTTACAATATTGAATAGGAAACACTTGTTAAAATGACAAGATCAATTTTTTACTTTAACCCAACAAAATGTTGTCTCTGAAAAACCATCTTGTTGATTTTCGTCCAGGTAGGGAGAATTTTGTCCAGGTATGAGTTTTGGCAGTAGAAAACAGGCCGTTGCTATGTCATTTTGCCATTTTAAAATAATAGAGTGGCATAGTCAAAGCAAAATTTGACTATGACCAAATCCATTAGGTACATTGAAAATAAGTAGGGAGTGGAATTCATTTTATTTAATTTTGCTTCTGTTTTCATTAAAATGATCGGTCTTTTTTTTGTCTAACGAAGATTAAAATCAGGAAATAATAACTACTGAACATACAGGGTGTCCTGAAATACCGTTCGAATAACCTCAAGTTTTTTTTGAAGGTTTTTATTTACCATAATATTAGTACATACATTTTTTCAAAAAAATATACCATAACTTATGAAAAAAGGCCGAATATCAGGTGAGCCTCCCTAAGGAAGAAAAAATAAATAATCGGTAGTATACTGTTAAGACCATTATCAATAATTAAACTAGCCCTAAATAGGAAAAAAAAAACATTAAGCAGTACAAACGTAATAAAATTCTAACCTACACTAGAGAAATGCTTTGACCATTCAACATGTTTTTAAATTTTTCTTTAAACATATTTAACCGGCACGATTTTGATATGTCAGGGAGATTATTATAAATATTCGCGATTTGGTATGTAAAAGACGACTTAAAGAATGTGTGTTTGTGAGCGGGAGGTGTGAGTCGGCCCCTGAATCGGAGATTTAACGTATGCACATCAGATCGAAAAGTAATCTTAGAGTAAAGATATGCAGGTTGTTTAAAAAGTAACATTTTTGAATGCTTCCGGCAAAGTATACCATAAATAAGGCGAAGACACGGGTTGAATTCTTTAGTCCTCTGTGAACAACGACAGGGCCATACCCAGCGTCAGCGAAATTAAATTTAGAAATTACAAAAGATTCACATAAGATAATTTTAGATATTTTATATAAAAATTTCGTACACCATAGAAAATTTTTCGGTTAATATAGGCAACGCCAATAGAGCTACTAATGACTTCGGAACTTGAGGTCCGTATCCAGAATCAAACCGAGGTGTTACCCTCATTAGTACATGGCACCTCTGTTTAGCCTACTTTAACTTTTCAGTAATAAGTAACTGTTTTATTTGTTTTCGAGGGATTAATTTGTAGTCAGTATTTAGTCGCTGAATTACGAAGATTATCCAGATCGGTGTTAATTTTATTTAAGCAAGACGCAAGGTCGTTGGGTGGAAAAGAAAGATACATTTGTGTAACATCCGCATAAAAAAAATTTAGCAATACTTAACGGATTTAATTATTTCGGATATGTATAAAATGTAAAGTGGAGGTCCGAGAATGGATCCCTGAGGTACACCTGACTAAAGATCTAATGGCCTAGAAATGTGTCCACCAATCTAAACACGATGCTTTCGATTTACAAAATAAGAGCGAAAAAAAATTATTACTGAATTCGAAAGGCCCAAATAGTGCAAAATAGCAAATAAAATATTGTGATTCAACGTATTAAAGGCTATGGAAAAATCAATTAAAATTAAAAGTGTAAGCTTGTTAACATCATTGGCTCGCAAAAGATCAACTGTTATAGCTAAGAGAGTGATTTTACAGCTATAAAATTTCCTGAACCCTGTTTGTATCGGTGGATTTATGTTATTACTAAAAGCGAATGTTCGAATTTGTGAGTCTATTGTCTTTTCATGTCATAAAATACCAACAGGGCGAAGATCTTTGAAACTATTTGTGTTGATCTTTGGTAAGGGTAATACTAAAGCCTCCTTCCAAATATCAGGAAACACTGCATTACTGAGACAGAAATTTACAATATGGGCAAGGTAAGCTAAAATCTCTGGACAACACAATAATACCATTTTAATATTTATTCCATCCTGCTCCATAGCATTACTCTTAATATTATATAACACCTTCTCGACTCCAAACTAAATATTTCACGCTCCTGCCCTGTGCGACCGTGAGAAAAACTAAAATTTCCTGATCAACTACAAGTTTGGGTATACCATTTATATAATAATCATTTAATTTTTTAACATCTTTTAGCTGATCAGGAACGTCAGACCTCCCTCCCTCTCATAATGTTCAATAAGCGCAACTCGCGCCACATACCATTGGCGCCTGCCCTACGAAATATATCGGTAAAATAGTCCTTTTCTTCATTCTTAAAAGCAAAAGTCGTTTAGTTTCTAATGAATTTATAATATTGATGATGGGCGTTGGACCTTCTGCGAAGTCATCTGCGTCGAGCCTTGTCTCTAAGCGATATAAGCAATTTTAGATTGTCTGTTAACCATGGTGAATATTTTTTTGTTATTCGTACTGTTTTGAAAGAACCGTAGGCGTCAAAGAGTCCTAGTAAGTAACAATTCAATAACCCGATTTTGTCATTTATATCTTCTCGGCTAAAAGTATCATTAAAAGGTATAAATGAATGACTTGCTTTGAATGCAATCAAATTAAAGCTTCCAAAATGTGTAGTGTTCTTGTAGAGAGGTCCTAATTTCTTCTTGATTCCAAAATGCAATGTACATCCTGTAAAATCATGATCTGACATATGAGCCATTGGCCTTACATCCGACCCCGCAACAGCAGATTCATCCGACACAATAATTAAATCAAGTAAAGAAACCCTATTTAGTGATATTCGGGTGGGTTGATTAATTTCGTATCATAACTAAACGGCTCAAAATATTTTCAAATCTTTGATATAAAGTAATGTTTTGGGATAGCATATCAATATTTACGTCACCCAAGCATTACTGGCCTATAAAAAACCCCTACTACATTTTTTTTCTTTTCCAAGTTATCTTTAATCCACATATTCTGGAAAGAAACATCTAAATCAATTCTAGAGTCATACCTCGAGAATTTAAAAAGACTGCTGATGTACGTAAATACGCCGCCACCCCTTCCCACCTGCCTATCCCTTCTTAATAACCTGTACCCTTCTATAGTAATAAGATGGTGAGTTATAGCATTTGTTCGCTAAGTTTCTGTCAAGCATAAATTATCGGATTTGAGAGATAGAAGCATCTCTCTAACATCAACAAACTTTGGCTTTAAAGATCTAATGTTTAGTTGTGCTTTAGATAATTGATCAGTCATATCAAAACTGACAAATAGAAAAATCTTAATACAATTTTGGAACTATCCTGATTCGACATAACATAAACATTTTTATTTAACGAATTGTTTTTGTATATTGCTTCTTTTTTGAGAAAAAAATTAAAAACCAATTTATTACATGCCCCTGGGCAACAAATCATAAAAAGTATTGCGTGTCAAACAACTTTTTTTTTTATTTGTTTGTGTGGTCCAGAGACATGCATTTTTATTTTTTCTTGCAAAAACGGAGCAACTTGAATCAAAATAAATCATCAATCAAGAACTAGGTTGATACTACATTTGACATAGAAACCAAAAGTCTTGGCAAAAAATAGCTGTATAATTGTAAATAATAAATATAGTTTTAGGGTATTTGAATGTGTAAAATGCCGGAATATCCATTTGAAGAAATGACCGACATCTATTTTATGTACGGTAGAGATTACGATTGTGCTCTAAAAGTGCGCAGATTATATCACGAAGCCTTTCCAAATCGTCGACCTCCTTCCGATAAATTATTTAGTACCCTACATCAAAGGTTGAGAGAAATTGGTGCTTTTACGTAAAAGAAGAGTCAATGAGGAAGAAACCTTACCACATAGTCTCTGGAAGCATAAGAAAGGGTTCTTCAGATGGTTGAATTAATCCCTATATCAGCACTAAAAAAATTTCATTACAAGAAAATATTCATAAAACCACTCTATGGGAAATGAATGGGTGAACAACTTTTATATTAATATCATTTACAAAGAGTTCAAGCAACGGTACCTCAAAACTTTGAACTTAGACTAGAATCTTGCCAATAGATGCAGACAAAATACCATCACGACCTTTTCCTCATCGTTAAAGTTTGGTTAACAGGTGAAGCAGGATTTTTAGGAGAACAGCGGATCATACATTGTTGCCAAGACATTTTCTGTTACCTATTGAAGAAAATTTTAACCTAGTTCCGTTATATGCATCCTGTGGTGTTTTTAAATGTACATCCTGCTTTGTATTAGAGAGAAAAATTAAAAATAATAAAAGCATGCTCCTGGATCACACAAAAAATAAAACAAAAAAGTATTTTTTTACAAACACCTATTTCTATGATTTATATGTTTTGGTTGGTTTCTATTTTTTTTTCTCGAAAACGATTCAAGAGACAAAAATTTTGTATTCTTAGCTGCTTGATCTGAATAAAAATCAAAATGTTTAAAAAGGTTAGTGGCGCACCTTTTTTTGTGAATAATATTCGGTAGTGTCCACTGAGACGCCACTGAACTTAATAATTTTAATCTCATTAAAGCTAAATTAGCCCCTTGTTACTACAAATAATACTGCGAAATTTCAACAGAATCCGTCAAAGGATATTCAAGATATTTTTTTAAAACCGATGTTTTTAAAAAAGTTTTACACCCTGTGAACACTATGTATCACCTTTGAAATTATTTAAACAGTATTTTCGGACACCCTGTATTTCATGTTTGTTTTCTGATCCAAATAATTTGTATTTTTTTTGATCAACTGTCATGCATTTCAATAATAATTATCCTCCTTTTATAAATACTTTTTTATTTCTTAGTCTTGGTGAATGTACTTTAAACGTAAACAAAAGACCTTTTCCTGTCGCTTTGTTATCTTATAGTACTAAAGTTTCAAAATAAAGACAATTAAATTTAATTTAATTCATCAAAATAAAAAAAATGTATTTAAATTTTCCGACAATCTCAAAATCCATTAATAAGTAGATTCTGAATTACTACCTTGATCATAATATATTTTAAAGAAAGAGGTTAAAAATGACTAAATTTTTAAATTTCAATTTAAATACCTCAAAATATAGCAAACTCAACACCTAATTTGTTTTTTAAGTTAGCTTACCTGGAAAATATTTTATAACTACCGGTGACAATGCAAAATATTGTGTATTATCTAGTGCCCACAAGGTTAAATTTGCCAACAGCAAAATTTCTGCGCAAAGAAGTTCTATTCCATAAGTTATTTGAAAAACTCTGCATTCGTTTAAAATTCTGGCTTTGGTTTCTGTTGATGCTGCCATTGACATGTTCCAGTAAAACCGACTTTTGAATGTTTTTATATGTGGTATGTAAGTATCATATGTTATAAGCCAAAGTATTCCGGTGAACGTCATCTAAAAACACATTCATCGGTATATAGCGATCAGTTGAATCGTAAATGGGATTTACTTGTGGGTCAATTTATTCGGAACGTATTGATCAGAGATGAAACGTTATTAAGCAAACAGACTATGAGTGAATTCTAAAATTACAGGTTTAGTGTACATTCAGGCAAAAACCCCCACAATTTTTATTATTGCTTAAAAGGTTAAATTCTATTTTTTTTTCAAATTGCTGCAAATATCAGCAAATATATATAGGTATATTTATATATACATACATATATATATATATATATATATATATATATATATATATATATATATATATATATATATATATATATATATATATATATATATACATAAATATATATACATAAATATATATATAGCGACAAAATAGTATTAAAAGAAAACAAAATATCCCCATATAAGTTTCTTCCAGTTCAATTTTTAAGTGAAGCTGCTTATTAGATCAAACTGGATTTTTGTATGCAAATGATGGACCTCCATTTTGAGAGAGGGCTTCCAAACAAAATCGTTTGGACAGATGAGGGCGTATTTTCCACTGCGGGAATGCATAACAAAAAAAATCCTCACTACTATTCTTAGACAAATAAACATTTGATAAAGCAAATTAAAAGGCAAAGACATCAAATTGTCATGACATCAAAGTATGTTGTGGTAGGCATAATAGGACCTGTGTTTTTGACCACTATTTGAATAGACAAACATTTTTAAACCTTTTAAGAAATCTAATGACGGAAAAACTCAATGATCTCCCGGAACATGTTCGTGTGGATTTGGTATATCAATAAGATAATGCTCCATACGACTCCATTTATTTTTAAGTATATATAGTAACAGTGAGATTCCATGGCCCCCGAAAAGTCCCGATTTGACACTCTCAGATTATTTTTTGCGGGGCACTTAAAGATAGAGTATATAAAAATGGAAACAATTATTCTGTAAATGAATTAAAACCAAAAATTCGTGAAGAAACTATATGGCAAACATACAATTGTTTTTCTATTTCCATGTAATCTGTTGTTATGTTGTATGTTGTTTATATTGATAGCTATGTTACTTAAGAAGTTTGTTTCTAATATTAATTTTCAATAATGGTTTTAAATTTCAAATTTAGGAATAAATGAATATAGAATAAAATTAGGACTATAGTTAAGCAAATAGAAATATTATCCATTCCATGCCTCCTATAGTTTTTTTTTTGAGTATGCAGCACCACAATATCTAGGAAATTATTGAGATTTTCTGTTAAATTATGATTTTCTCTGCACTTAAGGAATCACTGAAGTTTTCCTCACCCATTCTGCAGGTTTGTTAAAAGTATACGGATTCTTGCAGTTCCTCAGTTACTATCGACAACTTTTTTTTAAATAATTTTTTTAAATTCAGGGTAAACCCAGAACCGTTTTCGCTTTTTCCTTCGTGAAATTAAATACAAGGTACCCACCACTAGATCTTCAGCGAACAGCAGCATAGTGATACACTACTTAATTTTTTGCATTCGAGAGTTTAATTTAAATAAAGTAATTGACATTCTCATTAATAGAGAATAACAGGCATCGGTAATGTATCTACAAAAAAAGAATCAATCAAAGAAATAAGAACATAGGGCGTTTTTGCAATCTCAATATTATATAAAATTTTGTTATCTAAAGCAAAAATACTCGGCAATGACGACTTTCTTTTCTTTCTTTCAGATATACAAAACATACGCCCAAAGATTTTATTGTTTATCCTGAACCCTGCGTTATCATTAAGAGAAAACTATTATTAACCTTCCGGAGCTCGCGCGCGGACTGTCAGTCCGCAGGCAATTATTTTTGCCGATAATTTCAATAATCGCCCGCCCGCGGCGCTGCCTAATTAAATACCTTTCTATCGCGACCTCTTCACCGGTCAGTGCTAGTAAGTGTATGGATTGGTGCGGTTGTTCGCCTAATTATTGGATTTGCGGACTGTGAGTCCGCACGCGAGCGTTCCATCTAATTATTTTCAAGAATTTTTTGTTTAAATATCTATAATTAAAAGGTAAGTTTAAGCTTATATTTTGAAAGTTTTAGTTAATAAATACACGATTCATAGATGGCGTGCTCTTGGGAGCAAGAACAAGCCCGCTTGCAAAAATTACTGGAGGAATGTTTAGTGGAAGATGATGAGGGGCCTGAGGAAGGATACGGGACCAGGAAGATGACGGGGAAGAGGACAATTTGGAGAGGCTAGACTTGGATACCGATACTGAGCAGGAAATTTCGGACATAGAAGACACCTCAACACCTAGGGGGGCATATCCTATGTTTATAGGAAAGGATGGAACCGAGTGGGCGAAACATGTCACAAATAAAAATGTAAGAACAAGGGCAGTCAATTTGATTAAACATCTCCCTGGAATTAAAAGAACTGCAAAGGATTTGAAAAGTGAACTGGAGATTTGGAAGCATTTTTTTACCAACGAAGTACTGAATTCTATAGTCGAGAACACTAATAAACACATTGCCATAAGTAGAATCAATTACGATCGCGAAAGAGATGCGAAAGATACAGACCTCATAGAAATTCAAGCTCTGATCGGGCTACTTTATTTATCCGGTGTCCTAAAATCAAATAGATTAAATGTTGAAGAAATATGGACACAAAATGGTACTGGTGTGGAGCTGTTTCGGCTGACCATGACCCAATGTAGATTTCGATTTCTTCTTGATCATTTACGTTTCGATGATCTGGCTACAAGAGAAGAACGAAAGCAAACCGATAAGCTAGCTGCCATCCGAGAAATGTTTGATACTGTTATCAACAACTTCAATACAGCTTATACACCATTCGAATGGGTCACAATAGATGAGAAGCTGGAAGGATTTAGAGGTCGATGTAACTTTAGACAATACATTCCAAGTAAACCTAATAGATATGGGTTAAAAATATTTGCAATGGTAGACTCCAAGACTTTCTATACGTGCAATATGGAGGTTTACGTAGTCAAGCAGCCTTTGGGACCATTCCAGGCGAGTAACTCACCATCTGCGGTAGTACAAAGATTGTGTCAACCGATAAAAAGAACTTGTCGTACTGTTACTGTCGATAACTAGTTTACCAGTATGGAGCTACTGAATACCCTTTATTCGGATTTTAAGCTGACTCTATTAGGTACAATTAGAAAAAACAAACGGGAATTGCCTCCGGAATTCTCGAATCCACAGGGTCGTCCTCTTTTGTCATCAATGTTCGGCTTTCGCGCAAACTGTACTCTAGTATCATACACACCAAAAAAAAAGAAAAATGTGCTGTTGTTATCTAGCATGCATTTTGACGATGCATTAAACGAATCAACAGGAAAGCCAGATATGATAATGGACTACAATGCATCTAAAGGGGGGGTCGACTGTGTCGATAAATTATGTGCGACCTATAATTGTGCGCGAAATACGAGAAGATGGCCCATGGTTGTGTTTTATTCGCTTCTAAATGTATGTGGAATAAACTCATTTGTTATTTATTCAATAAATAATCATGCTAGTGAGTTACGACGAAGAAAGTTTATACGATCATTGTCTTTTCAATTAGTGGAGGGTCATATTCGTCGTAGAGTAACGCAATCTATTCCTAAGGCTATGCAACTAAGAATAGCGGAAGTTTTTGGATTGGAAACCCCGCACCTGAACCCGTACCGGCAGGACAACGTGGACGTTGTTCGTACTGCGACCGAAAAAAAAATAGACCGTCTCGTTTCTTCTGTATCGAATGTCGCAAATGTATATGTTTAGAACATTCACGCGTGATATGTCTCGAATGCCACTCACATTAATGTATTTTTTATTTGTTTATTCGTTATTTTGTTTTATTTCATGAAAACGATCATTCAGTTTTTATTTCCTAGCAAGTACAAATTCTTTTAAGCTGTTGAGATTAATGTATTTTATAAATAAAATCCTAAAGTAAATGAAAGTCAACTTTTATTACTATTTGTTTGACAAATAATCATTAGGAAGCCTTGTATATGGCTGCGGACTGTGAGTCCGCGCGCGAGTGTTCTATCCCAATATTGGAGCGCGAGCTCCCAAAGGTTAAACTTACGAACGTTTCAATGAAGTAAAACGGGGCATACTGTAGAAAATATCCAATTTTAAAGGTTTTTAAAATGAGGTAAGTTTGACCTAAACTTAGTGCTGATCCATAAACGATAGCCAAGTAGCCCGCAAATCTTAGTTTTTTATAACTGGGAAGTAACAACATACTATATACGTGTGGAAGCCATTCGCCTAAAACAAGAAAATAAACGTTTAAAAAAATATACTTTAAATTTTCTTTTTTTTTACTTCCCTACGAGATTTTTTCGGATCTTTACGTTTTAGTGTTCCTAGATGATGAAAACCATGTTTTCTCAGTTCCGTCAGTCTGTGTGTCTGTCTCTCATCAATTACTAAAAAACGAGAAATTTAGCAATGTTGTAGACGAAACGAATGAATCGGACATAATTTCATGCCTAAGAGTACAATATTTCATTAAAATCAAGTGAGCCATAACTGAGATATTTTGAGTGTTTTATATTTTCTTAATTAATTTTATAAAATTAATTCAGATAGTTGATGAGACCTTTCATTTTTTAAATTGAATTTTTTTTATATTTCCAAAATTTTCTGTACTTTTCTTTTGAAGCAATGTCTTCGAAAGAACAGTTTTTGAGGAAATCATGGTCTAATATTGAAATTTTGAATGAATTATTTGTTGAAATACCTGCACACGAAACTTGCTTGCCTAACAATATCAGTGTTGTCAGCTTTGTTGATTTCCAAAAATGAGTCAAAGAATTGAAGTTTTAATGATACTGGATCATGAAGACAGAATGAGAAAGCAACAATATGTTTTTAACAATTTTAATGATAAATACGCACATAGAAATTCATTAGCAAGTTCAAAAAAAAAAATTCGTGTAAACTGGAAAAGTAAAAGATGTTGCACACACTGACAGACCAAAAAGCGTAAAAGTAAGTTCAATTGCAAAAGAAAACTTGCAAAAGAAAACAACATTTTTCACATCGCCCATAGATCGCCTTCTAAAAACTCATTGAAGATAACTACGATAGTCGATTGGAGTTTAACGAAACCTTGATGGAATGCTGCAGCGCCAATCCAAATTTGGTTCACCAAATATTTTCTCTGACGAATCAAAATTTTTTAATGGGAAAGTTAATAGGAACAAAATTGAGCCTAGCAAAATCCTCATTGGATACGCGAAAGTCATACCCAATACCCCCAAAAATTATATATTTGGGCCGGTATAGCAGGTAAAAAAAATAAATGGCCCCTTCTTTGTAGAAGAAACATGTTGAGAAAGATATTTAAGTCTTTTGAGAAACGAAATTGTCCCAGCTCGTGCACATCTATTTCCACATAATCGTAAATAGCTATCGCCACTTTTTTACCGCTCGTGTTGAATATTTGAACAGGTGATAATCACAACAAATATAGAAAAAGACTCCAAGTCTCGGTCTCATTAAATTATAATTTTACAATTCACAACATATATGACACGTGTTTCGCCTTTTCGAGCATCATCAGACCTACAAGCAACAGAGAGAACCTTAGTAAATAATCACACTCACAAGTCCTAAAACCATAACTTACAAATAGAATAAAACACACTAAAGCACAACAAAACAAACAACTACTTATACATATTTGATGGACATTAAATCATAATCATCCGCCAAATGATGAAATTTGGTTTCAACGGGATGGTGCACCACCGCATTATACTCAACATGTTCGCCAATATCTGGATGATGTGTTTTTTGGAAAATGGATTGAACATAGGGGTACAATTAATAGGCAACTGGCATCGTCTACTATCATTTGTTGCGCTTTTTGGTCTACCAGATTGTGCAGCATCTTTTACGTATCCAGTTTCTAGAAATTTTTTCACTTTACTTAACAATAGATCTAGATAATGGATCTATATTAAGATATTTGCCATTCAAAATGTTACAAAAATATTGTTGTGTTATCATACATATTTCAAGTCTTTGGGTTTCAGTTAAATCAAAATCACCCAGCTGTGTAAATCAATGTAAGTCAAATTGACATTTTCATGTATGATATATCAGGTAGGCTTTCGTGTGGAAGTATTTTATTGGGTGATACATTCAAATATCGATGTTAAACCATGGCTTTCTCAAAAACAGATAACCTTTGAAATACTTGCTTCCAATGAAAAATAGCGAGAATTCTAAGCAGTATTCGAAAATCCAATAAAAAATAAATTATTCCATTTAAAAAATTAGAAAAAAAAACATTAAACTTGGCAATGTTGTATATGCCATCATTGAATCAATGAAGTATACAAAACTTCATTAGAATCAAGTGAGCGATACCGTAATTAGGGAAGTTGTTTAAACGCAGGTCCGGATCCCTCCAGACGTCATTCCTGAAGCCTCTTGGATTCCATGTTAAGTTGTTTTTATTATTATTTATTATTTTAATTTAAAATTAATTCGAGTTTCATTTTTCATGTTTCTGCAGTAAATTATCCGATATCGGCACATTTTGTTCTTCGTATAACTCGTAAATTTTGCACCGTAATACTTCTTCATTACCTCATTACCTACTTTGAAGAGTTCCTGCTATCCCTTCTTATTTTTCTCCATACAGTGGGATTGTTCACAATTTTCCAAATAGTTGATTTTGGTACCAGTGGCGGCTCTTCCATAGGGTCATTTGGTCAATGACCTCCAAAATATTTCACCTTAAAGCTGTACGAACCCGAAGATGTCACAGCTACCGAGCGGCAGCCAAATGTGATAGCAAAATGGAATATGAAATCGCGATTTGGGTCATCAGACGGTCTCTTCTCATAATTCGAACGATCGATCGCGGCCTCACGTCGGCATGCGGAAGTTCAATTGTTCAGAGGTCGCGCTGTCGATATTCTAACTCGATATTGTTTCGGACGTTTTTAATCGATGAAAGTTGATTTATGAACTGTTTTTTGTAATATATATTTTTTTATTTTTATGACCATTGTGTGAGTTGGAAATATACAGGAAATAAAATGTTGGTCTATGTTTGAGTTGTGAATGTAGATGAAATAAAATGTCGGTGGTGCAAAAAATTAACTAGAGAGTGCTAACGAACTTGATTTTGAGAAAATAACCGAATTTAAGGTAAGTGGTCGCAATTTGCCAGAACTTAGTATACGACAAGTAAAGACAAAAATAAAGAGGTTCATCGAAACTTTCACAAAAGTATGTACGATTTAGCTATCAGGATATGTAGTTGTGAAGTCTCTATCTCATTTTACTGTTATGTTTGTTTGTTGTTTTCTTAAGGACTACTCGGACTCATTAAGGTGTAAAACCGGTGTTAAAGACTAAAAACACTTAAAATAAAAAATAAAAAAACATGCGTTTTTTGCAGATCACAGTAAATATTCGGTGAACTATACTAGGGTCGGAAGTGTTGATATTCACACTCAGTGAGGCACAGCTTATAGAAAATCCCTTAGAGATTTAATGAAAATGGATCCAAAAATCGTTATATTTTAAACAAAATTATATGTTGTGTAAAATTTTTTGGGGCATTTGAGCTGGCACTAGTTGGCCATGATAAAACGGCTTTGTCTGAAAATCCAGGGGTTTTTCGAGGACTTTTTTGATGAGGAGTTGGGCTAAGATAGATAGATCCGCTTTAGCAATATTAAGAAATCCTTTATAAAAGGAATGTGCGTGCAATTTTAACGAATGTGTCATTCAGCATTTTTCCAATTCTAAAGGACGAAGAATAGATCAGAACTTCAAGAGAATTTAAAGCTCAAATTAAACATAAGATATTTATTTTTATTTTAAGTATGCCTATTTTTAAATTTGGCACTTTCATCAAAATAGAGGTCTCTTCTAAAACTTTTTCTTTATTTATAACCCCGAGTGCGGTAAGTTTTAAATAAACGATGTTTATAATTTCTTTGGCATCCACAAAAAAATGTTTACTATTTTCGCAATGTGAAGAAACGCAGGAGAAACTGCGGGAAAAACATTCCGTTCACACCAAGGGCACCACATATTTGCCATCCGGAGGTTATTTTAACATAAGTAATTCGCATGAATGATCACAAATAAATCAAGCATAATACCACCATAAGACCGAGAGACAGACAGATAGACCAAAATGTTAGCAGGTCATCCATGACCCTTAAGTTTTACCAAAATTTGAAGTTGATCGGGGAAGTAGTTTTTTAGGTATGCCGCGAACAGACAGACCGACAGACAAAGAGATGGAATTTAACATGTTTTTCGGCATGTAGGAACCTTGAAATGTATAAATCTGAAAAAATCTCGGGAGGTGAGGAAGTAAAAATTCAAATTAATTTGGGTTATAATTAAAAGCATTATTAAATATTTTAATTTTTATACAGGGTGATTCATGAGGAAATGTCAATACTTCAGGTATATATTCAGGACCAAAAAATAAACATAAAAGTCCATATAAATAAGTGTCCGCAAGGCCTTAGTTCTCGAGATACAGGGTATTAAAATTTTTATTTAATTTTCCTATTTTTTAAATAAAATTTATGATAATGTAAATAATGGAGTGAAAATTGATATACGGGTATGACAAGTTCGAATCTAATATTAGTATTGCTCTTATTTGTAGGGGGCGCCACCTACTTGTCTTTCTACTCCTTCGAACAATCACAACTTTTTGGTACAGTCTTGTATTACATTTTTGAGTAAAACAAATTATTCCCTTGACATTTCTACGTCAAAAAGGTATACCTGTTAAAAGTGGATACGAACAACCGTTTTCGAGATATTTGGATTTAAAACAATTTCGGCGCATATAATTTTTTATCGCAAAATTTTAAAAGTTTGTTATTTTGTTCAAATTTAAACGCATCTTGGCACAAAAGCTTTGAAATGAAAGACTAACACATTTTTTTGAGGTGTGTATTCAGCGCCTCAGACATAAACTAAACAAAAGGTTTTTAATAAAATTACGTTTTATAATTTTCAAAAATTCCACCATTTGCTCTGTGGATACATTCGGGCGCATTTCTTAGTGTTTGTGCTGCGTTTGTTATCCGATCCAATAATGCTTCTCTTGTATTTACTTTAGTGGAATATACCAGTGATTTGAACCATCCCCAAAGACAATAATCTAAAGGATTAAGGTCTGGCGATCTAGGTGGCCAATTAAACGGACCTTCCCGACCAATCCATCGGTTTGGAAGGTTTTGGTTTAAAAAATCTCTTACAAGTAAACTGTAGTGTGCAGGGGCTCCATCATGCTGCAAATACATGTTTTGTCTTACATTAAGAGGAACTTCTTCTAATAGATTTCGCAAGTGATTTTCCAGAAAGTTTAAATATTTTTCTCCTGTAAGACTACCGTCGATTATAAATGGACCAATTAAATGATCATTTAACATTCCACACCACACATTAATGCTAAATTTATGTTGGAAATTATGTTCTACTGTAGCGTGAGGATTTTCATAGGACCACCGGTGTTCATTGTGAAGATTATTTATACCATCACGCGTGAACTGTGCTTCATCAGTGAACAAAACATACCTATACAACCTTCGATCTTCATTAATCCAGTTACAGAATTGCATTCTCAACTCAAAATCACCCTCCTGCAAATGTTGAACCCGTTGTAAATGAAATGGGTATAAACAATTAATGGGAAGATTTCTCCAAGCAGACGATTGTGTAATTTGATAAGTATCTGCAATTCGCCTAGTGCTTATGCTTGGATCATTTTCACTTCAACGTTGGGTCCCGATTCCCTTTCAGATACAATTTTCGCACTTGGAAACATCCTAGATTCTCCAGCAGTAGTGAAAACTTGTTGAAAAACTCTTCTATCTGGCACCCTTCTATCTGGAAAACGACGCTGGTACTCCGCGACGGCTTGAATTGCGACCATTGCAGAAGCCATAGACGAATATCATATCTGCATATTCACGATGCGAGAATATCACAGGCATAATGACGTATTTAGATCTAAAGTTTCCTAAATGATTATTGTCAGATAATAAAAGTTATGAACAGAAATTGACAGTGACAAAATTTGATCTTATTATTAACTGACATTACTATTGCTAAGTAACAGGAAAAACGATGAGAACACCAACCAGCAGTTGTTCTGTCAGGCAAGGCACACTTCTATTTTTTTACAATACATGCATACTTTATGTGAATTTGATAAAAAAAAATCACATGCTTCGAAACTGTTTTAAATCCAAATATCTCGAAAACGGTTGCTCGTATCCGTTTTTAACAGGTATACCTTTTTGACGTAGAAATGGCAAGGGAATAATTTGTTTTGCTCAAAAATGTAATACCTGTCCCAAAAAGTTGTGATTGTTCGAAGAAGTAGAAAGACATGTAGGTGGCGCCCACTACAAGTAAGAGCAATACTAATATCAGATTCGAATTTGTCATACCAAAAAACCCCCGTATATCAATTTTCACTCCATTATTTACATTATCATAGATTTTATGTAAAAAATAGGAAAATTAAATAAAAACTTTAACACCCTGTATCTCGAGAACTAAGGCCTTGCGGACACTTATTTATATAGACTTTTATGTTTATTTTTTGGTCCTGAATATATACCTGAAGTATTAACATTTCCTCATGAATCACCCTGTATAATATACATATTTAGTAATTAACATTTTAGCTCTCAAAGTCGTTTCGAAATAAATGGCTATTGCTAAAAGTTATAGTTTGGTTGAGCAGAATAAATATTGCTTATTATTAGATAAATATAATCCTTTTATTAAAATTATTTTTGGCCTTAATTTCTAGACAACAAAAATTAAGAAGCTGTTACTTATCTATAATACCTTCATCTAAATACTGTACGTCAAAAGGCTCCATGAGTCGTTAGTTAAGAATCCTGTCCTTTTAAAAATGTTAACAAAGCTTTTTCTGAAATATCTTAAACCAACTCACACAATGCCACAATAGGTATTAAAAAATATATTGGTATTTCTTAAATAATTCGTATACAAATGCTAGATTAATTATTTTTCAATTAACTTTTTTATCATTACCATCAAAAACGGTTTTGGAGTAGACACTATACATACTTTGTTAAATAATTAAATACGTTAAAGAAATACGATCAGATCTTTAATAATTTTAATAGTTTTGGAGTGGTCTTTGACAAAAATAACTTTTTTATCGTTATACGGGGTGTGACAAAATATAATATAAAAATGAAAAATTTTAACTTTCTGCACCTCTTGCAATACTTATTTTAGAACTTTCATAGTATTTAAGTCCTAACACTGGAACCTGTGGTGGAAGATAGATCAAAATTACAAAAGTACTAACCACACTTCACCACAACTTGTTACGTTCTGAACACGCGTTTCGCTAACCAAGTTAGCATCATCAGCAGATGATATAAACTAAAGTAACTTATCCTAACCGAGACTATTTATAGGTAAATGTGGTAAACAATAGAGGGGACTATAGGGAATAGGCCCTCTGTCATTATTTAGTGCTTCTTTACCACATTTAACTATTTCTATACTCTCAAATGCATCCAATAGTCTATTATTAGATACATTTTTAATCAACTTAAAATTATGTATTCCTATTTGGTGATTGTTTTCCTACACATGTTGGGCAACGCTTGACGTTTCTGTTCTTCTTCCGTATCTTAAATGTGCCATGTCTTCTTTAAAACGAATGTTTATGGAGCGTTTAGTTTGCCCAACATATTTTAGATCGCAGTCATTTCAGCTAATTTCATAGATGCCACTTCTCTCCTTCAAGTCGACTTTGTCTTTAGGGTTTCCAATGAGATTTTTCAAACTGTTCTCCGTTTTGTAGGCTATTCTAAAACCTACGTTTTTAAATACTTTTTCTAGACCTCTCGTATATCTGGGATCATATGGAATTAATATGAACTTATTGAGAGCCTCGGGTGCTTGAAGAGTAGTGGCAACTTTTAACATTTTCTTATGCTTATGTCTATTTACTAATTTATGTACAATATTATCATTATATCGATTACTTTTAGCTATATTTTAAATCCGATTCATTTCATTGTTAAAACGTTCTTTACTTAATGGAAAATTGACTAACCTGTGAGTTAAGAAACGAAATGCTGCCATTTTGTGTTGACGGCAATGAAATGTGTCAGATGTTATATACCTAGCAGTATTAATAAATTTTCTATAAATATCAAATTCTAATTTATCATTATTTCTAATAACAAACGTGTCGAAAAAAGTTAATTGCCCATTGTTCTCCTTTTCGTACGTAAAATTAATGAAAGGATATTTATTATTTAATGTTTCTAAGAAAGTGTCCAAATTTTCTGTTTTGGTATCAAAAATATATCGTCTACGTATCTATGCCACACCCTTGCGAAATACTTGAGTTCTTTTTTGAATTGGGTTTCTAATCTACCCATAAAAAAATTTGATTCATACATAATTTTGTGAGAAGCGAATATTCATCAATAGTTTCTTTCTTCAAATTATTGATTTCAAGTAGTTCCTTTAGGTACTCTAAAGCTAGTAGTATGGGTACACTAGGAAACAATGAGCTTACATTAAAAGATATTAAAACTTCACCTTCTTTTAAGTGAACATTCTTAATTTTATCTGAGAATTCTAACGAGTTAGTAACCTCAAAGTTATCGTACGAGATATTTAATTTGCTGAATTCTTCTACTAACCTTTTTGAAATATTGTACGTTGGTGATCCAACAGCTGAAACAATAGGTCTCATGCACTTCCCAGGTTTATGAATTTTGGGAAGGCAATACAGT
The DNA here is from genome assembly GCA_030620095.1 of Kuschelorhynchus macadamiae. Classification (NCBI taxonomy): domain Eukaryota; kingdom Metazoa; phylum Arthropoda; class Insecta; order Coleoptera; family Curculionidae; genus Kuschelorhynchus; species Kuschelorhynchus macadamiae. The sequence continues at coordinate 49,016 of JAUTXW010000743.1, forward strand.
TTAGATAACTTTGGGTTACTATGTGTTAGTTTGAATTTTAGTTTAAGGTTTTTTAAGGTAGTTTTTACTTCTGTTATCATTTTTAATAATGGGTTTTTCTCGATTAAATCGTAAGGACCAATTTGAATCAAATTGTCTACTCTTTCAAAATAGTCTGTTTTGTCTAGTATAACAACCTGATTTCCTTTGTCAGCTTTTAAATAAAAACATTCTTTTTTCTTCAGTCCCTGGTTTTCTTCAATATTTTTACGAGAAACTTATTTTGACTTGTTGTTAACAACGTTTTTTGAGATTTGATTTCTGCAAGCCTCTCTAATGAATCCCTTAGTTGACTCTGGCACGTATTGAATGGAACTTTCGATATTCGCTATGATAGTTGGTAAACTATTTTTGCTGGAGGCCCTGCAAAATTCAAATCTTTATTCAAAAGAGTTATTTCTCTATTAACTACTAATTCCTATTTAACTAGAACTACTTGAAATCAATAATTTGAAAAAAGAAATTATTGATGAATATTTGCTTCTCACAAAATTATCTATGAATCAAGATTTTTTTAGTTCAACAATAAATATCATATACAACTTGAGGGAACTGCGATGGGCAATTGCTTATCTCCGTTTCTTGCAAATTTGTTTATGGGTAGATTAGACACCCAATTCAAAAAAGAACTCAAGTTTTTCCCAAGGATGTGGTAAAGATAGGTATATCGTCTACTATTTTTGATACTAAAACAGAAAATTTGGACACTTTCTTAGAAACATTAAACAATAAATATCCTTCCATTAATTTTACGTACGAAAAGGAGAACAATGGGCAATTACCTTTTCTCGACAAGTTAGTTATTAGAAGTAACGATACATTAGAATTTGATATTTATAGGAAATTTACGAATACTGATGGGTATATAACATCTGACTCATTTCATCGCCGTTAACACAAAATGGCAGCATTTCATTTCTTAACTCATAGGTTAGTCAATTTTCCATTAAGTAAAGAACGTTTTAACAATGAAATAAATCGGATTGAAAATATAGCTAAAAATAATGGACATAATGATAATTTTGTACATAAATTAGTAAATAGACATAAGCATAACAAAAATGTTAAAAGATGCCACTACTCTTCAAGCATCTGAGGCTCTCAATAAGTTCATAGTAATCCTATATGATCCCAAATATACGAGAGGTCTAGAAAAAGTATTTAAAACGTAGGTTTTAGAATAGCCTACAAAACGGAGAACAGTTTGAAAAATCTCTTTGGAAACCCTAAAGACAAAGTCGACTTGAAGGAGAGAAGTGGCATCTATGAAATTAGCTGAAATGACTGCGATCTAAAATATGTTGGGCAAACTAAACGCTCCATAAACATTCGTTTTAAAGAACACGTGACACATTTAAGATACGGAAGAACAGAAAAGTCAATCGTTGTCCAACATTTTCCAAAGCATATAACCAAATAGAAATAAATAAGTTGCTTAAAATGTATCTAATAATAGACAATTGGATACATTTGAGAGTGTAGAAATAGTTAAATGTGGTAAGAAAGCACTAAATAAAGACAGAGGGTCTATTCCCTATAGTCCCCTGTATTGTTTACTTGACAACGGTGCAGTCGGGTGCAACCAAGTGTGACCACATTTACCTATAAATAGTATCGGTTAGGATAAGTTACTTTAGTTTATATAGTATTTTGTCGACTTATCGCTTACAAATTCTGTCCTCCGCATAGCTTGTTGCGAGAGCTTTCTTGCCTTTATATTCCTTGGCAAAGTAATAAAGAGTTTATCATGGGTAGTAGCAGTCGTGTTTTTACAACTCGGAACTATGCAGTATTTATAATTATCCTTCTTACTTTGTTTAATTTCCATGACGACACTAAATATACTTTAAAAATGCCAAAAAACCATTAGATATATATTCGCTTCACCAAAAAAGACCAGAGCTATAATCTTTTCGTATAATATATACAATTGAAAGAAAACCACGTGAATAGCATAGTAACAGCCAGCAGAGGCCGACCGCCCGGATTCTAGGACGTCACGCCATCCATTCCCAGGCTCTCGGTGTTTGATAATTTATTTAAATATGAAAACAAATTCCCAAACATCTGAAATTTAGAATATATACTAAATTCAATACCTTCTTTTGGAATTTGTATTAAAATACAAATACTGAACGAGCCCATTCTCAAAAAGTCTGTATTTTTGAAATTGCAAATTTCTATGTGCTCTTTTTATTAAAGTGGAACTTTCGGGACTTTATTACCCAGTTCCTCTGTACACAAAAGTATGGTGGTTTCGTATTTTTCGGTATAGGAAAAAAGTTCAATACAGGGTGATACACTATAAATGTCTACCCCATTTAACTTTTTTGCTTTACTCAAGCTTTTACATTTTAGAAAAATATTTTAAATAGAAAAGTTGTAGGATTTAATAAGTAATTTTTAGCGCATATAATTTTTATGTATACAGAGTATGTCAGAAAAGCTGACAGGCTAAAGTTGCATTTTTTTAAAACAGAACATTCCATATTTGACTTGATATTTTGATTCTACTGGAGAAACTAAGAATTTTGATACCAAACTATATGCTCAAATTTTTGTTTTTCAATTATGAATGATTTAAAAATAATTATTGAGTTTGGGCACACACCATGTTAATTTTTGTCTGTCAGCCTTTTTTGGGACACCCCGTATACCCAAAAATATATGCACTAAAAAATCTTATTAAATCCTACAACTTTTCCCTTCAAATTTTTTTTCTGAAATATAAAGCCTTGTGTAACGCGAAATAATTGAATTGGTTAGACATTTATGTGGATCACCCTGTAGTTAATTTTGTTTAAAACCAAAAACACGAAATCACCATACTTTTGTGTACAGAGAAACTAGGATAATAAAGACCCCAAAGGTTCCACATTAATAAAAAGAATAAATAGAAATTTTTAATTTAAAAAAATACAGACTTTTTGAGAACACCCTGGAACTTTTTTTCTAAACAAGAAAGAACAAAATCGCTAAACGTCTGTGTACAGAAAAGCTAAGATAATAAAGTCCGGACAGTTTTATATTAAATGTAAGATCTCATAGAAATTTGTAATTTTTTAATTTAAAAAGTACCTACCGACTTTTCGGATATACCCTGTAACTTTTTTTCTAAACAAAATATGCAAAATCTTTATAATTCTGGGTATAGAGAAACCGAGATAATTCAGTCCCGGGATTTACACAAAAAATAAAAGAACCCCTAGAAATTTAAAATGTTTTAATTTAAAAAAATACCGGTTTTTTGAAAATACCCTGTAACTTTTTTCTAAACAAAAAAGTTAATAACCGCGAAATACGGCCTGATAAAGCTTCTAAATGTGATTACTATGAAAGTTCTAGAATAACTATTGCAAGAGGTGCAGGGAGTTAAAATTATTCATTTTTACACTATATTTTTTCACACCCTGTATAATATAAAAAAAAATTATCAAAGACCCCTAAGCTATTGATTAAGCAGATAATGGCCTTTTAAATTCTTTTCAATTTTAAAAAATCGGCCAAGGCGTTTCCGAGATAAGGACTTAAAAATGACAAAAACATTTGCTAACTTTTTGAGCAGTTTATTTTAAAAATAATGAATATGCGTTAAAATAAATATTAAGCATACACCATAGGCAACAATTTTAAATATTCATTTAATAATAGGAATTACAGGTTTAAAAAAAGTGGAACTTTTACTGGTAATTTATACATTATATGCTCACTGAACCTATTTTAAAATAACAATTGTTCTAAAAGCTTAATAGTCACAGTCATAGGTCAAAGAAGGTCGACAAGATTTTATTATATTATACAAGGTTACCCATTTTGATCTAAAATATCACGGAAACGAAAAAAATCCAAAATTTCGTTCCACCCTTTTTTAAAAATGCAATACAATTTAAAGTTATTTTTTAAAATATTCGATTTACTGAGCTTCGGAACAGATATTCCATGTCGATATAAATTTCGGTTTTAATTTGGTAAGTGGACTATTTAAACAAATTCTGTTTGAGTGAAAAGGGAAGCATGTCATATTATTTGCAGGAACTTGGCTAATAAAAGTAATGAACAACACTGCACTTTCTGGAATTTTGGACATAAATGGTGGGGTGTTGGATCATGGCAAAATATCAGCACTAGTGCTGTTGGATTTCACAAAGACATTTGATACCATTAACAATAACCTGCTATGTTCAAAACTTAAATATTATAGTTTTCAACAGCCCCTTGTTAATTTTATATATGTTTATTTTATATATTTTATAAACGTAGATGCATCAACATTAAAACCCGCACTATCGGATGTGTCACAGGGCTCAATCCTGGGACTCCTTTTATTTAAAATAATATCCTCTGATGTCCTTAAAGGTATTAAGAACTGCTCGTATCAAGCCGGTGCCCATCATAACTGCAGTTTTTTACCCAATGAGTACCACATTGGTGAATTTGTTCTGAATGACGAGTTAAGAAACATAAATAAAGTTTTGTAAAAGCAAAATTTACTTCTGAATCCTGTAAATCTGTAGTTATGCTTTTGATGAGAATAAAATACCAACCATTGATAAAACTGTGCCGAAACATTAGGTGTTTTAATCTACACAAAACTGAAATTCATTAAGCAGGTTGTTGTTTCTGTCATTGATATTATCAAATTTCACTTATTGTTCATCTGTTTACGCGTTCCTCAATATAATAGAAAAACAGAAAATTCGGAGGGTACAGAACTCTCCTTGTCGCTTTGTTTGTTCTCTTTGTAATTGCGACCATTTACTAAAATTTACTAATGTAAGTAATAGACGAGACTCGTTCTTTACAGTCATTGTTCACAAGATAGTCCTCTCTGCAACTCCCTCTTTTCTGGATGAAAAACGGGTTATTGGGTTCTGTACGCGCCAAGTTTAATCCGGGGAACAAAGAGCCCATAGAATAAGATCTCAAATTCCATTCCACCTGTTTTTAAAGAGGTAGTTTAACGATTCCCCCGTAATTAATTTGAAGTGGAATGTCGCTTAATCTCGTAGGAAGTACAGGGTGTTCCAGCGAGGACTGAACAGGGACCTATTTTCGACCTTCCTTGTATTTTGGAAAAATTCAAAATAGCCAATCGATGTATTTTTTCTTGTAGAATCCAAAAATATCATCGAAAAAATATTTGAACCAGAAACAAAAGAGTTACGCTATGCATCAGGTGTTTTTTAAATGGAATGTATCGTTTTTTATACGACTTTTGGAAAGAGTGATTTTTTTTATGTCCGTTCTGATTAAAAGATTTGATTTTGCGATAGCTGTTTATATTACATTTTAATGTTTTACAAACTAAAATTTTAGTTTCACCTGTTTAAAATATACGATAGGTTGGTATAGGTGATCAAGGTAAAATGACGTTTGAATGCTTTGTCAATAAAAATTGACATTATTTTAATTATTGTCGAAGTCTTCACCTAAAAAATATATATTTGACTCTGATCGAAATGAAATACTCTTTGGACGAGAGACTACAGATTGTTACGCTATTTTACAAGTGCCAAGAAAATGCAAGAGAAGTAAGAAGAAGATTTATTGCAAATTTTCATAGAAATATATTCATCAATACAATTCTAAGGATAAAAAACCTATTTGAGGAAAATAAAACTTTACATGATAGAAAAAGAAATATACAAAGAAGAAGAAATCGAGACCAGGCCATTATAAATTATTTTCAAGTTAATCTAACCAAATCTATTTCGGATGCAGTTCGGGAAGTTCAGTACGGTGGCGGTGTAAGGCGCAGAAGAGTTACCCGAGGGACTGTTCACAGGACTCTGAAAATTCATAAATTTAGGCCTTTTCGTATCCTTCCACTTCAGCACCTAACACCGGCACAAAAAGAACTTCGCTTCCAATTTGTTTCTTAAATGGTAATTCGGCAAGAAAACAAAGACCCTGATTTATTCAAAAATATTGTGTGGACCGACGAAGCTACTTTCACAACATCGGGAGTATTCAACAGACATAATAGTCACCACTGGGCCGTTGAAAATCCAAAAAAGTTCCAGACTATTAAATTTCAAGGGAGGAATTCTATTCATGTTTGGTGTGGGATAAAAAACAATAAAATTTTGGGACCAATATTTTTTAACGGGACTTTAAATGGGCACAGATATTATGAGTTTTTAGAAAACGAAATTGAAAATTTTTTGAATGACTTACCATTGGCAGAATATCAGAATTTAATTTGGCAACATGATGGGGCGCCTCCTCATGCCGTGCATGATGTGGTTCAATTTTTAAATCGGCGCCATAACGAATGGATAGGGCGAAATGGAACATATGCTTGGCCGCCCAATAGCCCCGACCTCTCAGTTTTGGATACATTTCTTTGGGGCCATTTGAAGAACGTCGTATACAGACAACGAAACGAAAATATTCAAGAGATAATGGGAAAAATTGTCGATGAAATAAACCGCCTTAACCAGGAAAATCATATTGTAACAGCAAGTTTAGAAAGGCTACAAAGGGGTTATCGATGTTGTTTCGAGAAAAACGGCGGTCACATTGAAAACTTATGTTATTAGTAGTTTTATTTTATTATTTAATAATTATTTTTTATTGAATTTCTTTTTCTATCATGGAAAGTTTTATTTTCCTCAAATAGGTTTTTTATCCTTAGAATTGTATTGATGGATATATTTCTATGAAAATTTGCAATAAATCTTCTTCTTGCTTCTCTTGCATTTTCTTGGCACTTGTAAAATAGCATAACAATCTGTAGTCTCTCGTCTAAAGAGTATTTCATTTCGATCAGAGTCAAATATATATTTTTTAGGTGAAGACTTCGACAATAATTAAAATAATGTCAATTTTTATTGACAAAGCATTCAAACGTCATTTTACCTTGATCATCTATACCAACCTATCGTATATTTTAAAGAGGTGAAGCTAAAATTTTAGTTTGTAAAACATTAAAATGTAATATAAACAGATATCGCAAAATCAAATCTTTTAATCAGAACGGACATAAAAAAAATCACTCTTTCCAAAAATCGTATAAAAAACGATACATTCCATTTAAAAAACACCTGATGCATAGCGTAACTCTTTTGTTTCTGGTTCAAATATTTTTTCGATGATATTTTTGGATTCTACAAGAAAAAATACATCGATTGGCTATTTTGAATTTTTCCAAAATACAAGGAAGGTCGAAAATAGGTCCCTGTTCAGTCCTCGCTGAAACACCCTGTACATTGAATTTAATTATTTTTTCTGCTGTAATTGAGGCTAAGAGTATTTCCAGCATATCGACATTTGCTTGGGGATGTAAAATTATATTATGAAAAAATAACGGCCAATTATTTTCTTCCTCAACCCATTAATCCACACTGTCACCTTTAGCGAATCTCTGACGTGTTTGTGAAATTGTCTGATTTTCTGACCATATTCTGCAATTACGTTTATTAAAAACTTCCATTTATGTGGAATATGGCTTCGTCAGGCATTATTATTTTTTCCGAAAAATGTATGTTCTTAATAAATTTGTAAGGTCTGGCTAGCATTTTATCTTTCTTGGAAAATCTTTTTTTCTTCAAATTTTTATATAATTTTTATCCTATATGGCTTTAATTTTTGCCATTATGGTTTGCACTGTCGACCGAGGAATTTATGCAGCACTCACGATTTTTCTTGTTGATAGGTTTGGATGTTCTTGGGTTACTTCTTTTTGTCTATACCAGTCATTATATGAGTTTGTGGGTGGAATTTTATTAAATTTGAAGTTTTTCTAAGTGTTTGCCTCTTGCACTTACTACCCTTAAGAATAAAGTTTACTATTAATAAAAAACAGCTCATTTTTTTGGTATAAAGTAATCTAGTGGAATAGTAACAAATATCTATTTTGTGTCTATAATCAGTGCATCAAGGTAATTCTCAAAAAAACATCATTAATTGTGTATTCTTAATATTTCTGCGTTGCCAGAACCACACCTAATAAAAATAAATCAAATAGATTCTTATCTAGTATAGCTTTTGATGTTGTTTTTATTTTCAATTTTCCAGGTATGTTCACTACTCTTGCTCTAAAAAGAACGACATTTGACGTTTTCAATTTTTGTTAATTTAACTATAATATTGTACGCCATCACTCAGTACCATATTTCAGACTACACTTACTTACTTACTTACGAATGAAAACCATAACAACATTATTAGTTAAAAAAGTCTTAGAGTTGTGCTTATATAGGGGTAACTCGTGCAGTATCGCCCAAACAGATTGCATCTAAGATGATCTGCGATGTATGTCAAGGTACTTTTTTCTTTTGATTGCGAAATTATATATTTTCTACCGTTCGTCCTAGACATTATATTTTCTGAAAAAACGGGATAAGCTTTCAGTTGAAGAGAGCACTTCAATTCTTCTCAATATAAAGTGCGACCAGTAGAGTCTTCATCACATGAGATTTTTTTAAAATTTGACCAAACTAAAAACTGAGTTTACAGAATGTTTTGCTTGGAAAAAAATCCACAATGGCAATAAAAAAGTTACTCAGGTGAGTTATCTGGATTGTTAAATTTGACTCTTTTAAAAAAGTTTTTAATTTTAGATCCTTATACGACAATTCAATTGTAACTGTTAACTTAGATTGTTCGCTTTTTTTATTTTATGGTTTTTATCTAAAGATAACTAAATGTAAGTGAACCTGAATTAATCTCTATCAGTGCACTTTTATTATCAGAATGAAGAATTTACCCAACTAGTTTATAATTTACCAAACTATAATTTATGATTTATTTGGGATTTTCACTCATCTTGAATTCGTACCAGAATTTACCAGTTTCTCTGTATATCACACTTGATGCGTACACAAAATTTGAGATTAATCTAATAAGTAGTTTTTTTAGGCCTTTTTTAAATATTTCATTACGCTACCATTTTCTTTTGCTCTATTATTTTCATACCAAAATGTTACCAGTTCATTCCTATGCAAAATTTTAAGAAATTGGATAATTAACTTTTTAGTAATATTTTAAAGTTTCACTAGGCCGCCATCTTGTTCCGGAATATTGGATTTTTACTAACATATTACCAGGTGATCCCATATGACCATTAATTTTTGGTTAAAATTTGAAGTCAATCTGATGAGTGGTTTTGTCGCGAACTGCAGACTAACATACAAACCGACAGACGGATCGACGGAATTGATAAAATATATTTTTTGACATCTAGAGATGCTAAAACCTGAAAATATATAAAGCCTTTGAGGACGACTTCAAATATTTTATTTGCCGCCATTTTATTCCACCATCTTGAATTAGTACCATAGTTTTCCTAGTTCTTCTCTATAACACAATTACTTATGGCACAGTTTTTTCAGGCTGAACTTTGAAATATTTTATTAAACGGCCATTTTATTCCGCCATCTTGGAATCGTACCAAAATTTTAGCAGTTGATTTCTGCATAATACTCAATTTTTGGCGCAGAATTTGAGATAAATAGTTTTTTAGTAATAACTTTTTATCCCCATATGACCCTGAATTTTTGACCAAAAATTGAAGTCAATCGGTTCAGTAGTTTTTAGCTATGCCGCGAACAGATAGACAGAGAGACCGAAGGAATTGAGAAAATATGTTTTTCAGCATCTAGAGACCCTGAAACATAAATATATGAAAAAATCTCGGAGGGTAATTTTTTCATGATCACAATACTTCCCTTTTACGAGGAAAGTAAAAAGGGGGATTATCACTTTATGTTGTTTAAACCAGCTCACCATATCAACTATACACTACCCAAAAATTAAAATGGAATGAAGTGATTAATTGGTCGAACTCTATTAGCCATTGCTTAAACGAATAAATCAAGTTTAAACTTCCCCGACAGTAATTAAAAATATATATTTAATGAATAATTAATAATTATTATCATATTACAGTGTCAAAAAATGAATACGTAAAATATATTTTTCGAGCAAGGTATTTTGGAATCCAAGGTCAAAATTTCACAAAATATTTGACTGGTTAAATACACTTGAATATTTTGGTGCAATGTCGTTACAAACAGAGAGCGTTAAAATAATACCATAGATGGAGCGTAATTAACACTACATGTAGTGTATTTGAAAAATCGTAAGTAGTTTTATTTTCTATTCAATATTCTTATACGAATTTTAATTTCTTTTGTGTCAAATTAGTTCATTATTATTTGCTTGGTTAGCACAAAATAAGTTATTAATAAAATTACAAAGTATGAAATTAAAATATTATGTAAATATAACATTATTTAGTCGAATTTACATAAAACTGGCAATTCGAAAGGATCGGGTAATAGATAGATTGCTTGCAGCAAACGTTGATTTATGTTTCATTGTCTGGGTACCAAGTTTCTGTAAGGAAAGCCAGATCCAGGAGGTATGCCTGCAGGCATCCTTGAACCTCATTTTTTGAAGATATGCTGTCTTTTAAATATCCTTCAGTAACCGAAGTACTCTTCCGTCCACCATGGCGCTTCAATGTGGTCATACTAGCTCCAACCTCTTTAAAAAAAAATTGGCGATGTTCGAGACAGACAATGAGCTATATATTTGTCAGGATTGCTCAAACCCAGATCTTTTTTACTGAAACAACCACGTGGCCCTAAAGACATTAACTATAATTATCTTCTTCTTAAGTAATGGTAAAAGCACTTTTTTTATATCGTTTAAGTCTTTACGTTTACTACGGAAACTTTTTTGGTCAGTAGCATTTTAACCATTACTGCAAATATTGGCTTAACTTATTGTAATTAGCGATATTAATATTCTTACTTAGCACTAAAGTCTTCTTTACCAATGAATATTTGGTCCATAAGGAATCAGAGAAAATGTTGCAGCGAGATCCCCGAAGTATCCAAGCAGCACAGTTTCATTAACATGTTACACAGTTTTCTGCCATCCACTTTAGTAATTTGTCATATTCTTTGTCGGAGGCTTCTCTTTATTTCTTCGGGCTACTTACAAACCCTCGTGCCAGAGGCCCCAGGTTTGTAAAAAAAATTACTATAGGGTCATCCAATAAGAATGTCCTATTTTTAACTGCGTATTGTGGCCAAATTCCTGGCGATAATGTTATCATATTTTGTATGTGTTTACAGTCAGTTCTAACAAATTATCATGGAGAGATACACGATTCCACAGCGCGTGCAAATTGTGAAATTTTTTTATCAAAATGGGTGTTCTATTCGTCAAACGTATCGCGCACTTCGTGAAATTTATGGTCAAGTTAATCGTCCAACAGAGCGCACGATTCGGCGTTTAATAACGAAATTTGAAAATACTGGGTCAGTTAGTGATCAGAGAGTGCCTGTTCGGCGACGTACTGTCCGTTCCATTGAAAACATCGAGGCCGTTCGTCAGAACGTGCGTAATAATCCATCGCAATCAATTTCTCGCCGAGCACAGGAACTAAACATTTCCTGGGGCACAACATGGCGAATTTTGCACATGGATCTAAAGCTTCATTCATACAAGATTGTCTTGACACAGGAATTAAAGCCAGCCGACCACAGATTGCGCCGTTTATTTGCTAATTGGGCTATGGAACAACTTCAAGACGACCCTGACTTTGGGCGCAAAATCATTTTTAGCGACGAGGCCCATTTCTGGATGAACGGTTACGTGAAGAAGCAAAACTGCCGTTTTTGGTGTGAGGAGAATCCAAGAGAGCTTTATGAACGTCCTCTCCATCCCACTAAAGTACAGTATGGTGCGCATTTTGGGTCGGGGGAATTATTGGACCTTACTTTTTTCAAAATGAGGGAGGAGATACCGTAACTGTTAATGGTGAAAGATACCGGGCAATGATAACAGATTATTTCTATCGCAGACTGGATGACATGGATATGAGAAACTTTTGGTTCCAACAAGATGGCGCTACGAGTCATACTGCTCGTGAAACAATCACTTTATTGAGGGAAAGATTTCAATTTCGCGTGGTGGTGATGTCGGCTGGCCACCAAGGTCCTGCGACTTAACACCCTTGGACTTTTTTTTATGGGGATATTTAAAGGCCCGAGTTTATGCCAATGCACCACGAACAACTGAGGATTGGAGGAACTGAGGAAAATTCATCCAGCTTTATGTGAGACTGTTATCGAAAACTGGATATCACGAGTTCGCGCTACTCAACGAAGCCGAGGCGGTCATTTGCTTGACATCTTATTTCATACATAATGGTATAGATTAAGCTTCAAAATAAAAAAATAAATATGATGATACCTTTTCTTTATTTAATTTAATTTCAGTTGAAAAGTAGGACGCTCCTATTGGATGACCCTTTATTATTAGGGCATAAATATCTATTTAATACCCTCAGTATATAAATAACTATTATAATTTGTTTTAATGCTTTAATAAAATATATATAAACTGCTGTCATTATATTCTTGGAGCGAGAGGGGGTAATTAAAGAACAAGTTTTGTTAATATATTATACTCTGTGGGATAACTTACATTCAAATATTACCATGCTCGCACAAACAAAACACGTCCATTCAAAATCAGTGACGAAAAAAATCATACCTTTAAAGGAACTTTTGTTATAATTAATATTAATTATTCCCATTAACCATATTAATATATAAATAAGTATTAGAAACGAAATTGGATATCACGACACCACGCACTTTTCAGTCTGTTATTAGCGTTTTCGCCCCTGTTTCTCGTTAAAGGAAGTGTATCTGATTTTGGTCACATTAACACACTGGTGCTGTGATGACGAACGAACAAATGTCAGATTTTTTTAGCAAGGTCTAGTGTTATTCAGTATCATAATCTATAATGTTACTGGACTTTTCCCTTCATTCTTTTGAAGCATATTTTGGCCAATGCTACAAGAAATCTTAAAAAAAATACACAGTCAAAAGGGTTAAGTACAAAATTGTCCAAAAATATTTGCGAAGAGAAGAAAGGAGAAAGACTAAAATTATATTATAGAATTTGATTATAAATAACTGAAATATAAAAAGTCAATAAAAAAATGTGACTTACGAAGTGTGACATTCGGCACATATCGTAAGCTAATGGAATTTGTGCCCAACTTGCTATATGTATACTAAAATATTCTAAGAGTAAGAAACCGTTTTAGGTAGAAAAAAATATAATAAAAATGAGTTTTGTTAACGATACAACCTTGAATCTGTGCACAGCTTTATTAGCAGGCTTAGTGCTTTTCTACATTATATTTTTTTACCGAAACTGGAAGTACATAGAGTTTTCCTGGAAAGAAAATGGGTTTTTTGTGCCTATCCTACCCTTCGTCGGAACAGCGTATCTTGCCATATTCGCTGAAAGAGGTAAGTATCGAAATTGTTTTATTAAATGTTTAAGATAACTAACAACGATTTTTTCTACGTCTGCTGACCTCCCACACTTCTTCTAGAAAATGTCTTTAGGTGTTTTTTTTTTATTTTTTGATATAATACATTTCTCTCTTAACAGTTCTCATGGTCACAATCTAATCTTATGACTAGTTTTTAAGATACGGGACGATGAGCTTTGTCGAAATTCTATATAATCTATATTGGAAAACATAATAAAAAATAAGTTTTTTAATATATTTAACGTAGAGTAACTTCCAAAATAAGAAAACCGTTTTTTATGCTTTTGGTGCATAAATAGAACTATGATATAAGCTCAGCAAAAGTATTTAAATTAAACAGTGTTAAGTACTTGATTTTAAAAATCTACTTGCAGTATTAAGTACCATTATTTTGCAAAAATACTCAGAATTTAAAAGAAAATTTAAATATAAGTAGCAAGTACATGATTGTATTTAGTTTTAAGTACGTCTACTAAATAGTTAGACTATATCTCAATACTTAAAGTAGTACTTACAACACATTTAGATACTTTTTAACAGACAGAATTTGGCGGATTTTTAAGCACTGCAATCATAATCAAGTTAATTTTTTATATTATTATAACTAAGTATTGATAAATTTCATTATGCCCGAACTTTCTTTAAAAAACTATGAGTATTGCTCATATATTTAAACATCATCTCCTATCTCTACTAACTTTAACAGTAGCAAAAAAGTGTCTAGATCATTTATATGTAAAATGTTAACCTAGGATTAGGCCTCAAAATTAGTCATTAAAGTCATGGGTGACGCCAGAATAAAATCCCGATAGTGTAAAAGCAATACTGATAACTAAAAAAAAATCGGAAACTTCCTTTACCCGGAACTTCCCTCGTTATGAATTATTACTTTTGTTGGGAAGAGTGAAGTTTGATCCAACTTAGTTCAGTACATAGTCACAGTATTCATTCATTCTTCGTTATTATTGGGCGCCATTTTCTTCCATCATATTGGTTTCCTACCAACATGTTTACCATTTCCTTTCTATCTATGCCACACTTGACTTTTGGGCTTATTTAAAATAAATTCAATAAGTATCCCATACTCACATTTAATTTTACTGCATAATTTAAAATCAATTGAACAAGATGTTTTTAAGTTGATTTTTTTTTTAATTTTATTTGGTCATTTTGTTTCACCATCTTAAATTGAAACCCATATTATCAGTCTGTATCTACACCGTTGGTACGCAGATATCCCAGATATTAAGTTTCTGAATGGTTTAAGCTATGTCGCGACAGACAGACCGACAAACGGACCGACGGAATTATTAAAACATGTTTTTTGGCATCTAGGGACGCTAAAACGTATTTTTGTTCCGCCATCTTGAACTGATAACACAGTTTTACTGGTTGATCCCTATACCACAATTAGTTATGGCACACAATTTGAAATCAATCCATTAAGTAGTTCTTTCAGGCTGAATTTTTAAATAATTTATTATACCGCGATTTTGTTCCGCCATCTTGGATTCGTACCAAAATTTTACCGCTTGATTTCAACATAATACTTGATGTTTTTGCAAAATTTAAGATAAATTGGATGAGTAGTTTTCTAATAATTATTTTTTTAACATTTCATTTGGTCGCCATTTTGTTTCGCCTTATTGGATTTTTACCAAAATTTTACCAAGTCATTCCCATATGACCATTAATTTTTGACCATAATTTGAAGTCAATCGAATAAGTAGTTTTTTGGCTACGCCGCGAACAGACAGCTAGACTGCCAAACAGATAGACACACAGACAGACGGACAGACAGACAGACCGATGGAATTGAGAAAACATTTTTTTGACGATTACAATACTTACTTACCTTTTTCCGAGGGAAGTAAAAAGAAAAAAATTACTCTCATTTGTTAATTATCATCAACAGATGAAATTTCCGGTGGCCGCAGAATTATACTGCAAATAAAAAAAAAAGGTAATTTCTAATATAAATTGCACCAGATGTATCTAATGATGATTTTCGCGGTGGACGATGAACATGATTGAAGAGCTTCCAAAGAATACGATGTGTTCTTTTTTAATGGAACGCAGAATATATGTACAGGGTGATCAGTTAAGGGTAGCGAGCGGCCATATCTCATAAGATATTGGTCGTATAGATTTGAGAAAAAAAAATCATAATAAAAGTCGCCAAGAGAAATTGCTGAAAATTATTTTCGAGTTTGTCAAACGTCCGCTAGAGGGCGTAACAACCAACACCAAGTAGAAAAATGGGGTTTTTATAGAATTTTGCCTAATGAAAATATATCGATGATATCATTTTCATATTTAGTGACCATTTCCCTACACTTTTTGTCTAAAATGTTTTGTTCTATATATCAAAATAAAGCGGTGGGGGAAGTTCAATTGTTTTCTCAAACAAACCAAGATGTCTCCCGTTTCTTTTGATCGATTTTAGCAAACTTAGGCTCATATGAAAGAGCATAATTTGCACTACAAAACGCTTATTTGGTTTTGAATTTTTGACTTTTGCTGGCGTCGCTAGATGGCGTTAACTGAATTAGTAGCATATTTTTTAGTTTTTTTCAGAAAAAACAAATGTAATGGTATATTCATTTTTACATATTTTAAAAGGGGATAAATTTCTCTATAATTTAATGAAAATAATTTATCTTTTTTTGAACCGTTGATATTGACCAAAATATTATTTTATTTTATTAAAAAATGGCACGCCCCTGCTTTTTGTCAAAATAAAAATCATTTTCGTAATCACTTATTAGTTGCTAACAAAAAGAACCTCTTGACTTTTTTTCGTTAGACGAACGGTTTTGGATTAAAAAAATAAGATGTTTAACAATGAAAAATCTTAATAAAACTGTTCAACAACAGCAGGAGCAATAACACTAAAAACAAGAACATGGAACTTTAAAAATAAACGTTAAAAATAAATTAATAGTTTTGTCGTAAATGTTCAAAATGTTGTCCATTATTTTGAATGCACTGGTTCAATCTCTTCTGGGTGGAGTCTCAATTTCCGCTCTTGGTATAATATTTATGGCGTTTTGAATTCGGACTATCATGTCTTCTCGAGTAATTAGTCGAGTTTTATACACCAAATCCTTTATTCGGCCCCACAGATAAAAATCAAGGCAGGTTAAATCGGGGGACCGTGGTGGTCAGAAAAATAGACTGCCTCTATCAATCCAACGGTTAGGAAAATGCCTGTTCAAAAAATCATGCACATTTCGTGAATAATGTGCCGTGCATCCGTCTTGTTGAAACCATATGTTTCTTCCTACTTGTAAAGGCACATTTTCTAAGAGTCCTGGTAAATCGTTAAATAAAAAGTTCAAATACATGTCACCGGTTAGATTGCCATTAAAGATGTGCGGACCGATAATAGCACCATTAATAATACCGCACCAGACGTTGACGCTCCATCGACCCTGCTGATAATCTTCACGTAACCAGTGTGGATTAGTGTCCGACAAGTAATGCACGTTATGAAGATTTACCCTGCCATTACTGCAAAACGATGCTTCGTCTGTCCACAATATTTGTGACAAAATATGATGGTTTTCCCTAATGAAGTCTCTAAGCCAGTAGCAGTAATCGAGCCTACGTTCAAAGTCAGTGTCATTTAGGGCTTGATGAATCACGATGTGATATGGATGCATTATAAAATCCATTAATATTCTTTGCACTGAGCCATAAGATATTCCTAAATCTCTGGAGATCTCTCTTATGCTTAAATGGGGGTCTGCATGAATATAAGCCAACACATTTATAATGTTATCTTCTCTTCTTACTCTACGATTTCTTCTCAAAGTTAGAGTTGGTTGCACTTGGCCATGTCACCTTAAACGTAAGGCTAAACGATGAAAAACCATTCTCGAATGGTGTCTTCGGAGGGGATAACGCAGTGCATACTGCCTAGAAGCAATCGCCGCATTTTCAAAACATTGAAAATAAATTCTTAACATATCAAAGGCTTCTTCATTCGTAAAAGGCATGATTTGTTGTAAAAATACTTTTTACATAACATTAAATTAGATGTCAATAGCAGGAACTATCAAAATGAATATCAACGTGATTGACAATTTGGTGTTTTGTTTCTTAACGTAGATCATGGCCTGCTTCGCTTAAATGCGATGTTAGTTAAGTTTGATTTTTAATTTAATTTATGAAATAATAATAATTATTAATAATAAATTATGAACTAAAGCATTCTCTCGCTAATTAAATGATTATTAATGATAAAAATAATAGGTAATAATTTTATTATTGTGAGATGTAATATTTAAAAATAATTTTGAACCTTATAGTTATCATTGTTAAACATCTTATTTGTTCAATCCAAAACCGTTCGTCTAACGAAAAAAGTCAAGAGGTTCTTTTTGTTAGCAACTAAAAGGTGATTACGAAAATGATTTTTATTTTGACAAAAAGCTGTGGCGTACCATTTTTTAATAAAATAAAATAATATTTTGGTCAATATCAACGGTTCAAAAAAAGGTAGATGATAAATTATTTTCATTAAATTATAGAGAAATTTATTCCCTTTCAAAATATGTAAAAATGAATATACCATTACATTTGTTTTTTTTTGAAAAAAACTAAAAAATATGCTACTAATTCAGTTAACGCCATCTAGCGACGCCAGCAAAAGTCAAAAATTCAAACCAAACTTCCCCCCCCCGCTTTATTTTGATATATAGAACAAAACATTTTAGACAAAAAGTGTAGGGAAATGGTCACTAAATATGAAAATGATATCATCGATATATTTTTATTACGCAAAATTCTATAAAAACTCCATTTTTCTACTTGGTGTTGGTTGTTACGCCCTCTACCGGACGTTTGACAATGTCGAAAATAATTTTCAGCAATTTCGACGAATATCTTATGAGATATGGCCGCTCGCTACCCTTAACTGATCACCCTGTACAGGGTGTTCCAGCGAGGACTGAACAGGGACCTATTTTCGACCTTCCTTGTATTTTGGAAAAATTCAAAATAGCCAATCGATGTATTTTTTCTTGTAGAATCCAAAAATGTCATCGAAAAAATATTTGAACCAGAAACAAAAGAGTTACGCTATGCATCAGGTGTTTTTTAAATGGAATGTATCGTTTTTTATACGATTTTTGGAAAGAGTGATTTTTTTTATGTCCGTTCTGATTAAAAGATTTGATTTTGCGTTAGCTGTTTATATTACATTTTAATGTTTTACAAACTAAAATTTTAGCTTCACCTGTTTAAAATATACGATAGGTTGGTATAGGTGATCAAGGTAAAATGACGTTTGAATGCTTTGTCAATAAAAATTGACATTATTTTAATTATTGTCGAAGTCTTCACCTAAAAAATATATATTTGACTCTGATCGAAATGAAATACTCTTTGGACGAGAGACTACAGATTGTTATGCTATTTTACAAGTGACAAGAAAATGCAAGAGAAGCAAGAAGAAGATTTATTGCAAATTTTCATAGAAATATATCCATCAATACAATTCTAAGGATAAAAAACCTATTTGAGGAAAATAAAACTTTACATGATAGAAAAAGAAATTCAATAAAAAATAATTATTAAATAATAAAATAAAACTACTAATAACATAAGTTTTCAATGTGACCGCCGTTTTTCTCGAAACAACATCGATAACCCCTTTGTAGCCTTTCTAAACTTGCTGTTACAATATGATTTTCCTGGTTAAGGCGGTTTATTTCATCGACAATTTTTCCCATGATCTCTTGAATATTTTCGTTTCGTTGTCTGTATACGACGTTCTTCAAATGGCCCCAAAGAAATGTATCCAAAACTGAGAGGTCGGGGCTATTGGGCAGCCAAGCATATGTTCCATTTCGCCCTATCCATTCGTTATGGCGGCGATTTAAAAATTGAACCACATCATGCACGGCATGAGGAGGCGCCCCATCATGTTGCCAAATTAAATTCTGATATTCTGCCAATGGTAAGTCTTCCAAAAAATTTTCAATTTCGTTTTCTAAAAACTCATAATATCTGTGCCCATTTAAAGTCCCGTTAAAAAATATTGGTCCCAAAATTTTATTGTTTTTTATCCCACACCAAACATGAATAGAATTCCTCCCTTGAAATTTAATAGTCTGGAACTTTTTTGGATTTTCAACGGCCCAGTGGTGACTATTATGTCTGTTGAATACTCCCGATGTTGTGAAAGTAGCTTCGTCGGTCCACACAATATTTTTGAATAAATCAGGGTTTTCGTTTTCTTGCCGAATTACCATTTGAGAAACAAATTGGAAGCGAAGTTCTTTTTGTGCCGGTGTTAGGTGCTGAAGTGGAAGGATACGAAAAGGCCTAAATTTATGAATTTTCAGAGTCCTGTGAACAGTCCCTCGGGTAACTCTTCTGCGCCTTACATCGCCACCGTACTGAACTTCCCGAACTGCATCCGAAATAGATTTGGTTGGATTAACTTGAAAATAATTTATAATGGCCTGGTCTCGATTTCTTCTTCTTTGTATATTTCTTTTTCTATCATGTAAAGTTTTATTTTCCTCAAATAGGTTTTTTATCCTTAGAATTGTATTGATGGATATATTTCTATGAAAATTTGCAATAAATCTTCTTCTTGCTTCTCTTGCATTTTCTTGGCACTTGTAAAATAGCATAACAATCTGTAGTCTCTCGTCCAAAGAGTATTTCATTTCGATCAGAGTCAAATATATATTTTTTAGGTGAAGACTTCGACAATAATTAAAATAATGTCAATTTTTATTGACAAAGCATTCAAACGTCATCTTACCTTGATCACCTATACCAACCTATCGTATATTTTAAACATGTGAAGCTAAAATTTTAGTTTGTAAAACATTAAAATGTAATATAAACAGCTATCGCAAAATCAAATCTTTTAATCAGAACGGACATAAAAAAAAATCACTCTTTCCAACAATCGTATAAAAAACGATACATTTCTGGTTCAAATATTTTTTCGATGACATTTTTGGATTCTACAAGAAAAAATACATCGATTGGCTATTTTGAATTTTTCCAAAATACAAGGAAGGTCGAAAATAGGTCCCCGTTCAGTCCTCGCTGGGACACCCTGTACATATATTTTTTTTAATTCTGTACCTTTTTTTCTAGCTTTTAAAATAAGAGCTTTTGTGTTGCTTCAAAATATACTGAAAAATTCTATACCGTAAATAAAATACACGTTTTTATTAATATTTTGTTTGTTTAAAATGATAATGTTTTAAATAAATATTTCTGCCTAGAGTAAAAAGGCGTTTCTGGTAAGGTATATGGATCACTGTGATAAATCTGTATAAATAACATCTCAGTTTAACAGTAGAACAATATGTTTTCGCTATTACAGCTTTAAAAATGCAGATAATGCATAATATTTTTACAGATAAACCTTTTAAACTCGATCGATGTTAAATCTATATACATAATGCTTTATTAATTTTCTCTAGTATTTGCGTATTTTCTTCATATGCAATGCAATTTTTTTATGTAATTTTCTTTAAATCTGATTTTTTTTCTAAATCTGAAACATCCTACAGCAATCTGCAAATATATGAGCAACACTCACGTGTTTTAGAAAAAAAGTTCTGACATAATAAGATTTATTAACACTTAGTTATGAATAGAATAAAATGATCTTTATTGTAATTGCAGTACTTAAAAATCGACAGATGCACTGTAAGTATTAAGTATTATAGATCTATTTTAAATAACTTTAAGTATTTAGATATATTTTAGGTACTTAATAGATGTATTGAATATTTTAAGTACTTCTGCAAAATGCTGGTACTTAATATTTTAAGTAGATTTAAGTGCTTTTGTTGAGTTCTTACCACAGCTCTGATCTCAAACGGATTATAACATTAGCAATATACTTTCGATTTACTAAGATGCAATGAAAAACAACGCACTTCTGGTTTTAAGTAATAATTGTGTATCACAGTATATAACAGAAAGATTAATAAAATCCCTTTATGGGAAATGTGAAGACTAACACTTGTTAGCTTCAGAGGCACGTAGCTTGCCTTAAATGATAAACTAATATGCACACTATACTCGTGGCAAACTTGATAACGCACTACTGTGGTGCATGATGTATATATGTTTTCCTATACAGGAAACTTAAGGCGCTTTATCTACAACTGAAAATTTATTTCCGTGAAAATCCGATGGAATGTGCTTCAAATAATGTGCTCTTATTTCAAATCTATAAAACATACCGTTTAGCCGCAAATCGATATTAAAGTTTTATTCAATTAAATTATAACAATGCAACGAACACACTTTACAATAAATTCTGCAAATGTCCACCATTAACTTCAATACATTTTCTAACGGTTTTTAGAAAACGTCTCCGAGCACAATGAAAAACATAGGGTGTGTTTCTAATATGTTCACAGCCATTTATTATTCGAACTGGTAAATCGTCAAGGTTATTGACTGCAGTTTTATACATCAACGTCCTTAAATACCCCAGAGAAAAATTCCATTATGTTAAGATCTGGGGAACGGGGTGCCCAAGGTAGTGCTCCGTCTTTTCCTATCCAACGATCCGGAAATACCTCATTCAGATATTCACGAAGGCTGTAATGTGGTAGTGCGCCGCCTTGCAAGAGCAACATCCTGATTCGTGATCAAAGGGGAACTTCTTCTAATATGCTAGGAAGATCATTTTGTAAAAAACATAAATAAAGATTTCCATTCAACATCCCATCAAAAATGTGAGGTCCTACCAGACAATCGCTTATAAGGCCGGCCCAAACCTTTAATATGAATCTTCGCTGATGTCCCCGTTCTGTGTTATGTAAATTTACTATTCCATCGCGTGTAAAACAAGCTTCATCAGTAAATAATATAATATTATGTTTTACATTCAGGCGTAATAACTCATCACCATTATAAAGAGGTTGCATCTTTTGCAAATGTAAAAGATAAAGAAGTTCTTCATGGATGGAATCATCCCAAGCTGTAGATTTTACCATTCTTTCTGCCACTGCAATTTGCTGAGTACTGACACCCGGGTTTTGTTCTATCGTTTGAATTTTCTTTCTTCTGCCTGAATCGTTCTAACGGACTTGGCTCTTCCTGTGTCATATTTGCTATGCGTAAATGATCCTTGTTCACCAAGTCTTCTATGAACACTCACAAAGGTTTGAGCATGAGAAACATTTCTATCAGATTGTGCTTGTATGTAAAGCCGACGTGCTTCTTCTGCACTTCCATTTGCTCTCCCATAGCCAAAGTACATGTCCCGATATTCTACATTCGAATATGGATATGAAATTTTTTAAATAAGAAATAAATTACTTATGTTGAACATTTAGACAAGTTTTTCAAACTGAACTTTAGATTTATTAGTTAACACTCATTTAGATTCTTATTCGATGTCAACATGCTCTATAAAATAATGAATAATAATATTGACTGTCACAAATTGCTGGAGTCTGTTAACATTCAAGTTCCACAAAGAAATACCAGACACTATGATTTTTTCTTTATCAAATGTCACAAAACTAATTATGGTCTAGCATATTCTTTAAGTCGAATGGCAAGAGAGATGAACTCTCTTGACTTAGATATTTTTAATTTATTTATGTCAATTCAGGAGACTGGCACGATCTCTTGTAGATTTATAAGTCAGCCTAAATGCCCTACATTGGGTTTCAACATTATGATGAGCACCATCTTGTAAAATCGTATACGTAATGAATTGTCTGTTTGTATAATTTTAAACTGTAACTTTTACCTATAAGGTTTAAAACTACTACTTAATATTTACGATTTTAGTTTCATGTATATTTAAAAAAAACTAATTTTATCAATAATAAAAAATTGTACTTGTAAGTACATTACAGTAACATTCTATCGGCATAAAGATGGCAACTCAGTTTTGACAATATCTTCCAAAAGTTCCAAAATATTTTTACGAAAATAAGTTTTCAGTTGTAGGTAAAGTGCCCTCTGGTGGGAACTTAGATAAACATTTTTACCTTTGGATAAGAGCGTCCATTACCTTAAACTTGTATTAAATATCAAGCTGATCTGTAAAAAAATAAATTAAATATTCCCAAAATTAAAAATGCAACTTTGATCAGCCGTTACTAGGAAATCATTGAGATTTTGACATTTTTTTAAATGACTTGCTACTATTATTTTTTCACGTAAAATCACTGCCTTAACTTTCCTGACGTTGTTCCGAAACACCCTGTATATTTTATACGAGATTTAGGCAAAGTTTAACATATCTAAACACGGGTGGTAATAAGATTATTATAGTTTTTAGTTTGATGAGCACATCAAGAATGTATGCGTTATATCAAAAAAATTACACAATTACATCATCATTTCCAATAAGAAGTCTAAGATATGAGCGCCGCTAGCATAAAATCTCAAAGCGAATATTATAATGCTCTATCTACATAAATAGAAAATTTTTAGAAAAAGCGTTTAAAAAACTGACAACTGATAAATAAATTTTAATTAGCTATATTTTATCAAAACGTAATTTATTGATATTTCTAGGTAGTTTTTTATTGTGATATGTAGTTTGAACACATTTGTGCTTTTTATGAGAGGATAATAAAAGTCGACAAAAAAAAAACATATGCAAATAGAGCAAAAAACATAATAAAAATTAATTTGATTTTAAATTTTGTACTATCTAAATGGATTTTAAATAAAAAAAGTATTTACTCTAAAACTTTATTCTTACACATTGTAGTAAACAATAGAAATACCAAAACCAATAAGAAAACGTCTTTTTCTTAGCTCCAGCTACAATTCATGATGTTTTTTTTTCATAGGCATATAAGTTTTAAATTCGTAAAACATGCCTTTAATAAACTGTCAATCACACTCAGGAATATATTTAAATACATGGTATAAATGATTCACCTTATCCTGAGCAAGTAAGCATTTTTACAGCAGAACACAGTCTAACATCAGGCAACCTAAATAAAAGTTTGTTGCTTCTTGTTCCAAAGCGAAAAGTACGATTTGCCTGTTTCATTTTTATAAAATATAAAAAATTAGTTGGAAATTCCTCTAGATATTGAAGAACCTTTAAAATTAATATTCCCCGAGGAATTTTGAACTTCCAAGAAATGATGCGTCTGCATATAACACAGTCAAAATGGTTTTTTCTGGTTCACAGTAGGAAGCAATAGAGCCAACGTAAAATATGCATGAATATGCAGATTATCCACCTCTTGTATTTGACTGTGCCTTGGTTTCGAAAATTTCTTTTTCCTGAATTTGCCGGAATTCTTCCATAAACGTTTTTAAGGCAAACGACATAACTGAATTTTTATCCTGAGGAACACAAGCGTCTGACCAAAGTATTATTTTTCTAATATTCGCGACGTCATCTAAAACTTGTTTAGGAATAGAGATCAAGCAGAAGCAATATGTATGCCCTTTCGACTATGCATACCTTCCGACCATATAGCACAAAATCCCCGTTTGTTTACGTTACAATGAGCTGTCCAATTTTCAATTTGTTAGAAGAAAAGAAGCAAGAAACATTAGATCGTGGAATGTGCATGTCAAAACAAATAACGACTATTGTTTCATTTGTATTTTGGCGGTCCTTATTCCTTGATATTTTGGAAACCTCCTTTGATTTAAAGTGTTTTCTAAAATTCTTATTTTTTCTGGTTAGGTTCCGTTTTTTAAAATACCATATTGTTCGCAAATATCACATCAGTCAGACTTTGATTTAAGAAATTCAATGCTAAATTCGTAATTGGATATGTTTCAATAAAAGCTATTTTTAATTGGTGTAATATTTTTCTTAATTCACCATTTCTTGTATAATTTATATAGCATTGAAAATTTGTGTGAAAATATTCTTTTTTTGTTCGCTATTCTACAATAATGGGATTCTACTCGCGGAATAGAATTAATATGTTCCCTTACGTAATTTTTCTCCGGGATTTTTTTCTTAGAATGTTTCCCTTGACGTATAACTTTTGGCATGCCAGTTGTTTCCTGCCTCTTTTGCTCAATATCAAAAATAAAAAATTCTTCTTGGACTAATAGCTAAGGTATCCAGAATTTTTTTTTACATACGCGCTCCCGGGAATCATTTACAGCAAGGGTCTTCAATCCGCGGCCCTCGGGCTTTTAACTTGTTTGTTTATTGGTATTATGGCTTTGCTGCAAGGTAATTCGGCAGATTGCTCTGCGCCCGGGGCTTAGTCAGAGCTGGGGCAACACTCCCAGATGATTTACACCTTATTCCAGTTTGGAGTCGTTATCGGTAGGATGGCCGGATGGCGAGCTCTAAACTCCCGGACACCCAGTATCTTAAAAAAAAACTTCTTAATTTTTCCTCTTTAAATCTCTGAAATGCATCTTGGCTTCCACTAGATGCCCCTTGAGAGTACTACTGATATCACGAGATGACCCTTTCTTTCAAGCTATCCCCTTAACCCTCCCAGTCCCGCGACGTAGCGACCATTACGCTAATATTCTTTGTAGAACTGAGGCAGACGAACGGGATAGAATGCAGGAACAACTAGGCCTCACACGTTCACAGCGTCTGCTCCCTTTCTAGCGGGGTCGTTAGTTTTCCCACTGAACAGTTGAGTCTCCCGTTTCCCCCCGAAATGCAGCAAAACCGAACACGCGGAACCACTTATGTTAATATACAGAGGTCCGCCTTCGACGAGACGAACCGGAAGACTGTGGCCTTTTAACTTCTTGCGGCTTCCAGAGGCTAAAGAAAATATTGTATCGCGCCGCGCCCGTGAATGACACTCCGAGGACGCTAGCGCCACCTAGTTAGAAGAGATCTACTCTGTGAATTCGCGGTCACGACGACCCACAAGGCCACTAGATGGGGCTGCATATCTATTTAATCTTTCTAATGATTCTAGAAACTATTACTACTAGAGGAACCTACTAGTCTAGTCTCGTAGCTGCTCGAAATTTTGAGACTTGTTCGTTAGTGTTAATCAAAATCTCGTCTATTTGGTGTGTTAATAATCCCTTTCAGCCTTGAAAGAATACAACTTAAAAAGACATTACGATACAAAGCATGCCACAAAGTTTGAGACATTCAAAGGAGAATTACGGCAAGGGAAAGTTCTAAGAGTCAGCTTCAACGACAGCAAGTTTTCAAAAGCAGAACATTAAAAATGAACCAAGCGTGAAGGTTAGCTACATTATATCCGAAAAAATAGCTTTGAAATCAAAACCTTTTACTGATGGTGAATTTACCAAGGAATGTATGGAGGCCGCCGCTGAAGTATTGTGCCCGTCTCAAAAACAACTTTTTTTAAAAGTTAGTTTGTTCGGTGTTACTGTCGCCAGAAGAATCGAAGAGTTAGCGGCAGATATTGAAAATTCACTAAAAGGACGTGCATCGTCAAAGTTCGAATACAATTCTGTTGCGCTCGACGAAAGCACAGATTTAACCGATACCGCTCAATTAGCTATATTTATTCGGGGCGTAATAATGAATTTGAAATCACTGAAGAGATGGCTGGTAGGAAAAAATGAAGTGGGTTTGATACAAAAACAGCAGAAAGATCTTCCTTTGATGCATTACCATTGCATCGTTCGTCAACAAAATCTTTGTGGAAAATCCACAAATATTGATGAGGTTATGATCGTAAAAACTGTGAACTTCATTAAATCGCGCGGACTCAACCACAGATAATTCCAAAATTTTTTACACGAAATGAATGCCGAGTAATGTGATGTGACATATTTTTCTG
The DNA here is from genome assembly GCA_030620095.1 of Kuschelorhynchus macadamiae. Taxonomy (NCBI): domain Eukaryota; kingdom Metazoa; phylum Arthropoda; class Insecta; order Coleoptera; family Curculionidae; genus Kuschelorhynchus; species Kuschelorhynchus macadamiae. Next base: position 76,097 of record JAUTXW010000743.1, read on the forward strand.
ATGTTTGTTATGAAAACCAAAGAGAAATCAGTTCCTAAATTTAGTGACCTTGACTGGCTGCGCGACTTTGGATTTCTCACGGACATCACGCTGCACCTCAATGACTTAAACACCAAACTACAAGGATTTTACCGACGCCGACAGTATCTTTCAAAATATCGTTAAGATCAGGTCAAATTCTTGTAGCAGAAGTTGATGCCTTTGGTAAAGTGCGCGACACGAAAGAAAACCGGGCGGAGTCAATCGGTTTACGAAGGTCGGCCAAGAAATCTCTTTAAACCAGTGGTTTCCCGTCGTTCTTTAAATAATATGGCACTCCTTTTTGACTATACGCACTGCAGATAATTAAAAAATGTAATTATGCTTAATGAACCTTTATTTATATTTGTCTGTTTTCTTTCGTGTACCGCACTTACGTATCTCTTTTGTGTTGCAAAAACGGCGAACTTTCGAATTTTAAAATGATTTAATTTTGATTTTTCTTGATCGATTTACCTATAAATATATTTTTTCTTGAGTTCTGTCATTAACGGTTCCAGGGCTACTGCCTAAGTCAACTATTATTGGACCACCCAGTATATTGATACACGATTTACAAGTTCAGGTTTTACGAGGGCAGCCAGCATAAGATCCAGTGAACAAGATTTATCAACATTTTAGTTTATGCAATTGGACTTTGGGCTACTCGGGTATGCCAAACGTGGCCGTCTGTCTCCGTTTGTTATACTTTATACAGGGGCCGTCATTGTGAAGTACTATACAGGGCGTTTGCTAATTGCGTGCTGATGTTAAAGGGGGTGTTTTTATGTCCTAAAAGTCTTAACTTTTGAGATACAGGATGGTGTTTAAAAAGAAAAAATTTTTTTTCATCCCAATTATGATGCTATTGTAGGTAACTGCATGAAATTTGATGTACGTCTTCTATGCATTAAGGAGCATACGGATTTACCCAGGTTAATTACATATGCAGTTATTTATCTATAATAGCATCAAAATTTGGATTTAAAAAAAATGTTTTTTTAAAACCCTGTATCTCCAAAGTTAAAACTTTTAGGATCATATTAAACTTTTTTCTTAAAAAGGTCCAAGAATCACCCCCCTTTAACATTAGCACGCAATTAGGAAACCCCTGTATAGTACTTCACAATGACTCCCTCTGTACAAAGTAATATGACAGACGGAGACAAACGGTCACTTTTGGTATACTTGAATAGCCAAAGTCGAACTGCATAAGTTAAAATTTTGATAAATCGTGTTCACTGGAATCAGTGCTGGCTCCCCTACTATAACTACATTGATGTGTTAATTTTGGAAAAATATGAGTTCTGTAGTTTTTCAAAATTGCAATATTAGATATTTTTTGACACCCGGTATTGAACAGAAAATTAATTATTTTGAAGCAGTTTATTGACAGCTATTTTATGAACAATTTTACAAAATATATGAAAAAAAAACTAAGCCATTTTTGAGGTTGACGGCTATGATTCTAATGGTTCGATTCCTTCTTAATCGTTGTCTTCCTCTGAAAATGATGAGGTTTCGTCGTCCCTACTTGAAGATCCCAGTGTGATAACTAAATCATCAATAATCGTTTCAATTTTGCCATCTACTTCCCAGTATTTATCTTCAACAGAACGGACATGTTTAACATACCATTTCCAATTTTCAGCCGATATTGAGTCAATCGCTTCTATTGTTATTTTATTTAAATCTTTAATTGAAAATTCACCGGTGTTGCGCTATCGAATATATTTTTTTACTCCTGCCCATGCAAGTTCAATAAGGTTGAGGTTGCACATGTATGGAGGCAGCCTTAAAGGTATATGACCGAGGTTACGTAAAAGACCATCAATTTTATACTTTTTTGCTCTAGGCTTGTTGGCTGATATTACTTCATACAATTGATATTTTCTCCATGTTCGATCACATACAAGATTGTTCGATTTTAAGCCACGATATCATATGAGCTTTTGTAGAGTATTTAGTTGGCACTTTATCTTCTATGTGAGAATGATAAGACGCATTATCCATTACCACGAATGATTTGGGAGGAATGTTAGTTAAAAGATTCTCGAGCAACCACTTTTCAAAATTATCACTATTCTTCTGTTCATGATAGTCTCCAGTTGTTAGTCCCGAGCGAAAAACTAAAGCAGCAACTGAAACAAATCCGGCAGATTCCCTGAACAACACCTGTAACACTTTCACTTTGCCAGCATTTGTTCACTGTCATATCATTATCTACCCAGGTTTCGTCTAGATACACAATATTGTGCCCTTCTTGCCCATATTGCCTTACAGTTGATAGATATTTCACCCGCCAGTGAAAAATATTTGGTCTCTCAATGAGCAATTTTCGTTTATCTTGGCACTTGCGCCAAACCAACCGTTAAAGCCGATTTAAGGTTTTATACCCGTACGGAAAATCTATTTTGTTCTTTACAGCACGAAGTAGGGGTTTGCAGGTCAGAACCTTCTTCAAGTTTATATAAAAATCCTCTATTGTTCGTCGAATTATTAAAAATGACCATCGTCAATTTTATCTTTGTATGATAATCGGGGTCTTTTTTTACCAGGAGATTTTAAAGGTGAAGTAGAACATGAGCGATCATTATGTTCTCTTTAAATTTTTCTTACCCTACGTTTCGAAACCCCAGTGTAAAATGCAGCGCGTTCTAATCGATTTTGAATTGGAATGGTCAAACTATTATTTTCACCTTCTCTAGTACAGGCCTCTATAATGCTCGCAATAACTTCACGTGCACCGCTTTGAATTGTTTTTCCTCTTTTGCTCGCCATCGTTACTTCAAAATAATAATTCAAATTCAACGCAACGCATTTATATATAAAAGAAAACAAATGCTCGAAATGTATAGGCGCCACTGGAAATAGCTAGAACCTTCTAGCGGCAAGTGCATGGAGACTCTAGGCACATCCCAATTACAAGTGGACCAGTGCGAAATTTACTAAATCCTCGATTAATTTTACGTACCGCTTAGCTGGCGCACTTTATAGGTGAAGCGGCAAACTATTACAACAAATAAAATAACATACAATTTATTTGCGTACACAAATTTTACTTTTCCGCTTGCTTAAGACTATGAACCTTTATTTTAAGGACCGCCCGGTTTTGTTTCGTGTCCGCACTTTACATAATCTTGTTCGTTCTCCTTATCATCTGAGGTATAAAAAGGATCCCTCAATTCATCATCCAAATCTGCCGTAGTATTCCTAAAATTTAGAATTATATTGTTCTTTCTGACATTGTAAACATTGAGGTTATGTTCATTTGCTTATTTTATTAAGATAGAATTTTAAAAAATCGGTTATTTTCCTTTACCCAGAACTTCCCCCATTATGAATATTTCATTTTGTTAGGAATAGTGAAGTGTGAACCAATTTAAATCTGTACATAGTTATGTATGAACACATGTCTTTTCAAATATTTTTATTGGACGCCATTTTGTTCCAATATATTGAATCCCTACTAATATTTTATCAGTTTCTACCTATGCAACACTTGATTTTAGGCATAATTTAAAATGAATTTAATAAGTAGTTTTTATATTGACACACACCTAGATTTTCTTGTCATGTTGAAATCCCACCAGTTTATCCTGATATCATTTAATTTTTCTTCAAAATTTACAGTCAATTAAATACGAAGATATTTTCCGTTAATATTTTTAACATGTTATTTGGCCGCCATTTTATTCCAGTATTTTGAATTCGTGACACTCCTTTACCAGCTTATTTCTATATCACACTTAATGCTTGCACAAAATTTGAAATTAATCTAATAAGTAGTTTTTTGTCATACTGATTTTTTAAATATTTTATTAGGTCGACATTTTGTCTTGCTCTGTTATATTCATACCAAAATATTTCCAGTTTATTCTTATGTAACATCATTTCTTAACGTTTTCACTAGGCCACCATATGTTTCGACATATTGGATTTTTATCAAAATATTACCAAGTAAACCCCATATGAGCCTTAATTTTTGACTAAAATTTGAAGTTAATCTGTTCAGTAATTTTTAAGCTATGCTGCGAATTGACAGACAAAGCGACAGGTGGACCGACGGAATTGATAAAATTTATTTTTTGGCATCTAGGGACGCTAAAACGCGAAGACATTTAAAACCTGCTAGGGTGATTTTTTCAGATCACAAAAACAGTTTTACTAGCTCATCTCTATACTACAATTAATTATGGCGCACAATTTGAAATCAGTTCATTAAGTAGTTTTTTCAGGCTGAATTTCTAAATGTTTTATTCAGTCGCCATTTTGTTCCGCCATCTTGCAAAATATTAACAGTTGATTCCTACATAACACTTGATTTTTGTGCAAATTAGTAATTAGTTTTTTAAGTAATATTTTTTTAACGCAAAATTCTGACAATTCCATTGGCGGAGCAGATAAAACGTTATAATAACTCGGTATTGACGAGATTAAAAGATAGAACAATTTAAAAATGCATTTTGCAGCTTTAAGAGTAATAGAGCAATATTCCTTCAAATATTTCAAACAAGTAAAAATACCAGAGTGCATTTATAAAACTAAAGCTGCCAACACAAATTTGTTCTTACAACATACCGAAAATATTTTCTATATATTATAAATTTTAGTTGACTCGATCTCAACAGTACAGTGGCTTAATAAATACATAGGCTTACCTACAGGGGTATGGTTAGGACACAATTTTTATTATTTGACAAAAAACATAGGGGAAGTAAAAGTAGTTTTAAGTCACCCAAAAAGTTATAGCAAGCCTACAGTGTATGAACAATTTGATCTCTTTAAAGGATCTTTACTGACAGTTCCATGTAAGTATAATTTTTAAATTTTATTAATTTACTTGCTTAGTTTAACTCTACATCCGTAGATTGTTACAGATCAATAACTACACAAAAAAATTGGTTACGGTAGTCGTTAATTTTACGAGCTATATGTTAAGAAGGGTCGAGCGATCAATAAAGTTCGCAAAACGGTCGCGACAAAAGGGGGGAATGTCAGAAACAGGCCGTTTCTATAGATATGCAAAGTTCTAGCCAATCACCAATCAGTAATTCCATAGTTACTCGTATATACAGGGTGACAGTAAAACTACTACCCAGGGCGCAATTTGAAAACGGCTAGAGATAAAAATATGGAATTTGGTGTGTTCATACGGTTGAATATTGTGAACATTTGTAACATAAAAACAATTGAATATCGTTTCCGGTCTTCCGGTAAATGACTGCGACTTCGTTACTTTAAATCGAACATCCTGTATATTTTATGTTTTTTGAACTTTCTTGGCAATTCTGAACCACTTTTGCATAACCTATGTCTAAAATGTATAGTTTTCCAAATAAAGCTACTTAAAAATGTGACATAAATCCCACTTATTTGTATTTCATGAAAAAACGGAGTAGGCTAGGATAAAAATAGTCACGGTTATTTACTCTTTATTCAAGCCTTCATTCAACAAAATGTCAAAAAAGAAAAAGTTCGAGTTCTAAAAAAATGTGTTTTTCGCAAATCGATTTTTCAAGTTTTGATCAGACCCTGCACCATAACGGGTCAACTGACTGGAATAAAACCTTCAGTACCCAATCCTACTTTTTTAGTCTTTAACCATATATGACAAATTCAACTTTTATAGACCGGTGCAAACTTGAAAATTTGATACCCTATTTTCATGTTGTTAATGCTCATCTAAAGCGAAAAATCAATATTACTAGCAGCACTTAAATAATCTACTGTTCAAAGGAATCCTCTTTTAATTCATTTAAATTTTAAAAAAGAAACGAATATGATAAGGTGAAATTAAATGAACTTTATTATACCTAGGAATTATTAATATTAACTAATAATAAAAGTAATAGAAAAGAGAACGTACTTAATCACAATTAAGGTTTTCAAAAACACGACCTCGTTCAATACAGTTCTCACATTTTTCAACAATTTTCCCTAATACATTTTCTTTTTGAGTTATAAAAATATTATTAATAGCACTAATAATTCGATTTCATAAAATGTCGAATTTTTCTGGTTGAGTTAAATAAACTTTTTCTTTGATGCGACCCAAGAAGAAAATATTTAGAGGTGTCGAATCAGGTGAACGTGCTGGCCACCTTACAGGTCCATTAGTTTTTCTCAATTGGTCCTCAAACCTGTCATTTAAATAGTTTACACAAATTCGAGCATTATGGGCCGGTGCACCATCTTGTTGAAAGCAGATGTTGAAAATTTTTGCAAGAGGTAAATTGTCCAAAAAATCGGTAATTCTTGTTTCTAGAAAGTTCAATTAAGATTGTGCTGTAAGGGGCTCATTAAAAAATATTGGACCCACAATTTTCATCCCTAGAATACCTAACCACACATTAACACCTAAGAGTTCTTGAAAAGGTCCTTCTTTAAATAAATGTTGATTTTCATTTTCCCAATATCTTACGTTGTTCCTGTTAAACATTCCCAGATTCGTGAAGCGAGATTCATCCGATAATAATATTAATCTATTATATTAAGTTATTAGAATTTTCCATAAATTATCAGCAATATTCAATTCGCCGAGCAAAGTCATTAGCACCAAAGTGTTGGTGGATTTGGTATTTGTAGTGCTTGTACTTATGTTTCTTCAGAATGTTCCTTGCACTTTCTCTGTTAACTCCAACTTTACTTTAAATTTGGCAAGTAGAAATACTTGTATCAGCAATCACACATGCCAGAGCATTTATTTCAGATTCTTCTAATAATGAACTTTCCTTCACGTTCATTTTGGGGAGCTGTTTTTAAATATTGTACTAGCCACGGAAAATACGCATAGCAAGGTTGGTTTCTGTCAGTGTATCGCTCTGCGTAGAGTGTTTGAGCCTGCCTTTTATTTTGCAACCACTCGCCATAAACAAGAAGCATATCTATTTGTTCCGCCCTTGTAAAACTTGCCATTTTAAAGAGAATACAAAAAACTTTTAGTCTACATCAATAGAGACACGAAATAAAGCATGAGAATTTACAAAAAGTGCAACAATCTGCTAACCTTACAAGTGGTAAAAGTTACTTGCCAAAATTCAATTGTTTTTAAAAACCATAGCAACCTCTGTCAAGGCTAATATTAGCGAAAGTTTTATAGGTAGTTATCACACTAGGTTAAGTCATCAATAACTTAACTTTCATAAATAATTGCAAAATTGAAAATGAGGTACCCTATTTTTATGATAAGCTATTTATATGCAAAGCGAATAACAGTCAGTTGACCCGTTATAGTACAGGGTCTGATCAAAACTTGTAAAATCGATTTGCGAAGAACACATTTTTTTTAACACGTTCGCGCCGACGTGTACCATCATGTGGTACACGGTGGTTGGCCAGAATAGCCGTTGTGAGCCACATGGTGGTACACTGTTCCTTGCAAGTTTAATGAGTTCTAGAAACGCGACGGCTGCAAATAGAGTTTCAAAAATGGGTTATGGCTGTATGTAAAGGTGGTACACAACCTGTGGAGCATTCGTTTCTAAATCGGGGATGTTTTGTGGTACACAGCTTGTGGTACACACGGCCGTGAATCGCAAGTTTGGCCTTCATAGCCTAATCATCTTTGCATAACTGCTAAATAAAACAAATTTTCATAATTGTGTATTTTATTCACGTTTAGTAAACCACAAAAAACGAAAATCTAACTTTTTATACAAAAAAAAAACAGTCAAAACTGTAAAAAACTTTGTTGTTTGATTACAGAATATAAAACATATAACAAACTTTCATATTGTGTATTTTATACATGTTTAGTAACCTAAAAAAAAACGAAAAACGTAAAAACCTAACTTCTTATACAAAAAAAATAGTCCAAACTGTAAAAAAACTTTGGTTAGAGAACATAAAACATAGAACTAAAACTAACATAAAAGTAGTTATTTGGAATGCTTCTCGTTGAAACATTCTAAACATAGTGATGGTTGATTGTCACAATCAGCACAGTAAGTTATCACTTTTTTTGTTTTGATCCTTGCTTCTTTTGACCCTTTTTCATTTTTAATTTTCTCGTAACACGAAACGCACCGTTTTCTATTCTTTCTGACAGTGCCTTCATGTTTCTTTATATTATGGGTCGGTTTTGTATTTCTTCTTGGCGCCGATACATCATGATTGTCCTCTATTTCTTGTTCGTTGTCATCACTTGAATTAAATCGTCCCTAAAAGCTAACATGTCAATTTTCTTGCTATTATTCTTCTGATAGATTATCCATGAGTTCACAACGGCAGTGCCTAAAATGATTTCGAAAACAACTTTTTTATACCATTTTACTGTTTTTCGTAGGCAAGTGTAATACGAAGACATTTGGTCGGATATATCTACACCTTTTTTGGAATTGTTATAATGTATTATGCATTGTGGCTTCTGTACATCTTCCCCTTTCCTGTTCTTCTTTCCGGTAGCAACTATTTCATCCGTATGTTCAGGTAGAGTACTAAGTATGATGACTGGTCTTTTATCTACCCATATATAAACACGCACACCTCTAGTGTTCTCCAATGCATACATTTCACCTTTTTTTAGCCTTTTATTGCAAATCTTTCGGATTGCCTTTTCTGTTAGAGCGCAAGGTTCCACAAAGGTGAGTATTTCTCTCCAGAAGATATTCTGCTAATTTTACGCTGGTGTAAAAATTGTCGGTGTATAATACTCTACCTTCATTTAGTAAATTTTGCATTAATTTCATTGTTACATCAAAAGTATGGCCTAGTTCACTTACGGCCTTGTTTTACCACAGTATACTTTGAAATCGTAAGTATACGCATCGATTGTACAAATCTTGTATAATTTGATTCCGTATTTATGAGATTTGGCTGGCAAGTATTGACGGAAAAGCAATCGACCTCTCCATGGTATCATAGTCTCATCAATTACCACTTCCCTATCCGGTGTGAAGGAATCTTGAAAGTTTTTCTGGATATTTTCCAAAACTTCTTTCACTTTGGCCAACCTATCAGGGTTTCCTTCATTTTGCTCGTTATCGGCAAAATGAATGAATTTGAGCAACAAATCAAACCTATCACGCTTCATGGTTTTACAAATGAGTTCATTTCGGTACATTGGGTTTCTGGACCAATAGAGGCGAATTTTTGGAAGATGGTTGATCCCCATAATCATTAGAATCCCCAAGAAGTTCCGAATTTCTTTTTTGTTGGTGTCAATCCATTTCCGTACCACTGATCTTCGGGGAAGATTGGGATGACTTCTAATATACTGGAACGCATACCTATTTGTTTCCCGTACTATGAGTTCCAGAACCTCTTGATCAATAAACTGGCAATAAATCTTGTAAGCGTCACGAAATTCTTGTGGATTAAGCTGGAAACCACTTCTCCCAGTAAAAGGAATATTGTTCACAACTTGTCCGCATGGCCCCCAAGTATCATTGATGTTTACAGCGTTTGGGGCGTTTACTGTCGGATCTACTGGAACTTCAGGAAGTTGATCAATGTATCCATCACTGGATTGTTGATCACTGTCTTCAGCAGGATTATCGTCAAAGCTTTCATTTTCTGAGGGCAGATAAGAAGAACCTGAATCCGCAAATGGGCCACTTTCCTCATCCGATGAAGCTGAATCTGCAAGATATGCTGGCTGGAATCGTGGTTGCCGCATATTTCTAGGAGCGGACAAGGGCTCATCTCCAGAGAACAGTGTAGGAGACAACGGATGGTTACCAGGGGATGGTGGCGTATACACAAGGGCCCCTGCTACAGGCCCAGGGGATGGTGGCTCATGCTCAGGGGACGGCAGCACATGTTCAGGGGATGGTGGCATATTTCCAGGGGATGGTGGCATATTTCCAGAGGATGGTGGCTCATGCTCAGGGGATGGCAGCACATGTTCAGGGGATGGTGGCACATGTTCAGGGGATAGTGGCATATTTCCAGGGGATGGTGGCATATTTCCAGAGGATAGTGGCACATCTTCTGGCTAGCTTAGCAGCAGCCTGCAAAATCCTTTTTGTCCTATTCATTATTGCATCTGGTTACTTATTATCTGAAACAAAAGAAAGATATTTATAGTAATACTTACTTTTACAGCGTGGCCACCGGTGGTACACGAAGTCCCTAAAAAAGCAATTTATTTTACAGCCGTCGTGCGCCACCGGTGGTACACGCTTAAAACCACTAAAAATTAAATAAAAACACAAAATACATCTATATAGAACTTTATTTATCACAAAAATACAAAAATATTTACTTGTAACAAAAAAAAAAATTACGGCCCCTGGTGACCACATTTGAAATCGGCTATGTCGCGAACGTGTTAAAACTCAGGACATTTTCCTTTTTGACATTTTGTTGGATGAAGGCTTGAATAAAGAGTATACAGCCTAACCTAACCCTGATTGTTTTTTCCCTGGCTTACTCCGTTTTTCCATAAACTATAATTAAATGGGAATTATAGCTCATTTTCAAGTGGCTTTATTTGGAAAACTATACATTTTAGACATAGGTTATGTTTTACAAAAACTGTTTAGGATTGTTAAGAGAGTTCAAAAAATCACAATATTCAACCCTATCAATACACCAAATTCCATATTTTTTTTCTAGCCGTTTTCAAATTGCGCCCTAGGTAGTAGTTTCATTGTCAGCTGTAGATTCGTTCGGCAAACTTTAGGCAATTTATTTAAACTTTTTTTTAGAACTTGTGTTAGGGCAAAAAAGTTGGGTTACAAGTCAGTTATTACAGTATTTTTGTTTCTTGACTGAGATGACGTCTTCAGGAATCCACTGAAATTTATAGTTTTTTAAAAATAGCGCCAATTTAGGTTTCTTGCATCAGTGTAGATTTTTTTTCTAATTGTGAAGTCACCTCTAGCTTTTTTTTGTATTTGTAGGGGAATAAATCTCGGGCTCATCTAAACATATAGGGATATTACTTATAACCATTACAATTTTCATACAATGGTTAATTTTTTTTTCAGTGCAGCCAAAATACTCTTACTTTTATATTATTTTAGATGAAGCATGGAAGTCACGACGGAGATGTATTGGAAGAGCATTTAAACCGAATATGCTAAAAGTTTACTGCCCCATTTACTATAACCAAAGTGAGATATTAGTTGAAGAGATTAGATCCCAGCGAAAATTTGTGAACGTTTACAATCATTTCTGCAAATATACTTTCACAAATGCTTTTCGTAAGTATTGTTTTTTTCATATTTATGGATGACGTCGGTACTAGTCAGCTTTTTTAGAATACTTAGATTTAACGAATTTTGGTTTTAAATTGTGATATTTTCACAATTTTTGTTCATAATCACGTCAAAAGAAAAATACGAATATGACAATGCTAAGGTATATTTTTACTTTAATAAAACATGTTTTATTAAAGTAATATAATAAAAAAATAAATTTACGCAACATGTTTAGAAAAACCGGAATTGAACTCTCTTTCTGCAGATGGTAAAAATAGTATTTCCGAATCCTCCCTATACGTACACTTTTCCACTTGGATGAAACGCATGTCTGTTCTTCTATCATGGGCATGAATTAATCAATTTTGATAATTTACAGCCCTCTAGATCAAAAATTTAAAATTAAAATTAAAGTAGTTTTATATGTCAAAATGTGACAAATGACATACGTCTGTTCGTAGAATGTTGTAGATAATGTAAATAAACAAAAATATACAGGGTGTTCCATTTAAAAATCAAAAGTTAGTAACAAAAACTAGGAAACTAAACAAGATATGGCAACGCAGAAACCGTCAACAAATGCAAAATTTTGTCCTATTTAAATTTTCAAATTTTAATTTTATTATCTTGAAGACGAAAAAGTTATAAGGGTGAGCCACTTTTTGTGGCACCCGGTATATGAAAAGATCCTTTTAAATATTTAATAATATACAGGGTGTTCTATTTAAAAAACTGACTAGCTGTAAAAATTTGACATTTCCAATAATATTTTCGCATTGGTGATAAAAAATGCTGATGACTCAAAAAAAAATGCTGACGACTCAAAAAAAAACATACAATCCGTATCTACTCAAATAAACTGTCTGTTTTCTATTTATTTGTAGTTCTTTACAATATTAAAGTGCAGTATTATGATGCGTTTTTCTACGATTTTATTCAACTGAAATATCTTGCACCTATGTCTGATTATGTGGCGAAAGAATCAGAGGTTCAATTGCAGAGTTTTCCCATAAGTTTTCTACTAGCTGTGTGTGATGTTCCAAGTCAAGCTGGAGATAAAGTTTATACAAAGAATGGAAACTGGAATGTTACGTTAGTTTTATTACTTCTTTTTACCCACACTCTTTTTTTAAATTGCCAATATCTCTGAAGAACGATGTGAATGATTGGTTAACTTAAATTTTTTTCGTATCTAGGCCTATCTTTTCTGCGGAAGCCTTTGCCCATTTTGATATCATGCTTATTCCTAGAGGCATGTTCTTATACTAGATGTTCATTTCCCAGTTGGGATGAACTGTCAAAAATAGTCTATCCGTTGTGATATTTGGGTCTCGTTTTTCTATTAGTTATAAAATAACCTTACTGGACATTAACATTCATCAGCATTATGTTTATCAACCATTTACTACTGTTTTTTTTATAATATTTACCATTCATTTTTCTCCCACTAAAAGCGTAGTCTTCCTAAATCTTTGCTATTTCTTCGACGCTTGTCGACATTTCCAACTTCCAAAAAACAATAGTTTCGCCCGGCGCAAAATAGCGAAAACTGATTCTAACAGGATCTTCTCGTTTTTACGGTTTTATGGTACGTTCTAACAAATAAATTTTCGATGTCTTCAAATGATTTTCTCCCAAATCAAAAAATATTTTCCTCGTCTTTTTTATGACTTTGACAAACATATCAAACTTTGCTACGTTTGTATTTACTTTTTTGATGCTATTGCCTTTTTACTTAGTATCTATAGATCTAAAAAAAAATTTTGCAGCTGAAAAACTTATTTGCATGTTTTGCCGGTTATTAAAATATGTCGTTGATATGTTGTTTTTCGGCTATAAAATGCTGTAGTGAAATAGTCAGCCTTATCTCTTCACCGTGCCGAAGTCTACAGAAAAACCTAGATATAAATTATTTGAAGAACATATTAATTTTGTCATTATGTTTGGCACGTAACTTAGATAAAAAATAAGTATGCAACCATCTGCAATGTTTTTTTTTCTAGACTAAGGATTTTCTTGCATTTAAACATTTTAAGGGTATTGTTTTTTTTTGCAACATAAAAAAATATTTAGTTATGTATTACTGGAGAAATAATGTACCTAATCTTCCAACAACGGTTCAGTACCCACGACGCCAAAAATAATTGTTTTTGTTATTTAAAGTTAAATTTCAATTTACTCTCACATGTAGATACTTTTTTTTCGATTTAAATTCTTTGTTCTTACAAATTATTTTTCTTGATGTTTATATAAAACGATCGTAGACAGGTTAGCCTAGCTAAAAACTATGACGTATACATTATATACAGTGATGGCCAACTAACTGGGAACGGTACCTTACGAAAATCCGAACCGTTGCTAGTAAGAAATTGGTTTTAAGATATTTCGAATATTAAAATCATTGTTGCTATTGTTATGGTGCATATCTATTATTGTCGCATTAAATAACCTTATTAAGTTTAAAAAATAATTGATTTATTACAAAATTCGAAGAACACTACATTTTTAAGCGGCAAACTAATTGGAGACGTAAACAAAAACGTCTACAAGTCTCTAGTGGAATACTAGTCCAATCTTTTCTCATACTCTCGAATACTTCGTCGAAATTTTGATTAGTTCTTGAACCTAATTTCCTTTTAGATATCATCCAAAGATTTTCTATTGGGTTATTATCTGGACTGCAAGATGGCCATTGTAAACATCTACATGATTAACCGGAAGCCAGACAGTCACCCTGCTAGCAGAGGGCTTTGGATCATTAACGTGATTGAATTTCCAAAGTACTGATACATTTTCTTCTGCATATGGTTGCATCACGTTTTCCAGTATGTTAATGTATTCATACCGATCCATAGTACCAGTTATCCTATAAAGAGGGCCAACACCATTCCAAAAGAAGCAGATCCACACCATGTTACAACCACCACCAAGTTTGAATTATTTACTTGGTGGACGCCAAACAAAACGTTCTCCTTTAGAACCGAATTTATTTACCATTGGATTCATCTGACCATAGCATCTTCTTCCATTGTTGGACGTTCGAAGAAAGGTGACTTCTAGCCAATTCCAAATGACTCCTTCGATTCACTTCAGAAAGGTGAGGCTTCTTCCTTGGTACCCTGCCAAAGAGTTTTGCCTCGTTCAAACGATTCCGAATACTTCGAATACTAAATTTCCTCGGATTTTCAACAGAAATTTCTTTCCAAATATCAACTACTAATTTGTGAGAGTGCCTTAGAAATGCGAACAATTCAACGATCTGTTTCCATACTCGTTTTTCTGGGACGTCACAGTTCTAGTGGTTCCATGAATCCTAACATGATGAACAGAGTTAAACATTGCCTTTTCGGTACTTTTAACTATTTCTGCAATATTTTGATACGAATAGCCTTTCCTATGAAGATTAATAATGACTAGTCGTTCATTTTTGTTACAACTTTTTCGCGAACCCATATTTGCAGAAATTTTCGAATGAAGATTAACATTAAATTATTAACAGGAACAGAAGTCAACAACCCACTAAAGCTCTATGGTACCGATTGTCAATTTTAAAATAAGCCCTCTTGTTAAAAAATTTTGATTTTTCAATTTTAATATGGGCCTACTTGATAGAAAATGTTGATTCAGAAATACATTTCCATTTAATTTGCCGCTTAGAAATGTAGTGTTTTTCGAATTTTGTAATGAATAAATAATTTTTTAAACTTAATAAGGTTGTTCAATGCGATAATAATAGATATACACTCTAACAATAGCAACAGTGACTATAATATTCAAAATATCTTAAATCAATTCAAAATAATCAATTTCTTACTAGCAACGGTTCAGATTTTCGTAAAGTATCGTTTCCAATTAGTTTGCCATCACTGTAGTTAAAAGTATGTATAAATATCTTTTATGTTGGATTAAGCCAAAAAGGTCATTTAGAAAATTTAAGTAATCTCTTTAGATACAAAACATAAGTACTGTTGGCTGCATACTTTTTCTTTGTGTAATTTAGATGTCAAAGGTAGCGACAAATTTAATTTATTTAGTCAAAATTATTATTTATAGGTGTTTAGTTAGGTTTTAATTTAAAGTTAATAATTCCTAACACTTGAACCTATGGTGGAAGATAGATCAAAATACAAGAGTTGTACCATACACACACACGCTAACTTTGTTAGCGAAACGCGCGTCCAGAACATAACAAGTTGTGGTGTAGTGTAGTTAGAACTGTTGTATTTTGATCTAACGTTAATAATAATAACTAGTTTTATTGGCATAAAATACCCTTGAGGATTACTAAATCGTTATTTAATTAACAACTAATTGGTTTTCTCTCAGAACTGCTGCTCTCTGTAATATTCTTGACAACTGTTTGAGAGCTATAATGTAACGAATTATATTTTCCTAACAGAAATTTAGAATTTTGCTATATTTTTATTTAAGATAATATCTATAAAATATGCTTACCAGTTCCTATAATCTTCATAGTTGAAATAATACACATATTTAATGTTTTTTTATCGTTTAATTCAAAATTTAAAATCACAATCTCAGAATCCTAGGTTAACTTTATAACAATAAACCAAGTGGTGGAGACCTCCATAGGCACATTCTTCTCATTCTGAAACAAATTATTAAAATTAGCAATTTTAGGTACAAATTTGTTATATGATTATGGAGTTGACAATTTTAGGCTAAGTTAAGCAAAAGAAATCAAAGTTTACCTTGTATTCTGGTGATAGCTCTCATTAGCTCTTACTGTATTTGTTGTTTTCAGTAGCATCAAGCCCCTTTGTAGAAATAAAGCTGATATTTTTCTGAAATTAATAGAAAGCACATTACATAAACTTTAGTAAAAACAATAACAAACAATAGGAAAATAGGAAATCAGAGTAAAGATAATTTATATGATCAAAAATCTCCATTTTAAAACTTACCATTGTAATTTTAACTAACATTTTGGTATATCCTAATTATCTCAAAACAAAAATAAAATTTATCTAAATTTAAATTAATTTTGAAATATCTGTCAATCTACCAACATCAGGGTTGTATCAAAAATCTCTAGGTTTCTCTCCAACAGGAAAAAGAAAAAGTGACAGAAGGAGTTAAAAAAAGGCAGACCATATTCTGGAACTTTTGTTTGTCTCTAGGGCATTTTTGCCGATTTTTCTTCTAAAAATGTGTCTATTCTAATTGTTTTGGGTGACTTATTGTTTAAGTGTCCTATAGCTATGCTAGCTGAGTTAAAATTAGAATTTTAGTGCAAGAAACCCATTTTTCATTCCAAGTCACATGTTCTTGACTCTTTGAAAAGGCCAATATATCATTAGTAAGTCTCATTTTCATCATTCGCTCACAAATATTTATTATTAAAACTAAAATGTATAATTTACCTACCTTGGTTTCTCGAACTTTCTTCTATTGCTTGATTTGTTCCTTGTAGGCCTTTTTTTTATTTGGTGTTTTGGTCCAATGTTCTTGTGTGCTGATGAAATTTAGCAGTAGCACAGTCACTCTGAAGCTTGCTTGCAGTCCCTCAGGAGTCATGTTTCGAGTTGTATGAAACTAGGCCTGCAAACCATATGTACACCCTCGATGCTGTTGTGAGATCCTCGACAGACTCTTCTACGTATCAAATATAATCAACTTCAGGTTTGATCTATGTGTGTTGTTTTGGGAACATACTTGACTGTCTGTTAGTGTTATTATGTGCCAAATAGAGCCAATTCCATTTTGATAATAGAATTAATATATAATGAACTTAAACGAAACACTTTAAATAATTTCTAGTTTTTAACTTTTAACGAATAGCACTCGGTGCAGCGCACTGTTGGTTTATGAATTTGCACATTTATTTGTAAACTGGGTTAAATAGGCCTATTTCGAAAGTAATTGAATCACTGACAAGTACTGTACTTAAAACTTGAATGATGTAAGTTTTGTAGTCTTTTGATTTAAGTTAAATTGGTATAAAACCCACACTACTTTCTTTCTAAGATACTTAACATAGTTAAATTTTGATGATCTTTCTCTCGTACCACTTATTACTAAATATATAAAAATTTAAGTGCAACATGCAAAATTATTTGGAAGAATCCTAGGTTAGGTTACATCACATCTTACGACCTCTTCCTATATTTTATAGACAGCTCTCTCTCTCTTTCTTTTGTTGATACTCAGGAAACAGTCGTAAAAGAAGGTAATAATTATTAATATGTCTTTAATCTCATTTATTAAACTTTATATGAACTAAGTGTGACTATAATCTATGTGTAAACAAGGCTATAACGGTAAGTTTTCGTAAATATATTTTTCAATATTAAGGATATTGGTGTTATTGTAAAGTTTTTGTAGTTTTCCTGTTTTTCTTAAGTTCATCCGGTCTCGGGCTTTCTTTTAAGGGCTATAAAACAGGTGGCGCATATTTCTTCTATTTTTACCCCGACGCACTCTACCGATTACGAGTTATCTAGTTAGCCGACGGCAGCCCAGCCCTATAGACCTTGGAAAACCGAAGAGTACCACCAAATCCATCTAGCGGCCGAGATTCAAAGTCCTCGCCGATAGATCGATAACTGTTCAACAGTTCTCCCTTTAACCCTTCAATCAATCTTTAATATTTTATTATACTTTTATTCAATTTTAACAATAAATTGGCAGCCGATCGCCCCTGTGGGATATCTGGCCACCTCAAAGGCATTTGACTCGATAGATCTTCGGGTAAACAAAAATCTTTTTTGGCTTTTTCGCAACTGAACACATTTAATGATCTTCGGGTGTAGTGCACTACTCAGTTCTGGGTCCTTTGCTTATTTCTCTTTGTATAGCTAGCATACAGTTTGTTCTTAAATCTTTATATTGATGATATTAAGCTCTCATTTGATGTTTCACCTAACAAAAGGGATGAGGCAAGAATCTTAATTAATAAAGGCTATATGATGAATGCTGCGAAGAGTTATCATATATGATATGAACTCAGAGTAGATGAACAGGTGATCAAGCTCAGCCAGGCTGATATGAATCTAGAGCTGACAAAAGATTCTAAATTGAAATTTGAGAATCATATTTCAGATGTGTTGTGATCTTTCTAAGCTTGAGAAAGCTTTGTCCTTTTAAGGATTTGCTGGATAAGGAATGGTTAGCTCCCAATTGTTTTCTCTTTTTCAATTTGCTGATCTGGCCTGTGGCTTATGCTTAACCAAAGAGAGTCGTATTAGATTGTAGAAGATGCGAAATCATTGCGTGCGTTTTATAGTTCATCTTCCACGCTTCGCATATATTTCGCTTTATCTTCGCGATCGAGTTCGCAATCTTTTGTTAATTCAAGTGAGATTCAGATAAAAAATACTTAAATACCTAAATTGAATAACTTTTTTGCAAAACTAGTACGACGTTTTAAGCCAATTTACGTAACAAAATATTTTTTATTTATCCAATTTGCTTTTCGCATAGATAAGTGTCTGAGGTGCTTTATTTGAAATATTTCGTCGACGTAATTGCCTTGGTTTCGTGGATAACAGTGTCAACAATGTGACGTGAATATACGTTATGTCACGGGTAAAATATGTCGCGTGAGATTCAAACAAAGCCCCTTTACACTTAAAAACGAGTGATTATTTAAACCACGAAACGTTGTAAAATCACAGAATAAAAATAATGTAAAACTAGTTTAGTGGGCAATTTACATTACCTTCAACTAAAATGTTGCAGTGATATAGTGTGTTATATGTTACAGTAAGTAATTTGGGATTGGATGAGGACAACGATTTTGTAGATATGGCACGGATAGGACCAATGATTTCCGAGTAAGTAAAAATTTCTTACTTATAATAACAAAAAAAGGTTCTTGTGACACTGACAAAAACCGACATTTTATATCTCATTTTTTATATTATGCTATTGCTGAGTAGCATAAAAAGTGTGTTGCGACCATCGATATTTTAACGGAAACGGGACACTGCATTAACGATTCTCAATATGATATAAACAATAAGCCAACATTAAAGCGCGGGAGATGAACATTTTCCAACTTAATAGTGGCGTAGTATTTTTGGGTCTTGTAATCCATTAGACTCACGGAATTTAATAATCTCTTAATATAAAATATAAAGTTAACCTTCTTTCAACTATTTTAAAAATAA
Source organism: Kuschelorhynchus macadamiae (assembly GCA_030620095.1). Lineage (NCBI taxonomy): Eukaryota > Metazoa > Arthropoda > Insecta > Coleoptera > Curculionidae > Kuschelorhynchus > Kuschelorhynchus macadamiae. The sequence continues at coordinate 95,394 of JAUTXW010000743.1, forward strand.
AAAAAAAATAATAGATGAACCTCTCTTTCTATTAAAAAAACAAAAGGATGTTCGACATTTTCGCTCTATTCTGATGCGAAAACTCCTTATTAGCTAGTTTTAAGAATTCTTACAATGTTGCCAAACTTACATTATAGTAAGCATCTTGAATAGTATTTTACAAGAAGTAATTAGCACATTACCGCCTGTTTTTTTTAGTACTTTAGTACTTTATTTTATAATACTAATTTTTAACGTATCTTCAGTGGCGGCTCGTCAGGGTAGGCCTCTGAGGCCGCGCCTCACCCCCAAAATAAAGGAAAAGAGAATTTTTTTATATAACTTTTTATCTATTACCAATTAGAAATATACTTTTTAACAGTTTTACAACATAATAACATTAAAAAAAAACAAAATACAATCCCATAATAAATATTTTAGAAAATAAATTCTGACCACATCAAAAAACCGACCGTGCAATCCGTGCAAACCTATTCCTAAAGAAAGTGCTCTCGAATGAGGCGAAATAATTTTAGCTTGGAAAGTTTCGACTTCTGACCTATTTATCAACGGCCGGTGCCGATGCCGGCGAGTCACCTGATTACGACACAACGGGATGGCGATTGCCGATGCACGCGTTTTCTATTGCATTCTTGAGGCGATAAATCTGTAGCTTGGATATGCTTTTATTGGTTATTTAAATCACATGACTAGCGAAATATTCCAACTGCTTCTTTTTACGTGGTGCGTGCGGCTGAGAAAGAAATAGGAAATAGATTGCGATAATCGCTGATTGAGGGCGTTCTGTCTTTTAAGGTGAATAAATACGCGTGAGTAAGTTTTTGTTTTGTTTTGATTTGGTAAGTTGGACCGTTCCATTTTTTCTATTTGCTTTTTGCTTTTGAAATGAATCCTATTCACGACATTATTGCTTCATTAATTGAAACGCCTTTTTTAAGAAGAAGCGAAACTGAAAAGAAACAGATATTAGGTAGCCGTCCGACGCTTGAAATTTTAGCAATATTTAACGATAAGAGGCAAGGTAAAAAATATTCAAGAACTTTTCAAATATCTTAGTACGAAACTTATAGGTGGCTATGCGAAAGTATTTATAAAGAAAGCTTATATTGTTGGCCTTGTATTTTATTAGGTTGCGTCAAAAATAATTGGAGTTCAGGGGGCGGATATTCGGATTTAAAAAATTTTTCACGAGCAGTAAAATCGCATAAAAGTTCAAGAGAGCATATTAAAAATTCGGTAGCACTTACAAGACTGGAGCAAAATAGGGCGACTATTGCGGATGCACTACAAGAAAATGCAAGTCTTAATAAAATTGTTTATAATGATAATGTTCGAAAAAACCGTTTATTATTAAATTATTTAATTGATGTTACTATTACTTTGGGTAAACAGGACTTGGTATTTCGAGGTCATAACGAAACAACAGATTCTTTTAACCGTGGCAATTTTAAGGAAATATTTGCATGCTTAATAAAAAGAAAAGCCGAACTGACTGAACATTGTGCTAAATTTAGTAATATTTTTACGGGACAATCTAAGACTATACAAAATGAACTAATTGGTTGCATACATGACTATATTCAAGAATATATAAAAAAAGAAATCAATGACACCGATTGTTGTTTTTTTGGCGTAATTGCGGATGATAGTACTGATATAACAGAAAAATCACAGTGTTCGATAACAGTTAGGTATGTGACCAACGGATCTTTAAAAGAAAGATTTTTAGGATTTTTTGACGTAAGCGATAATAGAACAGCAGAGAGCCTTTTTCATTTAATACAAAACAGCTTAGAGCCTTATGACTTTAAAAATAAATTGGTCGCGCAGTGTTACGATGGGGCTAGTGTTATGGCAGGTGAAATAAATGGGCTTCAAACAAAAGTTAGATCTATTGCTCCTTTAGCTATGTTTACTCATTGTTGCGCCCACAGATTAAATCTAGTTTTACAACAGGTAACAAAACTGATTACCCAAAGTCGTATATTTTTTGCCACTTTATTAGGAATACCAAATTATTTCCACCAATCACCAAAACGGTCTTTTGTGCTTAATCAGATAGTAGGTAAAAGAATTTCGCGAGCTGTAGAAACGCGATGGTAGACACGGTCTAAAATTTTAAACTTAGTGGCTAATGAATGGGACAATTTAATTATAGTATTTGAAACTATTATTAATGACTTAAGTTCTGGAACAGAATCTATTAATGGTGCAAAAGGATTTCTAAAGCATTTTAATGATTTCGAATTTTGCCTTTTAACGCATATTTATAAACAAATTTTTAGTTGCACTGATGTACTGTTTCAAATATTACAGTTAAAGCATTTAGATATAAATTACTGCATTTCGCAAATAAACCTTACCAAGCAACGAATTATTGAATTTAGAAACGGGACCATTTCAAAGAACTTTTCAATATTGCTAAAAAAGCCACTATTCTGCCAACTAACACACGTCGAGGGCAATGTTCTAGCGACTTTGATATTTTTACTAAATATAAAATATTATATTTCGAAATAATAAATTGTATAATTCTTCAATTAGGGACGCGGTTTGAAAATTTAAAAAATTTCTTTGCTTTAGTCGATTGCACAAAATATTCGGAATATGTTAAATGCTTTCCAGACGACTTATTAAATAATTTATTAAAAAATTATCCAAACATTTTTGACAGAGATAGATTAAAGAATGAGCTTTCTGTATTGTATAGGGATGAACAATTTTCAAATTTAGATCGAAAAAAGTCTAGCTTTGTTATATAAAGATTTTAAAGCAATTTTTGCGGAAGCATATAAGCTTTTTAATTTAGTTTTAACTATTCCCGCAACAAGTGTATCGGCCGAACGAAATTTTTCATGTCTTAAACGGATCAAAACCTACCTAAGAAACACAATGACACAAGAACGGTTTTCGGGTTTAGCAATGATGTCAATAGAGCAGGAATTACTGTCAGAACTTAGTGAAGACCAAAACTTTTACGACCAAATTATAGATAATTTTGCAACCTTAAAAGACAGACGTATAGATTTAATGTACAAAAAGTAGTTTTTTTATCTTATTTCATACAACTATTTATTTTAAGTTTTAATAAACTAAATTATGTTTTTATTATCGCAATCACCCCTATATTTTAGTGATAGGTGTACATATTTTACTTGTTTTGTTTACTTTTTATTTACTTTTTTTAGAGTATATTTTTTTAGTTTTTAATGGTTTAGTAGGGCTATTGGCGATGACCTCCATTAAAAAAAAAGGTCAACGCGTCGCAGAATAATACCTCATGGGTGACCTGGAAATTTATTCACATTTAAACTAAATTAACCTCATGTAGCCTCACCCTTCAATATACTCACGAGCCGCCACTGCGTATCTTAATCTTTCAATCAGTTTGTGGTAAATTGTTTTAATATAATTTAATAAGCATTCTTTTATATTAGTCTTGTTTACCTGGATAAAGCAATTATGTTTTTTACTTCCCTCGTAAAAGGGAAATATTGTAATCGTGAAAAAATCACTCTCTAAGATTTTTTCAGATCTTCAGGTTTCAGGGTCCCTAGATGACGAAAAACATGTTTTCTCAATTCCGTCGGTCTGTCTGTCTGTTCGCGGCGTAGTTAAAAAACTACTTACCCGTAAGGGTCATATGGGGATGGCCTGGTAACATTTTGGTAAAAATCCAATATGACAAAAAAAATGGCGCCTGTGAAATGTTAAAAAATTTATTATTAAAAAACTACTCATCCAATTTACCTCAGATTTTGCAAAAACATCAAGTATTATGTTGGAATCAACTGATAACATTTTGGTACGAATCCAAGATGGCGGCTTAATAAAATATTTAAAAATCCAGCCTGAAAAATCTGCTTAATGGTTTGATTTCAAATTGTGTGCCATAACTAATTGTGGTATAGGGATCAACTAGTGAAATAGTGGTACTAATTCAAGATGGCCGAACAAAATGGCGGCAAAATAAAATATTTGTAATCGTGAAAGTAACCCTCTCACTTTTGCACATCTTTATGTTTTAGCATCACTAGATGCTAAAAAATGTGTTTTATCGACTCCGTCAGTCTGTCGGACTTTCTTTCTGCTTGTCTGTCTGTCAATTCGCGGCATAACTTAAAAACTACTTACCCGAGTCAAAAATTAAGGGTCATATGGGGATGGCCAGGTAAGATTTTGTAAACAATCCAATATGGCGAAACAAAATGGCGACTAACCTTAAAAAAGTTATTATTAAAAAACTACTCATTCAACTTATCCGAAATTTTGCAAAAAACATCAAGTATTATGTTGGACTAATTTGGTAACGAAGAACTACTTAATGAATTGATTTCAAATTGTGTGCCATAGTTAATTATGATACAGGGGTCAACTAGCAAATCTGTGGTACTAATTCTAGATGGCGGAACAAAATGGCGGCCAAATAAAATGTTTGTAATCGGGACAAAAATCATCCTCTCGGTTTTACATATCTTCACGTTTTAGCGTCCGTAGATGCCAAAAAATATGTTTCATTAATTCCGTCGGTCCGTCTGTCGGTCTGTCTGTCAGTTCGCGGTATAAGACTAACCCGATTGACTTTAAATTTTGATAGACAATTAAGAGTCATATGGGGATAATCTGGAAATATTTTGGTTAAAATCGAGTAGGGCAGAAACCAAATGGCGGCCTAGTGAAATCTTCCCCACGGACCCGAGTTGGAGGAAGCATCGAGCTTCGGAAGAGCCGCTGCCTGGGGATCGCCAGGGCACCTTTGGAGGCACTGCTGTAGGTGCATGCGGGACGGTGGCGGTGATAGGCTGAACAGGCGAGCGTTGGTCTAAACAGCTGCTGCAGCCGAACCTATTTCCGAGAATTTCATCAGAGCCGACATTGTTGGAGAATGAAGTTTTCTGTTTCGATCAGTCAGCTTGCACATATACGGCCATCAAGACAATCATGCCAAAGTTCCAGAAAAAGCATTGAAGTACCTACAACAAAACTGGTCGGAGCTGCAGATATGTTCGTTATTTCACGACGACGAAATGAAGGACTTCAACAACTATTATAAGTTCATGAGCAAAACCACTACATGCGCAACGAGCCTAGTCCTGGAACAGATAACATTTATAACCTCTAATACAAACAGTTTACCTCCACACATGAAACTCTCACCCGCCAAATTAATAAAATTATTTTAAAAGCTAGCACACTTCCCAGTTTTCTTTTCATACCTTAGTTTTCTTTCATACCTTAAAACCAAAAACTCAGACACTAAGAACCCGTCAAATTATCGACCTATTACGTGTCTTTTAACCCTATATAAGATCATCACAACCACAATTACCAGGAAAATAGAACAACATCTAGCACACAAAAACATTTCAACGGAAGAGCAAAAAGGGTGCAGGAAAAATAGCCGAGGATGCAAGGAGCAGCTAATTATAGACAGCGTCATTATGGAAGAATTATAGATACCTTCATACTGGTTACACAGATTAAAAATGCCTTGGATTCGATACCCCACAGTTGGCATACCACAGCGCTAGAATTATACAAAGTGAAAAGCGCAAATCATGAGAACGTGGAAAACTAAAATCAACCTGAGGACACAAAAAGGACTTATCGAGACAGAAGATACATCAGACGAGGTATATTCCAAAAGGATTCACTCAGTGCTTTGTGGTTTTGCCTCTGTCTCAATCCACTCTCAAACACACTGAATAACACAAACTTCGGATTCCAAATTAAACACCAAAAATATAACCTACACAAAATAAACCATCTCTTGTACATGGATGACATAAAATTATACGCAAGCATAAAGGCACAGCTAAGGGACCTCATTAAAATCACGGAAACGGTTACCCTGGACATCAACATGGAATTTGGTATAAGTAAATGCAAGCTACTTCATATCAACAAGGGACAGTGGAAAGACCACCCTACGATGGAAATAATCAACGATGAAACCATAGATAACATGCTTAAAGAAGAAACATACAGATACCTAGGCTTCCAACAAAGCACTAAAATTAACCACACTTATCTTAAATCAAAGCTCAAGGCGAAATTTACAACCAGACTCACAAAACTACTAAAAACAAAACTGAACTCCAGAAATCTAACGAAAGCTATTAACACCTTCGCCATACCTATTCTTACGTATCCGTTTGTTATCATTAAATAGTCAAATACGGACATAGAAAACATTCACATTTTCATACGCTCTGAATTCATTAAACACAGGAAGTTACATCCCAACGCATGCAAGAAAAGACTCACCATCCAGAGAAAAGACGGATGGAGGGGAATTATAGATTTACAATCGCTAAATAAAAAACAAATTTACGAACTCAGAAAATTCTTCCAAAACAAACAAACTAACCTCCACAAGGCAATAGTGAAGGCAGACAAGAATTATACACCACTCCACCTGCCTCAAACGAGCCACGCACACAGTCACATCCAATCACGACTATAAAATATGAACACCTGGTCTGAAAAAACACTTCACGGAAGACACAGATACAACATAAAGCAAGACCATAAAAAACTTTCATATACGTGGTAACAAGAAGGGCAGCTGTTCCCCGAAACAGATGGCTTCCTGCTTGCTATCCAGGACAAAGTCATAGCAACCAGAAACGAAAGCACATCATCAAGGACACAACCATTGAAGACGGCAGGTGCAGGAGATGTCGCCAGCAGAGAGAAACGATCGATCACATAATGAGTAGAAGTAGAATAATGGCCGGAACTCAATACACCGCAAGACACAACTCAGCAGCGAAGGTCGGTCATCAAGCATTAGCCACAACATACAAACTAACGGAGAACACAGATCCTTACTATCATTATACACCAACATTCATACTTGAAAACGAAGATTACAATCTCTACTGGGACATTGACATCCACAGAGATAAAACAATCCCCGCAAACAGACCCGATATCACCTTTCGAACCAAATAAGAGAAGAACACTTATTTAACTAACATAGCTGTCCTCAACGACGAGAACATCCAAGCGAAATACAGTGAGAAGATCGCCAAATACACCGACTTGGCAATGGAAGTAAAAAGGCTGTGGAAACAGGAGTCATCACTGTTCCTCTCGTCTGACTTGGTAAAATCCCGTCAGTATAAAATACAATCACAGGAATACTGTAAGACAACAAGTCGGGATAATAATAATAATAATATTAATAATAACAATATTGTCGAGGGAAACAAATACTATAATGGATATCCACAAGGTAAACATGTTTTATTCTAGTTATGTTTACATTGGTTTATTTTAAATTATGTCAACAATTGCAGGTTTCAGTTAACAATGATTTATTTCCATAGGCGTGCAAATTTAAGCGGAGATATAAGGTCAATTCTGAGATAAACCGAATTATGAATGTTTTTTGTCAAACATCTTTTAAAATATCCGCTTGCACGCTGTTCTTTCAAAGTATATTTAAAATAATTCTAAAGTTATAAAGAGTTAAATATTGTCTTTATTGATCGAATTAATGGCCATTTTCTTCTTTTTGATGTATTTCAGATATTATGGAAACTATTTTATATAATATGGTAAGTAGGTAATGAAGAGGAACAAAACAACGCAAAAAATAAGCCATTTATGTTTTCATTCAACTATCTTTGCCAATTCAAGTTCGAATTACCTAGAAAAAGGGAAAATAGCATAACATAAATATACGTATTTAAGTTGTACATATTATATATTTTAAAACGTGAAAACTTTTTTCATCAAAACTAAAATAAGTATCTATATTTCATTTTAATTATAAAAAGGCAAGTATACAGGGTGAGTAGAAACAACAGATTACATGCACATATTACAAAAGGCAAAAAACGTTGAATTTCCCATAAAAATGCAGTGTTTTTTCAAATCCTTTTTAACGCTTTTATAGTCTTTAAATTTACTAAGAAAATACCCGAATTTGTGTTTAATTACTTACTATCTTAAGTATAAAAACAATAAACAATAAACTTTTATTATAAATTAGCGCTGAGAAAACAAATTTTTTTACGTTACTAGGTTTCGAACAGGCTCGTTTAGTTCTAAATATGTTTACCGGCATTAGAAAAAGAAACTCTCCGACGGGACAGAAGTTGCTAGTACACAAATGAAATGTCTTGCTTCTTATTTTAGATTAAAAAAAATTAGTTTATAGCGATATAAAAAAAATCTTATTCGAATATATATTTAGGTATAAAAACTTTATATTGATTTTATAATTTATATTATCAGTATTAACTAATTAATATGAGTTCATGATTATATTAATCTGTAAGTTTGTGTTCAATAAAATGCACAAGCAAATACTTGTGTTCCAAATTTGCAAACCTTTACAAGTCACTTTTATTTTTCAATCTTCTCAAAAGGGCAGCAACGTTCAAAATTCATCATAATAATGGGTCTATCTCTAATAGTAAAATGTCCTATTTAAACCTTTACACTCTTAAATCGAATTAGATAAAGCCACATGCTATTTTGAAAAGCGCGGTTTTCAAATTTCGCACTTTTTCTTTCACTCTTAGCCCATCTATATATACCTCTCCATCAGTTGCGTTGAACAAATCCATATAAACTGAAGCATTCAGAGTAAATCCTCGGGTTCTCTCGAGGAAATCTTAGAAAACTGGTAGGAATGCTAACGGGACACTGTAAGCTAAACAAACACCTTCACACCTTGGGCGTCCTCCCGGACCCAAGTTGTAGGGGGTGCCACGATGAAGACGAGACTACTGAACATGTTCTTTGTTACTGCCCAGCTCTTGTAGATACCAGAGAATCCATTATGGGGGAAATATGGCCAGGAATGGCCACAATCGGAGGATGCCCGGCCGCTACGGTGCTGAACACTTGAGAGGCCTAAGTAATAGATTGGCGCAAGTCATCCCTCCATACTGCCTATCTATTTATTTCACTGCAGCATTCTTGTGAGGTAATCGGCAGCCTAGCTCTTGTTGGTCGGAAATTACAAGGCAACCGATTAATTTCTAATAATCGTGCTCTAACGATATTTTTCTGCAACCGTCAAAAAAGTGAACATTTTTTCGCTTATTTCCATGCATAAGAGAACCCATTTTAGTATGCTAGAAAAGTGTTAAAAAATATATTTACCACACATTTACCTAATTTCATCACAAAGAATGTCTGTTACTCTTCAGCCTGGGATCTATGATTCAACTTCAACTTAAAAGTATATTCAGCAAAATATCAAGATTATACTTCATAAATACGTATTCTAATGTAACAAAATTGCACAAGTTGAATGTTTGAAAAGTTAAGTACTCGTAATAGAAGTCGAATTTCGAATATTCGACTATTCAAATATTTGGATATTCAAATACTTGGATAGTAAAATACTTGTATATTCACATATTTAAATCTTTGAACATTTAATTAATGAAGATGCAAAATTATCCTAATATTGAATATTTGAATATTCAAATGCCGAATTATCCGATTACGATTCCGAATCCTGGTTTAAATTATGTCTGGTAATGGAGACCCTTTCATCTGGCGAAATTCTACGTTTTTTTATGTATAAGGGAGACAGATTCGAGTATTAATAGGCAAGTAAAAGCAAGTGTGTTTTATATCTTAAAAAAATAGTTTGAAATAATATCGGGCTCCAGCTCTGCGCATGAAACGAACAGCCCGTTTTTGAATTTACAAATGCAAAGTAAGCAATTGCGTAAGGCATATCTGTCTCTTGCAACATTTACATTTAGAATATTTATGTGGTTTACAAACTTAAAGTTATCATCTATGTGTGTTCCCAATATTTTCGCATTTGATTTATTTTCAACTTTAGTATCTGATAGGTAAAATCTATCCAAGCTAAATGTTAAAATATTAGTTTTTGTTATATTAAAACTAAGGTGATTCAAATCACACCATTCCTTCATTAAGATCAGATCTCTTGAGATATTTTATTTCAATAGGCAGGGGCGGATGGGACCACCGGGTAACCAGGCAAATGCCGGATGTGCCGATCTGTCTGATTTATATAAAATAAATCATTTTGCTACTTATTGTTAATCATCAAATCCACTATATCTTAAACAACTGCTTAGGTGGAATCGGCCGCCGCGTCGCGCCTTTGCATCGGCAACATAGCATTTTATTGATTTTGTGTGCCATGTGTATTTCTGGGAATCACCGTCTATCTATTTTTTTTAACTTCAATGGTTTCGGAGTTATTGACATTTGAAAATCGACCTTTTTGCATCTTTGACGTTCTATAAAATCTAAAGGGTTTAAGATATAGGATAATGGTTTTCACTTTCCTATTTTTACATTTTAAAAGGTAAGTATTGAACATTTCATTCATCTTAAATTTTTTTAAAAAGATGACAAATGACATCTACAATTTACATCAGAAAATTGCTCTTAGAAAATTAAGACAGGAAAGTGAAAACCGTTTTTCACTACCTTAAATCGTTTGGATTTTATAGCATATCACACTTGACACATCAAATTTCATTAGATTTTATAACAATTTTAAACATTGAAAAATATATAGGGTGTTCCATTTAACATAACATTGACACTGTCAGCTTTACCTAAAATCGGCAATACCGCATTTATGAAAATATTTGAGAATGATACCCGGTTTGCTTTTATTCAAACTTGCCAAGTTTCAAATTGGTCGGAATTGCCATTTTCCATATACTTCTAATAGTCCACTTTAAATCACCCCGTACATATGATAATGAATATACATATGTACCTACTATCTATAATAATTCGTAATAAAATATTCGATGAAACTTGATTAACGAATGAGGAAGCTGTCTGTAATGTTTTTTTTTATCAAATAATAATTGTCATCTTGCGGGTATTTTTATCAGGGTCAAACTTTTGAGCAGCTGCTTGCAATGATTTCATGTCATGATACTAGTGGCCAAGGCTCCCATGATATTTTAGACCAAGTTTTGGAAAAAAAACGGCAAATATGCAGGGGAAATATAATGGTTTTGCAAGTAAGCTGCAAAATCTAAATAAAGAACATGTATATATTTGGCGCTCTGTTCATATTTTGAACCTCATGCTAAGTGATATTTTTAGGGGGAAATCAAAAGCATCTCCGTTGTTCATATCATAAGAGAATGGATGTTTGGTCTTCGACTTCTCATGACCAGAAACATCGAAAATTGGGGGTTGTTGAACAAACAAGGTGGTGGTCAAAAGAACACGAGTTAGAAAAAGTCTTTAAAGATTGTCTGTTCTACTTAGATATTCTGAAAGCCTTGACCAGTAAATTAAAAAACTTGGATTTAAATCCTGACATTCGTTCAACTGCTGAAAATTTAAAATCTCAATTTCTTAAGTTTGAAATTATATTCCTTTCTCGAGTATTTTCGTAAATATTTTCAATTATTAGACCGCTCTCAAGGTACCTACAAACAAAAAGGCTTAGAGTTATTAAAATCAAATTTTATGATAGTACTTCAATTATTGAATTAAAAAACAATCGACGTGACTTTGAAACATTCGAACCCTCTACGAATTTTTTTTTATCTTGGGCATATGATGAAATGGAAAAACGAGGTGAAGATTTTGATATGGAAAATCATTTTCCGGTTAATAGAATCAGAAAAGTAAAACAAGCATTCCAATTAAAAGTGTTCGGACGAGGCTGTTCGTAATACAACAAAAAAGTTTCAAAATGCATACCCGTACTTATACTTACCTTATCAATTTATTTTAACATTACCTGTTACGGAAGTATCTTGCGAACGTAGTTTTTCAACTTTAAAATATATCAAAGACAGACTTCGGAATTCTTTAAGTGATGAACACTTGGAATCGTTCATAATTATAAACATAGGAACAGAGATTCATAGCAAAATTGATAATGAGCATATTATTAACGAATAACGAATTAGCTGGATCAAGCAGCCTATTGGGCAGGTTGTTAAGTTACTACTTGTTATCCTAATAAGCAGAAGAAGGGGATTAGGTTTGTTTTCAATACATCGAAATTTTTTATTATGACCCTTATAATAGGTAGTAGTTTATTCATTGGGTTTAGTAGTTTGTTTACTCACTATTATTATAGTATAATGAGTTACGACATGATTCCAAAAATGTTTTCACAGTAGAAATTATTTGATATAGTCGAATGTGGTCTTATCGTGCGGGTCCAAAGGTCACCAACATTATGAATCAAATCAGAAAACACAGTGAATACCAAAATGTAGTGTGATTCTTTTATCGAGCTAATAAATCTCGATGGGCTGTTTACAAATATACAGGGAGAAAGAAAAGTTTTTTTTTATTATATTACGCAATATTATTAAGATAGCCACTTAATATTATTTTATATATTAAATGCAGAGGACTAAATAAGAAAATTCGCTAAATATGTTTTTAGTTAAAATGTTTTGGTTGGCAAAAGCAAAAATACACAAAATGGCAAGCGCCTTAATAAAGTCGGAAGGCGGTTCGAATCAGTGGAACAATCAGGATATGTTCTGTTTATACAGCCACTTAATGAAAGTCGCCATTCAATCACCAAAATAACTTCGCTCGTAAGATTTCTTCAGATCTTGACGTTTAAGGGTCCCTAGATGCCGGAAAACATGTTGACTCAGTTCCGTCTGTCTTTAGGTATGTCTGTTTGTCAGTCTGTCTGTTCGCAGCATAGCTAAAAAACTACTTATCCGATTTCTTCAAATTTCAGTCTAAAGGACCCTGCATGCGAAAAATACAGGCTATATATATATATATATATATATATATATATATATATATATATATATGTATATATAGCCTGTATTTCTTGTTAGCCCCGAGTTTCTGGTAAAGTGATTTTACCGATTTTTATATATCAAATACAGGCTATATATATATATATATATATATATATATATATATATATATATATATATATATATATATATATATATATATATATATATATGTATATATAGCCTGTATTTCTCGTTAGCCCCGAGTTTCTGGTAGAGTGATTTTACCGATTTTTATATATCAAATTTTGTCTTATAATTAATAAAAAAATTTACTTATTTTAAACACGCTTTAAAATTGGAACAAGTATTCCATAATTATTTATTTATTGCCTACAAAATTACAAATGTCCTAAAAAGTAAGCAAAAAAATGGTGTCAAATCTAATAAAAAAAATTTTAAATGAAAATTCACTGGCTAATATCCAGGAGCCAGTGGCAAGAGCTCTGAGAATCGGTATAAGGAATATACAGAAACTTGTGCATGAAAAAAAAACATTATTTACTTCTGAAGAAGATTAGAAATGTACACGAAAAAATCCAAAGGCAAAAGACTTAAGTTACAACGCAAAAATAGATATTCATAATGCAATTTATGATTTATACACGTCAAAGACTAATATAATCCTTCGGAAACTTTTTAATATTATAGACTAAAAAATGTAATCATCACTTAAAAAGTCCCCATCTTCTGAGTCGTCCTCAAATGGCGCAATGATCATTGGTGCTATTTCGACATCTAGAACACGTTCTCGATTCCATCAATCCCATATTAATTTCTCCGTATGTTCCACAGACTTCTTCCAGTACTCCGGCCTAATATAATTTAATGAATCTTGCCAAACAATTTTCACTTCATCTGATGTAAGACCATCGTTCACGTGTTTTTCGTAATGATTTTGCCCCAGCCCATATTAATTCTATTGCGTTAAAGTGGCAATGGTATGGCGGCAGTCGTAAAACCTCATGTCCATTTTCCCGTAATATTTCATCTACGGCTTTTTAATAGATTTTGCCATTAAAAGAGGTTCTAGTTTCAGCATATTGGGTAAAGGATTTTATTTTTGTTTTATTAGCCAGTCATAAATATCACTTTTCTTCCAGGATGAAGTAGGTTGTTTATTTAAGATTTTTGAATAATAAGATGCATTGTCCAGAATGAATAAAGATGGAGCATCTAAATTTGGAATCAGTTGTTCTTTTAACCACTTTTCAAATAGTTCACAGTTCTTATTATAATGGTAGTCCATACTTTTGGATGTTGAAGAAAACAGTAAACTTGCACCTGGGAGAAATCCTGTTGAAGAACCTGCATGCAAAATGATGAACCGTTTTTACATTCCACATCCCTGTTTTTTCTTGACAATTTTTACAGACTCGTCCTGCCAAGATTTCGGACCACTTTCATTAGAAAATATCTAAGTCTCGTCTAAAAATACCACTTTTCTAAATTTTGAATTAACATTTTCCGTGTATTTCTTTAAAAACTGGATACGCTGACTTGCTATATGTAGCAACTCACATAAAAATCTTCGATTACAGTCCTTTTCATATCGAAAACCCAACATTTTTATTAATTTTAACAAATATTTTAGTCCAATTTCCTATATGTCTGAATTTTTTAAAGCTTTTTTTAAAACTTGAAGGGTTATATTAGTTTTTGATGTGTGTAAATCGTAAATTGCATTACGAGCATCCGTTTTTGCATTGTCACTTAAGTCTTCTGTCTTTGGCCTTTTTCGTGTACATTTCTTAATCTTCTTTGGTAGTAAATTATGCTTTTTTTTCATTTTCAATTTTCTGCACAGTCCTTATACCGATTCCCAGGGCTTTTGCTACTGTCTCCTGGATATTGGCCGGTGAATTTTCATTTTCGTAATATTTTATTAGATTACAAAAAAACCGAAAAATTGATTTCTATTACTAATTTTGTTACTGACTTGTCAATCTGACTTTGAAGTGACAAGATTTTTGCAACTGCTGGTATTTATATGTTTATCCTCTTTTTTTCATATGAAAATATCATAGGTCTATGTAATTGATTGATATGATTACATGTAATAAAAGAAAAACAAACTTAAAAAGTTTGTCGTTGATAAATCGTATGACCCGCACGATAACACTGCTTTTGACTATATTATTTTTATTTTGTTTTTCTTAACTTATGACTGATATATTTTTACATTTGTTAGATGTATTATGAGGTTTTATTGGTTTTATTATTAAATTTATACAGTTTAACTTATCATACTTATCACGATGTTTTTGTAGTATATTGATATGTAGTTATTTTCTTACCAATATAGGCAATATATTTCCTACATAAATTTGGATTCTTAAAAGATATTTTTTTTCTTATCCATTTTTACCACGAAGTGCCTAGAAAAACTTAATTTTTTTTCGTGTGGGCTATAGGCCGGTTGCCTAGTACTATTGCCCGGGCCGGTCTGAAGGAGTCCCATCCGCCCCTGTTAGTAGGTCTTCATTTTTATT
Organism: Kuschelorhynchus macadamiae; assembly: GCA_030620095.1. NCBI lineage: Eukaryota > Metazoa > Arthropoda > Insecta > Coleoptera > Curculionidae > Kuschelorhynchus > Kuschelorhynchus macadamiae. Next base: position 110,647 of record JAUTXW010000743.1, read on the forward strand.
TAGCCAGTTATTGGTAGAGTCGTCCGCAAACATCTGACAGTAAATAAATTCCGATATTTTTGGAATAACCTCTCAAGCCACCGCTAGATCAATCCTGAGTTATTTCATAAATCAGCAGGGATTAATAAGAATTTCGGAACCGGGAGGCTGGCACGTAATTTATTTCAATGTAATATTTTTAGGATTCAACGGCACCTAAAAGATTTCTTTACTGGTAATCCATTTAAATGGGCTCCCGCTCTAAGGCATGCTGAGAACATAGATCAGGAAGCTAAGACGCTCATAAAAGATATAATCGAACAAAAGTATAAAAAGCGTGGTGATATCAAAGGTAGGCACTAACACAGCAGTTTTTTTAAAGAGTTGTTCCGACTCTATTTATTGATACTCTAAAAATTAAAGAAATAACATTATTCTAAAATTTGGAAAACATTCATGGTGTTTAGGTTCCTTATTAGCAATGGCTAGCATTAATCCAGTCGCTGGTTGATCAAACTTCAGGAAAATTAGAAATTAATAGATAAGCCATAAGTTCGTCCGCAGCTTCAATAATTTTTACATGTTAATCTCTTTAAGGTCCGTTCTGCCTCATATTCATAATAATCGCGCATGCGTCAGCTAACGTCATGTGTCCCCTTGGCTTGGCCCATCTACGTCACCTGTTATTTACCATGCTTTTCTATCTGTCAACTGCCAGGACTCAACAAAGCTCAGTAAATAGGTCATCAAAGTATAAACATGAATATGGTCAATTTACTATGCTAAAATATAAAAAAGCACAAGCAATTGGCATCGTGCGCATTGAAAATATCGTCTCTGTTAATCCGAAAGATTGAACAGGATAGCACTCTAAATGTTTTGCGAAACCATCAAATGGTTGACATTTTGCCGGTAATATAGTTATTAAGGTACCAAGGGTATTACAAGGTTCATAAAGCTTGAGGTCGACATAGTGTTTCCCGAGGGCCTCTGTCCCGAGAGATATACTTCGACCAAAAGCGCTGTTCCTTATAATACCCATCGTGACTTCAAAGTTTAATGTTCAAGTAAGTAAAATATCTAGTTTTATAATAATAAACAAAATTATTATTTGTAATACCCTAGGGCGTTATTTTTCTATAATAACGCCGTAGGTGTTATTTATTATTTAACTGACTTTGACATAATGTCATTATTTGTCAATAATAAACTAGTGGGGCATCAATAAATTATTGGTTTTATGCATATGCATCAACTGAGGCGTATATCGTGACAAAATCGTACTTTCACATTTTTCCATATTTTCACGTTTGAGGGATTCTGTACCAAAAAACATGTTTTCACAATTCCGTCTATCGGTCTGTCTCTCTGTCTATCTGATTGTTTGTTTGAAGAATTAAGGACCGCATGAGGGTGACGTGATAACAGATTGATAAAAATCCAATATGGCAGTCTAGTAGAATGTTAAACATTTGGGTACAATAATCAAGTGTGACATGGTGATGAACTGGTAAAATGTTGGTACAAATTAAAAGTGCTGAAACAAAATGAGAGCCAAATAAAATGTTTTAAAAAATCAAGGCAAAAAACCTTCTCATCCAATAGACTTCAGAATTTGCGTAAAAATAGGACGACATAGGGATAGACCGGTAACGTCTAATCAAATTTGTTAAGAAAATTTACCGATTTAATGAGGTCGTGATTTTGTTGCCCAACAACAAACAAAACGTTTACCAGTTTATCGCTGTATTATTTTTGTGCAACATTTGATATGGTCGCCATTTCCACTATCTTGAATCTATCTATCTTGATCAAAATTGGAAATCAATTCTTGAGCAAAATTGGAAACAATATATCAAGTAGTTTCGTATAATGATTTTTTAACATTATCTTATGCTGGCATTTTGGGTTCGCAACAGAATTTTATCAGTTCATTCCCATATTTTACGTGATTTCAGTTAAATAGAATAAGCCGTTTTTAGTAATATTTTTTTTAACATTTTATTAAAGCCATTTTGTTCCGCCATACTGGATAATTACCAAAATACTACCATATCATCCCCGTATGGGCGTTAATTTTGTACCCAAAAGTTAAAGCTAATGTGGGAAGTATTTATTAGCTATACCGCCAGAGACAGACAGTCACACTGACGGAATTAAGATAATATGTTTGTGGCTTCTAGAGACTCTGAAACGTAAATATCTGAAAAAATCTCAACAATTATAGCACATACAGGGAGGATTAAGTGCCACCCTTGCCCTCTTAGGGCGCCTATGAATTCCTCTCTATTACGAGGGAAATAAATATAGATTATATATTCTTTGGTATTAAATAAAGAATAGAAAGTACCCTGCTTTTATTAATATTTGCATAGCTTTCCCAAATTTAGTTATTCGTGAATTAAAAATTAATCACGTCCCAAATATATTTGTAACAAATGTCTTCATCATTTTCACACTGTAGAAAATTTAAAGTATCATACTACAGACTGTGATAAATTAAATAGACCCAGTTACTACTAGACTACTAATATAAAGAGGAATTCCCTTTTATGATAATATATGCCGATACCAAGTGCCTGCTCATTCCAGTTAAAAACTTTCCCGCAAAAATACCCAAAAGTGCCAACATCATGTTCCCTTCAGTGTCAGATATGATGTGAAATGTACTTGTTATGACTCTCTACCATTTTACCTATCGTACACAGGAATAGACTATATGCAATGGTTTGTGTAGGAACTTCAACACTTTGACAAGGATGTTGAAACTGTATTTTTATATAACTTATCTATAAATCTGTTTTTTAATGAGCATAATAGATTCTTTTATAATGGTATAATATGTCATATTTGTGAAAAACCTTATTCGTCTGAGAATAAAAAAGTTAAGGATCATTTCCATTTAACTGGTAAATATAGAGGACCTGCGCATGATAAATGTAATCTCAAGATCAGTTCATAGAACAGTTCTAGTTCTATTTCACAACATGAGTTGCTAAGATAACACCTGGTACTGAGAACCCTGACTGAAATGGTGCAGAAAATTGATGTATTACCCGTAAACAGGGAAAATACATATCTTTTACCAAGCACTTTTCAAGAAAAGTTTAGATTAATTAACTGTCTCAAATTCTTAGCTTCGGGTCTTGATAAGTTATTCTCATAGTACCTGATTACCCTATATTCTAACCAGAGTTTAAAAACCTACCTGGAGAAAAATATAATTTGCTTTGCAGAGAAGATGGATTTCAAATATAGATTCTATAACAATCTAACAGATTCATTCATTCGATCCGTCAGAGGCATGAGAAGACTCATATATCATGTATTATGATATAAATAATCAATATGGATGGGCCGCGTCCCAGTGTTTATAGAGGTTTCAAGCTCATACAAAAGATTAGCAAACTTAATGTTCACAATATTTTTGATGATACGTCTTAGAGGTAGTGCTAGAAAATTCCCATGAGTCATATGATACATTTTCAGATTTTCTACCGTATCCTTAACATCGTGCCCCTAAGGATTCCAGTAACAAGATTCTTTTGGCTAGCCTCTATAACAAAAAATAATATGTTATTCATTGTAGGAACTTAAAGCAGGACTTGGCATTAAGTATTAGACTTAGGAAAATACATAGAGTTCTTTCTTGTCCACAATTTCCACGGTCAAAATCACCCTTCCCTGTTTGTCGTAAGGTCCTAACTCAAAGGTGATTGCTCGCCTGCACTCGTAAATAACCTTGAAAGACGAGGTAGGCTGGTTGATAACAGAATAATTTTTTTTGGGTACACGAAAGGAAATAAAACACATTAGGTTCTATTTCTGCATGAATACTGATTAGAAGCATGGTCTCTGTAATGAAAACCGCCTATTGTCAACTATTCTTGCATTGCAACAGCGTCGCAGTGCATAATACTATACTTGGTTCTGAGTAATGGGGTAAATAGACCTCTCGAGGGTAACTATGATAACGTAAAAACGGAGCCGGAGAATAATGGGTCCAACTCAAGGAGACTTTACGATACTGATTCGCTGTGCCCCGGCAGTTGCCAGATGGCCATTATGTTATATTCCTACCTGTTTTCGTATAACTGACTAAAATGATTGTCTCTGTCACAGTGTATGGTACGGTACTTGATTGTGAGTAATAGGGTAAATAGACCTCGAGGATAACTATAATGACGTAAAGAAGGAGGCGGAGAATAATGGGTCCAACCCAAGGAGGCTTCCCTCAGAGATAGTGATTGATAGTTGACAGATGACAAGTGATCAATGATGTAAGTGAATAGGACCAAGCTAACAGGTAAGACAGCTGACCGATGGGCGATGTTTAAATTGTATAACCCTGAAATGGTCAGAAAAAGACAGACAAAACCCTAAATTTCCTTATGAGGATTAACATGTAAAAACGGCTGTAGACGAGCTCTCGATGCTTATCTACTCGAGCCGATTTTTTTTTGCTTATATCTTTTGAAATTAATGTTTTAGCTATATCTGTCCGATTATTGTGGGCTGGGAAAAAAATGAAGGTTGTTGTATCCTGAACCAAAATAATCTTTAATTTTTTTTCCTAAATATGATAGTTTTTGAGATAAATGGTTCGTCAAAAGAATGATCTGAAAAATTAAGCCAGTCAGTGGACTACAAAAGCTCAAACAAAAAACGAGTTTGAAAGCGGAAATTTTTTCCAGTAAGCTTTCCAAAATATGCAAAAAATGTTTAGATATTTTTACGGTTGAGTGGATTTAATCGTATATTTTTATCAGTCTTTTATCCACTTTATTTGAATGATATTATCTTACTTAGAGGAGCTGGAATAAGACATTGAAAACCTCGCTTTGTTTATATAGTAAATAATGGTTCTTTTGTTCGTTTTTCATTCTAATACTTTTCCGAAGTTGTCGAGAATCTCCTGACCAACCGCAAATTAGAAATTATGATATCGTTTCACACTTAATTTGACTGAAAAGCTTCAAATGTCTACTTTTTTAAATTTCTTCTTAGGAGGGTTGCAATTCCTTTGAGAATTTTAAATATTCACCAAGACAGTAAATTTCGGATTTTTTTCTTTAAATCACTTCTTGCTTTTTTTTCGTGTAATATATACAATGGAAGAAAACTTCGCTATCTTTCCATTATTTATCATCTTTTATGTACACGGAGAAAAGGAGACGGTTCCTAAAACTAAATGTGACGTGTTGTAGCTACGGACAACCCATTAGCATTAAAAATTTGGTTGCCGAAACATTGTGAGCGATTTAGCTAAAAAACTATCGAATGTAGGGAAAAAAATCATCAGAACCATTCTTATACAAGATATCCTAGCCTGCATTTTTAACATAATTCTTCCAGCTACAATATATTGTGCCAGAGGGTATAGTAATATAATCTTGCCTAAGTCGAAATAGCTCTCAAGGAGCTACAATTAAAATAATAAATTGGCCTATTTCCTAATTTATTTTTTTTTCTGTGGTTCGACTTAAAAAATAACTCTTACTGAACTACAATAAAAGCGATGTAATTTAAACCATAAAAACTTTATGTTTTTTAGCATATGTTGGAATCAGTCAGGAGGTCGATTTATTGGATCTTTTGCTTACAACTGACCATAGTAATGTTTTAAATGAGATATTAATGTTCGCAGCAGCTGTAAGTAAATTATTTAAGTATGTTTAAAATTTTTGTTATTAGTATAACATTTCGTGTAAAATCAAGTTCTTTTTATAGTCTAGCAATCATTGGGGGACGTGCAAAAAGTGCATTAATTTTTTTTGCAAATAGCACCTCTTGGGATGCTGTTTAATAATGTACAGTGTGCACACAAGTAGGTCGTCTGGATCACGAAAAAATGACTAAAAAGAAAAAAAAACGGTTTTTGTCCAATATCTTCCAAAATATTGCAGATAAAACAAAATTACTTTATCAAAAACGTAGGGGAGATGGTTGACTACAAAAAATGTTATAATGATGGGAATTATAATAGTTTTCAAAACAAATTAATTTAAATTCTTCATTGATTTTCCTTTCCCCTGATTTCGTGCCAAAAGAAAAATTCTTGAATTTATTAGCAAATGCGTAGACAAATTTTGCAATAACTCGAATAAGAATTAATTTTTATTAATGATTCAAAATGGGTTTGTCAGAAGACATTCTTGGCTACATAACATAATTAAACTCGAAACACCTCAATTTTCGCAAAAAAAAGCTATGAAGACTCCAGACATAACCATTAATACCCTTTTTTAGACAGTAGTCCCAAGGAGCAATTATAGACACTTATTGGGCAAAGTGTCGATACGTAGTTTTGAACACGACACATTTTACGCTACTATGTTGGCACCGCGCCCACCTTAAGTGTAAAATGAGGCTGAAGTGGTGATCATAATGTGTACCAGATAGTGCCCAAAATATACTTATAGGTTAGTCCAAAATGTGCCTTTAATTTCACTAAAATGTGTCCATAGTGTGACCAAATTGTTACTGATGTGTGTCCAAAATAATGTTCCTATGTTTACGTTATATTTCTAAAATTGAATTTAAATATGCCCAAGGCAGGCTTTTTTCCCAAAATGTTAGCGAAATGCGTTTTATGGTTGCAAAATCGTCACACTTTTATCCAGTTTGTGGCCAAAATTATGTATATATATATATATATATATATATATATATATATATATATATATATATATATATATATATATATATATATATATATATATATATATATATATATATATATATATATATATATATATATATATATATATATATATTCCAGTACGCCTCCAAATGAGAAATATACTGCGAATTGCTTTTAAAATTCTGCTTATATATGCTATGCCCGCCTCTGCCGTCTAGTCCCCACGTATGAAAAACATTCAGGGTATTGAATCTTCCTGGAATATTTTGCGAGATTACCTCTGACTGTACTTCTGCTAGTCGCTCAACAGTCAAATCAAGTAAGTCTTGCACTGGTACATCTGTTCCATTTTCTGAAACTTGAACATTTGGTTGATAACATCTTAACTTGGCACTGGTAACAACATGATAAGAAGGATAAATATCAGCACCTCTTTTCTTAGCTCTAAGTCTCATACTTATGTATCCCTTCTTAGTTAGGTTCAAGTCTATCATAAGACCTAAGACTTCATTAGGACTATATGATGTTACTTTATCAAAGGAAGATCCATCATGAATTGCCTTCATTTTTTTAAATCCCTTTGAAGTGCTGTTTAGGGCAAGTTTTACAGCCTACGCTGCTGTTCTTTTGCCTGCTTTTAGTAGGCTTGATTTCGCAGCAAAATATATTTTTTCAGGGGGGGGGGGCTGGTCCGTGAGCAATCATACAACACTTTGACGTTTACTGCGGCTAGAACTGTCGTCGAAGAACTTTTTTGGCCTTCCTGGCTTCTTTGAAAAACCGAATTGCGTAGACTTTGTTGGATGTTGTGGTAAAACGTCTATACAAAGTTTTAGCTCTGTATCTAGCCATGCCTTATTTTTTTCACAAAATTTCTTGTACGTATTTACATTCACGCCACTTAGATAATAGTTTCCTAACAAACACCTTCACAACGTTTTTTAACTGTGTAGGAACGCTTCCAGATATTTCTCTTATGCTGAACTTGTCCATTATGCACTTTATTAATTGTTCATTACACTTTGTTGACGATAATTTAAACAACTGGTTATTTTTCAACACCAAAAATAGTTCGTTTCGTTTTATATTTACCTCGTATATTCGTCATGTAGCGGGTTCATTGGGACTACCTGGACAAAATAATATGAAATCAGCAATGGGGGAGGCATGGGGAACTATTTTTGGTCTCAAATTTATCGTTAAAGCATTAACTTTCATGTTATTAAAGAATAACAGTTGTACTTAATGGAACTTTTTTTGAAATCATTGCTATGCAAATTTGTATCGAAGTTTTGAAACCAAAAGAGTGGTCTTATGAAAGGTATTTTATTTTTACAAATTTTATGAATGCAAAGAAAAAGTAACACTAGAATATTAAAGTACATACCTGATGTTTCAATCTCCATAATGAAGGTTTTTTAGATTCAAATAACACAAGAATAAACAAACATAATTATTCCGGTAAAATTTGAAACGCAATTTAACACAAAAGATGGCCTCGTTTACAAGCCAACCTTGTTTTTACGCACAGCCTCCTACGATACGGTAATAAATGAAATAATTCGGGATGATAAAGACCGACTATTGCATATCGTGTTACGAGCATTAAAAATGTCTTTTGAGTATATTGCTAAGACTATTATTGGTAACCTAATATAGCTATTTATCCGTATGTGCGACGGTTCCAATTTGGGCTCCATTCGGACATATTCACACTACAGGGACTTTCTAACCTCGAAACCTTAATGTTAATTTTATTGGCTTATCCAAGCTATCAAAACGGTGGATAAAACATGTTTCTAGGCCATTGTACCAGTAACTACCTACTCCCATTGGTACAATATCAACTTTTGAAGGCGTTTCAGGCCATGTTCTACTATCTTTAGGGAGATTAATATGACTCGATTTTTTTTAACAAGTTGAGTAGCGCGATATGCAATTTTATGTGCAAGTACCCATATTTTTCAGATTCTTTATAAACGACACTTTTGTTTTTGGTTCATCTACAAAATCACTGTTATCATCACTCAATCATAATGTAAAAAATTTGATTTATTTTTAGTTTCCTCTATTTCCTTTTATACCCAACGCTAGTAAGTTGTGTTGTACAACTTTCGCGTGGTAGTTCTACTATTTCTTTTAAAATTATGGTTAAATCAGTAGAATCAACTTTATTTAACGGACAATCTACTCATCTAAGGTAAACTAATGCATTTTGGAAATAAAATGGAAACTAGGTGTATAAAATGACTGCATATGAGACCTAAAATATTTACATGCAACACATTCCCGAAACAAAATGAAAATTATACGTTTAGAATGTGTCCATTCAATACAGTTTAGTAACAAAGCGAAAACAAAATTTTCGGACAAAATACAGACACAACCTATTGGAAAAGTATCGACACCGTGGTACCCGAATTGTGTTACTGTGTCCAAACTAGCAAAATACGGGAACATTATAGGTATATGGTGTCTAAAACATTACCAGTTAGGGATAAAATTATCTTTAATACAATTGAGTTGATATTGTGTCTACACATTTTTTAAAATTAGACACCGTATCAAATAGGGCAGGATTCCAAGAATAATTGTCGATACTATTTAAACACAAGAAAACTGTGCCTAACATCGAACACATTTTGCTCCTTGAGGTCTGCCATACATTTTTTAGTAAAATAATTTATATATTTATATATATATATATATATATATATATATATATATATATATATATATGACAATATGTAAGACTACCTTTTAAAGACTTTGATCGCAGTTTTTATCATTAGTTACTAGTTTTGCACCCTACCTAAGTATAAATTATTTTTTTGTGTACCTACCTGACCTGTTTAGTGTCATCCTATCTGACAGGTAAATATGATATGTTCGGATTCATAATAGCCAACAGTAGTTTTGATTAGATCCATTTTGCTTTTTTACCTAAAAACAACTTTTCACACCTATTTCATCCGGATATCTTGGGCCCCATGTTGCTAGAGACACGAACGATATTTCGATACTAGAATGGTATCGATATTTTGTTTCGATTTGAAGTAATTATATTATCGATACTATTTTATCGATACTTTTACTAATATCGATACTTTTACCAATATCGATACTTTTAGTTTTACTCATATTGCCAAGCTGCAGCCACCTGTTAGCTATTATGCGAAACACATCGTTCTTATTAGTGTTAGTTCAAGACTATAAATCTGAGTGGTTTGGCTTTTATTGTTCCTACCAAAAAAAAAAGAGAGACATAATATATTGGAAATGTTGAAAAGCGGTGGCCCAAGACAGAAATCATCTTTCTAGTAATTTGCTGGTATAACTATTATTATTTGCAGATTGCAACGAGGACGGATGGTTTGGATAGTTATACAATGTTGTGTTCTATTTCCAAACTAAAGTAAAGAAATTCCTTTTTTATTCTTAAACAGTGATTATACCCATTTTTTCATTTTATGCTGCCTTCTTTTGTTCTAATGTTCTAAACCCAATAGTTATTAAGTTTTGTTGTATAATACATATAAAAGGAAATATTAGATGATGAAGAAACAAAACTTTTCAACAAAAAAAATAATGTGTAAGAATCTGTTAGATTGTTCTGCTAAACAAAATTTGTTTATACTTTACTATTGTTTTTTTTACTCTGTACAGTAGTATCGACATTTTTTTCGATACACAATAGGTATCGATAATTTTAATAATAATTTCTTATTCGATACCAGTTATCGATACTTTTTATATGATATCGTGTTCCTACATGTTATCTTCTCGCTGTCGTTCGGACGACTGAGAATACTGGATACATTCGTATTTAAAACTAAAATATTGCCTTGAATGTCATGTGTTTAAATGTATGTAATATAGCAAATTTTAGGCAACTGATACTACGGCGTTCACCCTAGCGTTTTGTTTTTTGTTATTAGGAATGCATCCTGAGATACAAGTAAGTTTTAGCATTTTTATTTATTTAAATATTTAAGTATTTTAAATTGGTAATTGTGATTTAAATTATTTCTCTATTATAGACGTATTGTATAATTAATATTATAACATAAAATATAATATTCCGGTCATTGTCAAAGGTTAGTGTCAAATGCTAGATTAAAGCAGGTCGATATTTTGTCTCGATATCTTCGCACAGTGATAAAAGCGCACGCAAACGAAAGCGCGGGCAAAAAATCTATTTCAAATATTCTTTTGTAAGGTATTTCCTTATAGATGGGTTAGAGAAATAGGTAAAAGAGAACTATTTTTATCAAAAAAAAATCAAAATAGAAGTTTTTTGACAAAATAATATTTGTTTTTCCTATTCTTATTTAAAACAAAAATACGAGAGAACTTACAACGGGAAATACAAAAAATATTATAAAGATATGTTTGAAGCCATTCCTTCCATTCTTAGCATCATTGCGTGTTACTCATGATGTAAGTAATTAATGCTTTGTTTAATGTTTCTTCCTTCTAAATGTCGTATTTTTTATATTTAAATGAATTTTTCTGATTTAAATTCGCGCACTCGTTGCGCGCTTTTGTATATGTACAGAGTAACCCATTTTCGGTACTTTTGCGTGGTATCTCCCTTATTTTTAAAGGTAGAGAGTTGCGGTTTTTGCAACGGGTTCTAATTTTTTGTGAAATTAAAGATGGTACCAGCAGATTTTTCATAGCCCTCTTGGTTTTTGTGATACAGCGCGTTTTTTAAATGTTGCATTTTCAGGCACCCCTCATATCCCAACCATCTAATAATTTATCGAAGGGGCGAAAACTGTTCCTTATTTGACTTTTTAGAATAGTTAGAATTTAGTGCTGCTTTCAGAATAAGAATACGAGAGCAGGTCAAAAAGTTATAGGAACTTACACTATTTTTTCACATGGGACACCCTGTATATTATTCTTTAGATTTATTACGAATACGTGGGCTTTCCAAAATGTATGCAGTAATTTTGAAAAACAAGCTCAAAATTCAAAATTTTCTAAAATTTTCTTTTGTGTGCAATTAGTATGGCAATCGGTCTATAACTAGCAAGATTCGACGAGTTTCTCTTTGTCGGTATTACAGAGCCTTTAGCCAACTTCCAGCATGACGAAAACGTGAATGTTTTTATACCAAATTAAAAAGAAAAGCGGTTTTGAAAAAAAAATCCACAATCCCTCACCAGAAAGCGGTTTACGAAGTCATGCCTCGCACTCAGTTTGTTTTGTTTTTTATACCCTTTAGGGCCAAATTATGAATAGGCTGGTAACTTTACCAAGCAGATAACTGTCCACCATACCATTATTTAGACAATTGTAACTATGGTAAATATCTGTTTGGTAAAATTATCAGCCTATTCATAATTTGGCCCCTATAGCTCTACTTTCGACATAATGTTAGATGCTTCATCTGGATCAAATAGCGGTAAATCATGTTCGCTTGGAGTATGAACACTACGGAAATATGAAGCCCAAAAACATTCACTATCTTTGCAGGAACTTGAATCTTATTTGCACCTAAATGCATTCTACCTGCTATATAGGACCAGAAAAAAGATGAGTTAGAGGTTAGACTATTTTGTATTTTCTGGACATACATTATTCCCAAATAACTGGAAAAAAATGATCCAGTAGAGAGTAAAGCTTGTGATAAAAGATTTGACAACTTAGGTTAGTGTCATTTCAGCTACTACTACCAGCCGTGTGTTACACAAAAATGCATAGGTATAGACCGGGAAGTCTAAAGTTGTAAGACATGTATGAGAAAGTGGTGTTGCGGAAAATATTTCATTTAATGTTTGTAAAATCTAAGTACTTACGACCGATGGCGTTTGAAACAGTATTTAGTTGTTTTACATTTAAACGGTCAGTAAAATACTGCAGGCTCTGAGTTTTGCGATTAGCTAGATCTGTTTAAAAATAAGAATATTAAAATCGCCTAAAATAAGAACATTCTTGATACCAGTATTAATAGATAAAAATATATCTGGGAAATATTCAAGATCGTAATGAGTAGTTTTTGGCGATAAAGTACAAAAATATGTGCAATACACGTTTAAATAGCATTTACATGCAACAAAATCCATCATGTTAAAAGTTTCAAGTCTGTATCCCTTACTGCCAGCAACACATCACCACTCCTTTAAAGTCCTAATGCATTATACCGCCTATAACAACGATAAACTGTGTAACAGTTAGCAAAACATTCGGTAGCCAGGCCAACAATGCCGAACTCAGCAATCCCAGTTCTAGAATATAAACCATTCACCTTACCTAGTCCACAGATATTCTGAAAATAACATATCACTACATGTGCCTAGCAGGCACCAATAGTTTAAAGGCTCAATCATGGCAACAACCCGTGTATATTTAAGTGTGGGATCGGTGTCACTATCTTGTATTCGATTAATTAATCGGTCTTTAACACTTTTAAAAAATGAAATTTGTCTAAGCATGAGGTTCAGTGATATTATTTTTACATATCTCATAGCATTGTTATTTTATAGATTTTTAGGCTTACGCATAACATCATAAACAATATTATCATTCTGGAGAACAACGTTCATCCTGCGGTCTTCTTAGGGTCTAGGTTTTCCAATCTCTGAAGGCTGTTAGCAGTACAGAACGTTGCCATCTGTTTCAACAGATTCTTCAACCCAATACACAACGATGTTACTAGCTTGCGCTTTTCACATTCCTCAATTTCCTGAACCATTTTTTCAAATTCTTCTCCGTCCAGGGGCTGTTTTTGTATAAGTTTCTGTGCTTTTATTTAAGTGTTACTATCGCAACTTTACGCTCAATAAAGTTTGATCCCACCTGGCGACAACTATTACAGGTCCAGCTCACACTTTTATTATTTGTTTTAATTAGATAGATTTATGCAAGAGTGAAGAATTTTTTTTACATATGCAATATCTGATAAGTTCATGGCGTTCAGAATACGTTTTACAGGAAGCACAAGTACCCTCGTCTGGCATGTTCTAATTCACCCAGAAAAACCACGGTAGGATGTATAGCAACGCCGCAATAAAATTTTATAATAATCTATGACAAAAACACTGCGTTTCACTAACTCCTTTTGCACATACACATTACACACTGTTAGCCAGTTACAATAATAGGAATTATTAGTTTTGAAATAATTCGACGGTTAACACTCAAATTTAACACTATATTTTAGGATATAAGAAATAGAATATCTACAGCATTACCGCCGTTACTACTATATTTTTGACATATTTTAAATTGAAAAGCAGAATAGATACAATAAACAACAAAATTAGGTATTTTCAGATCTTGCTGGTTGTGTACATTTTGAGGAGTTTCTTTTAGTCGTAGAAAAAATATTTATATCTATAATTTATTCACCTTTAAGAACGAGTAATCAACAAGTGCTTTTCGCATGCCTTTTTAGGAAAACGTGTACAAGGAAGTCATTGAAGTATTAGCAGCAAATCATGAAATTACATACGGAGACATTCAAAAATTAAAGTATACAGAAGCAGTCATTAATGAGAGTTTGAGGTTATTCCCAGTGGTACCTTTTTTCGGTAGAAAATGTGAAGAAGACATTGATTTAGGTAGATGTGTTCCTTTATTTTGTGTCTAAGGTTAAAGTATAAAGATGACGCACTTAGAATGTTGGAAAACTTTAGAATAGCTCCTAAATATAATTATGTTATTTAAGATAACCTAAAGAACTAGCGGACACTTGTTTAAAAAAAATCAAAAAGAAAAAGTTGCTGTTACGAAATCTGTTATAGGGTTAACTGATCATTCTGATGCACTTATCCTGATAGATATCTATTTACTATAATTTCATATGATTAATTTTCATATGGTGATATTGTCTGATCTAGTCACTGGGGAACAGCAACAATGTTTTCGAGACCTAAAAATGAAAATCTTACTTATTTTGCTATACTAGTTAATGATCTGTCTTGCAGTTGGCTCCGATTTTAGAGATTATGAAACATACCTGGCTTTATTATACCAGGTGTACTTTATAAGGGGTTTAAATAGATATAGCACCAATTCTAAATTGTTAGTTAGTTGTATTTCAACCACTAGTTGATCGAGAACTGTTCGCATTTGAGAAATTAGAGAGTTTTGAACAACATATCGCGAGTTTGTGTAAATAGGCCAGATCATTTTTGTTATATATGTGGTAAAGTGACTTCTGTGAAACAAAAAGTACTCTTAGCCCTTTTGTATTTTAGCAGCAAAGTTGGAGACCCGGATAAAAATTGGGGTTTCCAGAACTGCTGTAACAAATGCGTGTCCAACATTCGCGGTTGGCTAAGTGGAAAAAATCGTAAGATGCCTTTCACTGTTTTTATCATCTGGCGAGAACCAAAAGACCGCGTTACTGACTGTCACTTTTGCTCGACACCTTCCATTAAAAAAGGGTTTTCGAAGAAAAAACAGTCTGCAATACAGTATTCAAATTTACAATCCGTCATACACCCCGTGCTACTTAGTGGCGAATTACCTGTACCTAATCCACCTGTCGCCGGCCCATCAACCTCGCAAGACTTCGATTATGTCTGTGAGATTCCCAGTAAAATGTCTCACAAAATAAGTCAAAGTGAATTAAGTGACCTTATAAGGGAATTAGAATTGACCAAGAAGAAAGCAGAACTAAACAGAAAAACATAACACCATTATTTAACATGGAACACATTTTGGTAGCCTGTAGGAACATTCAAGGCTTTAAATCTGGACTATGATTCAAAAGAGTGGAGACCCTCAAAAGTAAGTCTTAAAGCTGTGTTACTCCATAATGGAAACAAGCTGCCTTCAGTCCCAATTGGTCATGCAGTCTACATGAACGAAACGTATAGCAATTTGAAATTGTTACTGTAGACCATACTACTACCAACATGCCACTTAATATCAATTGGGAAAAACTATGTTAAGGCCATGGACAAAGAAGGCCGTGCTTTCAGTTATTATAAAGAAAAGTTCCCTAGAATCAGTGACGCTTAAATTATAAAGGGAATATTTATGAATCCCCAGATTAGGAAACTTTTCGGAGATGCCCAATTCTATTCCATACTTGAAGGCAAGGAAAAAGACGCTAGGAATGTCTTTAGAATGTTTGTAACAAACTTTTTGGGAAACATAAAATCAGAAAACTATAAAGAAATGATTGCCCAACTTCTTTTGTGTTGCCAAAACCTATGGTTACACCTTAGTCGTTAAAAATTAATTTCTTGGATTCTCATCTGAATTAGTTTCCGGAAAATTGTGGTGCTGTGAGTGACGAGCACAATAAGAGGTTCCACCAGGATGTTTCAAACATGAAAAGAAGGTATCAAGGAAAATTGAACTGTGACATGTTAGTAGAATACTGCTCGACTGTTATGAGAGATGCCCCAGAGTCTGCATTCAAAAGGCAGGCTAGGAAGCGCAAAATGAGTGTCTAGACTTTAGATTCAATGATAAAAACGTGTTATTTAATTGCTTTTGTTAAACCAACAATATATTGTTACCTGTGTTTTGTATGTTGTAGACAGTCGGTTTTAAACAGACTTGTTGAAAAATGGAAAATATGCGGAATGACAGACGACGATTAGGTTTAATTTATACTGGAACCTCAGATTAGGTTTTTTCTATTATTCCCCTATGTCAGCATTTGTATGCTAAACACAGCATCTCTCCTGTAGAAGTCCTCAGTAAATTTATACTGATGATAAAATGTGTGTGTGATGCTGAATTAGTAAATTTATATAACATGATAATAGCTTTCAATATTATTTTTTTAATTTAATTTTAGGTTCCAAAGTACTTCCCAAAGGATCTTCAGTCTTGGTGTGTACATTTTTTATTCACAGAGATCCGGAAAACTGGCCGGAGCCATTAAAATTTGACCCTACCAGATTTCTTCCGGAAAACCAACCAAAAATAAAACCCTATTCATTTTTAGGGTTTTCCACGGGTCCTAGAGATTGCATTGGTAAGAATTTATTTTAGGGCGTTTAATATTTAAGTATGCGTGTATATGGTATATCATGAAAAAATTAAACGAATTAAACATATCGATATAATACCGAATCAATATCAAATATCCATTTTCTAAATTTATTTTTTTAGTATTGACATGAGCATTAATTGCGAATTTATTATATCTACAAAGAATATTTTCCAATAAAATAAATAAACCTGAAAAAGCACAGATACCTAAGTGAAAAATAAATTTTAATTAATTAATAAAATTTGTGCTACCATAATGGATTTGTGCCATTCATTTATCAGTTTCTACCAATAACATACTTAATTTTTGGGCATAGTTTAAAATAAATTGAATAAGCCGTTTTTACTCTCATTTTTATTTTAATTATTAGAGCGCCATTTTGTTCCATCATGTATAATTCGTACCAAAATTCTACCAGTTTATCCCTATCATGCATCTAATTTGTGTGCAAAAATTGAAGTAAAAAATTTGGCTTCCAGTTTGTTCGGCCATCTTGAATTCATACCAGAATATCACAACCAGTTATTATAGAAAATTTAAAATCAATCGATCAGATCTAAATTGATTTATCATTATTTTAACAGTAAGACTGTTTAATAAACCCTGCGATTTTCCAGTTGTATTATTACAATATCTTTCACCATTTCCATGAAACGTTTTAAAAATAAACGTAGGAACAAGCAAAACAAAATGTTAAATATTACAATCAGCAAGGGTGGTCCAATTTATAGGCAAACAAATAACATTTGATTGATTTAGAGTTTATTTATGATCGGTGTTGGTGTTAATATATTTTAAATAAAATTTAAACAGAATTTAGAATTGTAATTTGCATATCTAAAATATAAATAGCTATTTGTTCTGTCTCTCAAAGATGCCTTTATTATCTATCTTCATTTTTTTTTTCAGGAAAGGGACAAGCATTGATGCTTTTAACAATAACGGTTGCAAATGTTGTGAGAAACTTCGTAATAATATCAAACCACAAATCCGTAGAAGAATTTCACTTTGAGTCCTGCCTTACAATGTGGCCAACTGAAAATCTAGATTATGTCTTCACACCCAGAGCAACATATTCAGAAAATAAGATGTAACAGTTTTTTTTGTAATCATATTTATAATATTATAATTAATAAAATATGTATTAGGCATAAATATTAATTACCACTTATTAATCCTATTTTCAGAACTATCTGTTTCAGAAGATAGCAAATTGGTCTTTAAGAAATAACTTAGACTCCTGCGTAAAACCTCAGAATTTAAATTTTCCTTGAAATTTTTTGATATACATCAGTAATAAAAGCATAATCAATAAAGGCAATTCTATCAAATGGTTTAAGTATCAAGAAAATGGCTGAAAATCTCTACAAAATAAATAATTTAAAAATTTCTATGAGAAAGGTGGCAACGCTGAGCAAAAAAAAGTTACCTGAAGTCAAGGCTATATTATTCGGCGGTACATATACTAAAATTGGAACGATACAGAGAAGATTAGCATGGTCCTTGCGCAAGGATGACACGCAAAATCGTAAAGCCTTTTTAACGTATGATTTTGTTTATCTGAACATTTTACGGTTTAATTAGTTAAAAACTTCCTTATTCATGAAACTATTTCCGCATCAATTACAATACTACAATAATGACAATACTGCTCCTAGAAATGTCTTCTCAGGGTTACCTCCTCAGTCCCTTGCTTTTTAATCTGTATACTGGGGATGTACACAAATTCTCATCTTTTAAAATCGGACAATATGCAGATGATTTTTGTAAAAGTAAAAAACAGGGCAACACTGTTCATTCATTATCCGAAGCATTTTCCACTTTTTTGAAACGATCAATGTCAAATTGTTTTGATATTTCTTCAGAGAAATCACTTTTCTGTGTGTATACGAGACACAACACAACACACCTAATATAGACTACATAGACCTGCACAACATTATGATACCAATTACAAAGGAAGTTAAATATTGAAAAAAAGCTAACCTGGAAAGAACACATAAACTTATTACCAGATGTGAAAAAGGTCTTAATTTCTTGCGATCTGTTACTAAAACATGGTGGGGTTGTGAAGTTCAAACTGCTCTAATTTTTTATAAAAGTTACGTAAGTTCTATTCTTGACTACGGAAGTATTTTATATGGTTCTGATTGTAAAAAAAATTACTGAAAATTGACCGATTACAGTGTAAAGCACTTTAGTTTAGGAGCCATGAAATCCACACTAGTAGAGACTCTTGGTGCAGAGGCACCTTTATGTATTCGAAGAGAATTACTCAGCACAACATTTTTATAAAAGAAAAACTTTCTTGATACTTTCGTACAAAATTATTGAGGCATACAGAGATATATAATATAATATTATATTAAACAAAACTGAACAACTTTCCACCTTTGACTATGAACTACAGTGCAATACTTGCAAAGGCAATGGTGTTGGTGTTTACATTCCTCATTTGGATAGGAGTTATACATTTAAAATTGATCAGTTGTGGCATTTTTACATCATAAGATATTTCAATTTAGGAAGCTCTTTCCACTAGAAGACAGTAATAAAATATTTATCATTTTGTCTGATTCTATGTCTCTTCTCAAAGCATTGACCAATGTCAACATTTGGTCTTATAAAATTATTTTCCTTCTGTGGGACATCAAAAAAACTATACATCTCAATGAGCTGAGAGGCAAGGAAATTTCTTTGTCTAGATTAAGGGACACTGTGGTTTAATTGGCAATGAAACTGCTGATTTTTTAGCTAAGGAAGACATTCGCAGTGTGTAAATTCCAAAACAGGTGAAATAATTTCTGTAGTAACTTATCTACAAAGTACACAAAACTTTGTAATCATATCCCTAGAAAAAAAAGCACAAAAACTTAACAGTTTCCAGACAATATGTTACTACTAAAATACGTCTAAAATGTGACCTGTGCGAAGTAAGATATTATCTCAATCATATATTTTTCGAATGTTCTAAATATTTGGCAGAAATCAAAGAGCTTTACCAGAACCTAATTAATCATTGTAATGTCACTTGCCCCTTTAACATTTTATCCATGAAAAGTATAGAAATTTACAAAGCCCTTCTGTATTTTTTGAATAAAATTAATCTAAAGTTACGAAATTAAAAAAAAGATCCGTCTTCCAACACCAGTTATATGTTTGCCGAGGTCCATTTTCTTTGTGTGTTTAACTAAGAAAGTCGCCCTGACGGACCCCTGCGGCGAGAAGGTCGTGACACTGTCTATATATGTCTCTAGAGTATGTGTATGTATACAAGTATAAAAAAATAATTAATTTAGTGTTTAAAAAAAGAAAAATCTACCGCTCATTATATATGGCTGAATAAACGCTTACATTTGCAATTGTTTACTTTGCAACTGGTTAATCAGCCAAATCCCTAAAAAAATATGGCCCCTCGGGCATTTAAAAATATTACCCAGAGTTTTTAAAAATAATCTATAAATTACGTCCACCAAGTCCCTGGAGCCTCAGTATGGAATCCCTATTTTGTTAAGGATGTTCGGGAATAGGAACAAACTCAACGAAGAATCACCAACTTGTGCCCCAGTGTCTAGACCTAGGTGATGAAGAATTGGGGTTCGCGAGACCGAGACTGAATCAGTCTCGGTCTCGGTCTCAGAAAATGTATTAATTTAAAAATAATAATTATTCGCCGAGATGTTATTTAGACAAAAGTACATGGAAGCCTACGTTCGAAACACAGAGTTTTTCCAATCCTAAAAGTTTAATGTAAAAAAACCCAATGTTTGAACATTTCAGTAAAGTAGAAAAAATGTAGGTATATTTATATATAAAATTAATCTAAAAATCTATAATTCGAATTGATGTTGCCAACAAAAGGAATCAATAAATGAAGATATACAGACAATAGTAGGTGCATCAAAATAAATATCACATATCCCTTGTTCTTTCGACATCAACAGAAAGGCCACACATCACTAGAGTTACTTAAATAACCATCCACAGAACAATAATTATTTGATATTTCGAAAGATATACCAATGGAATAAGATATATTAAACACAAAATAAGGACACACTGTATAATGCTGCCGAACTCATGCAAGCAACGTGCTGGGCATTCTAGGGACAGACGTTATAATTCAATAGGTAGAAAACGAGCGATGGCCACTTAAAACACCCTTAGGTATTCTGTAAACTTTGCTATTTTGAACCAAACTTTTATTACTTTGATGCGTATTTACTTTCTTAACCAGGACCATTCTTAGGGGTCTGCACGTTGTGCTTGCAGAAAGGCGGCTATGGTTCATAATACCACTTGTGAATTAACTATTTTTGTTCTTTGGTAAATTAACTATATATTTTAAAAGTGGAGTAGATTTTAAAAGTAAATTTATTTATTAAACAAATATCTACTTGTTCAATTTTTCGCCTGAAAGATCAATCTATAGCCTTTTTTGAGAAAATGTACAGGGATAGATATTACATTGTGCCTGCTGAATCACCAATAATATCAAGTTCCTCAAGCGATGATAACTATGGCATCGATTAAATATCACTATTTGAAAAAAAAAGTGATTCCGAAAATTGGAGAAAAGAAATAATAGAATATTTGCAATTAAAGCGCGCTCCAAAGGATACAAATATTTTAGAATGGTGGAAAGCACACGATAAACAATTTCCAAATTTAGCCAAAATGGCAAAAGATCTTTTGTCTATACAGGCGACCTCTGTAGCAGTAGAGCGTTTATTTTCACAAGCAGGGTTAATTAATACAAAACTAAGAAGTATGTTAAATGAAACTTCAAACAAATGCTTATTATGCATTCATTCATGGTATAAAAGTAACTTGAAAAATGAAATTATAAAATATTAGTTTAAATTTTCTGTAATATTTTTAGGTTTATTATATAGGTTGAAATAAAATCTAAAAATATGCTTATAATGAAATGTTAGAAATTATATTAGAAATTTAAATATTTACTTTGTTATTAGAACAGTTTGTTATTTTTTAAGCGTAATAATTGATTTATCTTTATTGATCATCTATTTTAAATCCTAAGGCAAATTCTACTTTGTGTTTTGTTTGTTGAAAATCTTGTCCGTATGTATATGTATTATTTTTATTATACACACAGAGTTAAAAATTTTATATCGTCCATTATTTTCAAATACAAACAAAATCAATACAAAAATATTGTTCTATAAAACAACTTAGCAAGCCATCGAAGCGATTAAAGAAAAAAATGTTAAGAAAAATTTTCACTGATTTTTCTAACAATTTTTTGTTTACTTTAAGTCGGAAAATTTTTAAACAAAAATCACCACAATTACTTCGTCTGTTGGAGACTTTACCGTATCTATACTGTATAAGAATATGATATCGCGAGCGATGTTTTTAGTTGTTACAGTCTATTAGTTATTAATTATTGAACCAAAAAACTAAAAATTTTTCGATTTTAGTTTCTTTCACTAATTAAACATAAAAACCGATTATAAATTTATAGAGATCACAATATCAAAATCCTATATAGTATAGTTGTGATAAAGTGTCTCTCTTTGAGAACAGGGTAGCAATTTACGGTTTTCGGTGAAGTGGAATTTTGCTACTAGAATTTCTAAATTTGGGAAATTCTCTTTTTATGGTTATTTATATCGTTTTTTAAAAACCTATTTCACTAGTATCATTGTTATAAGAACATATACAATGCTAGTACAATATAATTGATTATAGAAAAATTATTTTTGTATCAATTAATTTGCCCCCAAACATATTTTTTAAATTATTTTGTCAAAACAAATAATTTACGATTAGTTATTTTGCTACTTCACTTTGGGATCCAGACCGAGAGTCTCGATAGGTAAGTGTCAGTATCGGTCTCGGTCTCGAACACCAAGTCTCGGTCTCGGTCTCGAAATACTTTTTCAAGTATCGGTCTCGGTCTCGTTTCGAGGTAAAACAGGTAAATTAATAGATATTAAGAAGAAATGAATAATTTTGAAAATAGTCATAAGTATGATATGATGGTTTGTTTTATTGAATGTCATGAAAACAGTGATCAAGCATCTGATTTATATTTTAACAGATAAGCACCAAGCGCTTAAATTATTATGAACCTCCTTTCAAATTTTTTTTTCAATTCCACTTTGAGTTATGGACTATTTCCAAAAGCTTTTTTTATATCGTTGATATCCAGAAAGGCCTCAGCCACACAAGGCAATTTTTCGCCGAATTCAATTAAATTTAATTAATGATGGATCATTTTCAAAGCACAGGGCTAAAACATATAATAAACGAAATCACGAGAACAATGAGATTTTTGTATCAGCAAGTATTCAGGCCAATCACGCGAATTCATGTAGGCATATTCAGGAAACAGTGGGGGTGTCAAAATCACAAACGCAAAGGATATTAAGAAAACATAAATATAAGCCTTATAAAGTAAATGTAGTACAACAATTGCGTCCTGGAGATGCAGAAAGGCGTCTAAATTTTTGTAACTGGTATCTTCAAAATGACCCTGACTTCGGTAGCAAGGTTATATGGTCCGACTAAGCCTATATAAGTTGTAGTGGTATTTTTAACAGGCATAATAATAGGCACTGGTATACGGAAAACCAATTTTTAACAAGAGAACGTCAGCAGCAAGGAAGGTTTGGGTTTAGCGTCGCTTGCTTTATATTGGGAACAAAGATTACATTCCATATTTACAATAATAATTTAACAGCAGATAGATATCTAGCAATTTTAAATCAAATACTACCGGATTTATTGGATAACTTGCCGTTAGCAAATCTGCACATTATTTACTTTCAGCAGGACGGTGCTCCTGCCCACAATGCACAAATTATAAGGCCATTTCTATTTGAAAATTTTCACGATCGCTGGATTGGTATAAATGGACCAGTAAGGTGGCCTGCTAGGTCGCCAGACCTCTCAATATTAGATTTTTTCGTTTGGTCTTACTTAACAAACAAAATTTACCTGAATCCAGTCAATACGATGGAGCAGCTGCAAAATGCAACCATTCAGGCATTTAGATCATTGGAAGATAGACCTATAATAATGATGAATGCTCTAAGAAGAATTCGCACTGTGTGCCAATTATGTGTTCGTGAGGGGGGCGGCCATTTTGAACAGTTTTTCTAGTTATGTAGAATTGGTTTAAAATTGTGATTAAGTTTATCAAGATTATTAAGTTTATTTATTTCATAGTAAAAAAATGGTTATTAATTTTTTATGTTGTTTAATTTTGCTTCTGGACACTTTTAATATCTACCCATATTTCCATGGCCAACTTACGTTTTTCTTTTAATATAGCGTTTATAAGGTTTAGTTTACGTCAAAAGTGCATAGTGTGATACATCATTTTAAAGAGAAAAAAAGGCGAATTTTTTGGAATAAAAAAATACAGGGTGTCCCATTTAAAAAATACTAAGTTTGGGCTATATCTCAAAAACGGATTGTCTAAAAATTTGTGCGACTACAACACTGGATTCTACGTAAAAATATCTATCCATAGCAGTTTTTACCTTTTCTCTATCTGATAGGGTGTCCGAAATATGATACCACCCCCAAAAACGCAAAATCTCTATTTCACCCTGTATCTCGGGAACGAAACGATGTGGCACAATTCTGTTTGCGGCATTCAAAGTTTCTCGAAAAAGTGACACAGGGTCGCGAAAATCGCAAAGTTATATCTGTGCTGGTTTCCGAGAAACCCTGTGATTACAAGCAATCTGGGACACAGTGTACACAGATTTAAGGGAGTTATCCGCCCCTTCGTACAACTATTTTGTTGATTGTTTTTGTTTAGGTTAGTCAGTTAGATACGTAATTCCGATAATAATACTATTCGAAAGAGTTTAAAACTATTATTACAGTGGAGAATTTTATAAAAAAGATCCACCTATGAATGTCTAAATTCTAAGCTGTACTGCTGTATTTCTCATATTGCTGCCTGCATTTAAGCTAGATTTTTGAATCTTTCGGCTATGTTATCACGTACAACGATCTGGTTAGATGGCTCACGCTAAGAAAATTTGAAAATATACCACGAAGAAACCTGGGGATTTTTATTATCCACCTAACACGTCCAACTTTGTTAAGTTAGTAACTTAGCTCTTTTTCCTGTCTTTGATTTTCTTTTGGAGTTTAGCATGTGACTTGTTTCATAAATGGGTTCGTGTTTGTGCTACTGTTATTTCAGATATCATCTTTAATATTTATTTTCAGTATCTATTATAACATCTTTTGGCAATAACAGATTTTAATTAATTAATAAGTTTTTCAATGAGAAGCTTTTCTTATATTGTCCTAAAAAAGAAAAAATAGTCCTCTACTCGTCATCTGATCCTAAATAGTTAACTAAACATAAAAGCGTCGGACATTATGAGAAATAAAATATTTCCCACAAACTTTTTATTTAATCAATTGTTTAAACTTGGCGGAGAGGCAGTTGTGTTTAGAGTATCTATTTAAATCCATGTCATTTGGAATGCTTCTTGAGTAACAATCCTTATTTTGATTTAGTTTAATATGGATTAACAACCAACATGAAATAAGAGGCCGGTTGTCAGCCAACAAAATTTTATTAAAATGTTTACAAAAAATTAATACTAACATGTGGCCTTAGATATAATTTAATTGGTGAGGAGTAAAAATCTGATTTAACTGAGGAGCTCATTCTAAGATGTAGATGATTCCTGAAAAATAAAAACCTATCAATTACCTCAAAGAAAACATCAAACAGTTTTTAAGTAAACGTAACAAAGAAATCAGAGGAATTAATAGTAAATCAAGAAATAAAAATATTGGAAATGACATACCTAGTCTACTAAAATATAAAATGGACAAATATCAAAATCAGAATCGTCACACATATAGCTCCAGCTCCAAGAATAAAAAAAAAATAAAATCACAAAAGGAGATTAGGGCTATTTAAAATCTACATACCCTTATATGGTATAATTTTTCAAAGGTCATAATAAATTTTTTTAATACACCAACCTCCTCTTACTGTTTGCTATTTATGTCCCATGTTGTTAAATATATTAGCAACTGAATACGCAAACTTGAGAAACTGAAATTTGAAAAATGTATTAGTTAAATAAATTCACTTTTCTTTATAGTATAATATAGATAATATGAATAATGTTTGGCTACCACCCACATGGTGGAAGTGTGCTATTAACAAGGTTGTGCGATTTGTTCAATGAATGCATGTACCAAGGTAAAATTCCTAACAACTGAAACAATGCCGTTGGAATACTTTTACACAAGAAAGGTGATAGGACTGACTTAGAAAATTACCGACAGATCTCCCTTTTATCACAAGTATATAAAGTATTCACAAAGATCATCACCAATAGACTCACAAATAAACTAGGATCAGTATCAACCTAAGGAACAAGCCGGTTTGAGAAAACAATACGGTACGTATGATCATCTCCTGACAATGAGGATTTTAACAAAAAAAAACGATAGAATACAACCTAGATATCTGCACGGCATTTGTTGACTTTCAAAAAGCGTTTGACACCGTTGAGCACTGGGCAATAATGGACTCACTCTCCAACGCCAGAATAGATAGCCGTTATACCCAAATTCTTATATATATATATACCAGAACGCCACCTCCACAATAGAGCATAACAACAAAATAACAAATCCATTCAAACTAGAAAGAGGTATAAGACAAGGGGATACTCTATCGCCAAAACTATTCACTTTGGCTTTAGAGAACATATTTAAGGAGTTGCATTGGCAAAATAGGGGAATGTCTATAAATGGTATGAGACTGAACCATCTGAGATATGCAGATGATATTGTTTTGATTTCTAAAAATAAAGAACTTGTTGAAATGCTAGTAGAATTGGAAGAAAAGTCTGCTAGAATCGGACTCCGAATGAACTTGAATAAAACCACAGTAATGTGTAGAGAAGATCCTCGTATATTCATAAGAAATCAAGTTTTAGAAAACATACCAAACTATGTCTACGTAGGTCACATAACATCACTGGGAAAAGAAAATAAAACACAGGAGGTACAAAGAAGAAAAAGATTAGCATTGTCAGCATTCGGAAAGTTGACGTGCGTCTCCGATCCCGGTTGTTCGACCAGTGTATACTCTCTGTAATGACTTATGGCTGTCAAACCTGGACAATAACAAAAAAATCAATGGGTATGCTCAGAAAGACACAACTAACTATGGAGAGACAGATGCTACGGATATCTTTAATTCAAAGAAAAAGAAACGAAGTTATACGAGGAATAACAAAAAT
>JAUTXW010000743.1:142500-241035 GCA_030620095.1 Kuschelorhynchus macadamiae
GGGTGCTCACGTATGATGATTCTCCTACATTTATTCAAGTTACCTGAAAACTGTCTCCTACCTAGAACATAATCCAGTCTCCCCACCTGGGATACTACCCCCCCTCCTACCATTTTCCTTCCATAATTCTAATTTGATATCTCTATCAATAAAGAAAAGATGTTATAGCCCGTCGGCCAGGATTGCCAGAGCTGGTGATTTTTGGGTAATCTGGTGATTTGGTGAAAAACTTTAGTAATATAAGGAAATTCCGGTGATTTTAAAAACAAGATGTAGTAACTTTTATTTAAAATCGATGATTTTTTAAAGTATCGTGGAATTCAAAGATTAAAGTCTGTGTGACGAACCAATTTTTACTATGGCAACACTGCTTATGTAAAATTTGGAGCGCTAGATAGACTTTTGTAACCCAAAGATATTCAGATTTTCAAGGGTGGTAACATAAGTCTCAATTAGAAAAACCCAAGATTCATTTACTGTATAAAAGAATGATAGCTGCACTTAAATGTCTGCTGGTTTCTATATTAAGCCAGAGTATATTAATAAAACAGATATTAGGTAGCTTTCATTTTATTTGTAATGACACACAGAACATCTTCTCGAAGTGTGCGGGATGTGCCCCATGCTGTATTTGTTAAAGTCCTGTTCCTACTTAACTCTTACATGTAATTACAATTATTTTTTTGTATTTGTAAGAGAGCCTTTAAATAAATAATTAATAAAGCTATTAACATTTTATTAATTATGTGTTTTATTAGTTTTTTTTTCTCATTTTGAACTCTCAGCCACAGGATAAGAACTTATTATCAGCTATTACGTAAATTAGACGTAGATATAAAATAACTGATTTCCTAAAATTTCATTTTTTTGAGCCTCCAATGGATGCTACCAAATTCTCGTATCTGCCTTTCCCTTTCAAATTCAAAAATTTTGAAAAGGCTATTTTATATTATAGCATATTCCATTGGTACAGAAAGTGCAAACTGAGTGTATTGGCATCCTACTTTCATATATTGGAACGAACGAGCACGGAAATCCACTGCCCAATTTTCTACCAATTGAATACGTTAGCGTTATTAGTTTAGCGTTATTAGTTGCTAATAAAAAAAACACAGCCGACGGCAATATGGTCAGAAGAAAATTTTAAAAAAATAAGCAGTTGTCAGACTGATGATAATTTCTGGTGATTTTTAAAATTTTCTTCTGGCCACACTGCCGCCGTCGGCTGACCTGTTAGTAGAAGAATATCCCAATAAAAGAAACTTTAACTGTAAATTCCATCCGAAGAAGATACTTTGTGCCAAACAATTGTCATTGTATAATGTAATATAGTGAAACTAAAAGTTATAGACGTTTTTTTCAGTGTATAGTGGGTTTCCATCAAGTATCGGCTAACCCAATTGCATTTTGTATTGGAATATTGTTTTGTAAATTGTGAAACAAAGATATGCTCTCTTTTTTAATGGGTACCTTAGTGTATAATATTTTAATATATGACATTTTTACTATTACTATTACTAAAACTTACTGATTTAATTATTGTCAAATTGCAAACTATAAAAGAAGGTAATGGCATGGTAATTATCCGTGTAGCAGTATACTGGTGCAAAATTAAAAATAGTTTCAGATTTTTCTGATTCCATAAGTACCATTCAAGATTGTAGATTTCAGCTGCCAGTTCATTACTCTTAAATAATAGATTATATATTAACATCATATACTCGTATCATACCATAATACAACAAATACAAGATATGGCATTGCTCATTGCCGGCAGTGGCGTTCGCGCATGACGCTCATGTAGAGTTTCGACTTTGGGAACCAGTTTCCGACATCTCTGGTCAATAATTAATAGTCCGATATAATTATCTTGTGTAGATAAATTAAAAATTATACAGCTGGGTAGGTCTTTGCCAGCCCAAATAAACTGCTCGTCATAAAAAACGTAACACCTAGTTTTTTGAGCAATATTTGAAAGGCCATATTTCGAAAAGTACTTAATTGATTTTGAAAAACTTTGCAAAATCTGAAAAGTTGATTCGTTGGCTCACATGACTAATTTTGTGAATACGCTATTTGTGATATAGCATATAATACAGGGTGTTAAATAAAGAGATGTTTTTTTTCCTAAATTTCATGTCATCCTCATTTATAGGAGAGTTGAGTTAGAGAGTCGCAATAATTTTTCATATTAACAGTAGGTCAATACCTCGGGACGTTTTCGAGATTTTGTGGATATCTTAGCCTACTACGATTATATGGCAATTTTTATAAATATGTTGTTATTCTACAGTTTATTCTTAAAAATTTACAAAAAATCTTATGCGCATGCTGTAATTCAAGTTCTTTACTTTAACGAATTACCTTGTATACGTAAACTTATAGCACATGATCTGTCTTAAAACTCTGTAAAGTCAACGTATCAATAGATTTTGTAGTTTGTAAATTTTTAACACTAAACTGCAGAGTAACGATAATTTCATAGGAATTGCCATATAATCGTAGTAGGCTATGGATACGCATTTTTGGTTTGTTTTGTACTGTCAAATAAACGCTACTCGTTCATCAAACATAAAAAGTTATTCAAATCTTTATAACAAAATTTATCCAACAATGGTTCGTTTTGGGGATCGTGAATTGACAAACATTATAAGGTAAGTGTATTTTATTCTGCATCAGCGTGGGATGTCTTTTCAGGGCATTGCTGATATCATGGGTTCAACACCAACATCCATATACAGGGCAATTGAACGTCACACAATACACGGGACCTCTGCTTACCGCAACATTGGACGCAGTGGTCGCGGCAGGGTAA
Source organism: Kuschelorhynchus macadamiae (assembly GCA_030620095.1). NCBI lineage: Eukaryota > Metazoa > Arthropoda > Insecta > Coleoptera > Curculionidae > Kuschelorhynchus > Kuschelorhynchus macadamiae. Next base: position 145,316 of record JAUTXW010000743.1, read on the forward strand.
CGAACCTACGTCAGAACCGCCTTATAAGGATGTCTGTGCGCTGTTGTCCTACCCTCAATGCAACCAAGATCAACAGGGGACTTCGAGAAGCCACCGGCGTGGAAGTTTCATCAGCAACAGTTCGTATAAGATTGCACGAATATGGCCTACATGCTAGACGAAGGGCTGCCTGCCCTCTTTTGCTTGCTGTTCACCGGGCTGCCAGAAGGAGATGGGCACGTGAACATGCGAACTGGGGAATAGCCGAATGGAATAGATGCATATTTACTGATGAATGTAGGTTTAATATGCATGAAAGTGATGGACGCATTTTGGTATGGAGAGAAAGGAATAGTCTGTATGTAGAAGAAAATATGAAAGCTAGAGTAGCATTTGGAGGTGGTGGGATTACTGTATGGGGCGGTGTGATGCAGAACGGTAAGACTGATTTAGTAGTGTTGATAGGAGAAAGTATGAATGCTGAGAGATATAAAGGTGCTTAAATGAGATTGTTATTCCTTTCGCTCAATATTTCGGGAATGACTTTATACTGATAGACGATAATGCTCGTCCGCACAGAGCAAGAGTCGTTCAAGAATTTTTGAGAGAGAACAACATCGAACGAATGGAATGGCCTGCTAGATCTCCTGATATGAATATTATAGAGCATGTATGGAGTAGGATGAAACTGAAGATAAATGCAGGTGAGTATGTAATAAAAAATTTGAATGATTTGGCAAATGCATTGCGGTTAGAATGGGAGGCTATTCCTCAAGATTTTATTGCAGACTTGGTAAACAGCATGCCAAATAGGGTAGCAGACGTTCTACGTGTAGGCGGTGGGCCAACAAAATATTAATTCTCTTTGTTGCTTTAACGTGACAATATGGTTTCGTTATTTTGTTTAAATCATTTATTAAATTATCATTCAAATTAAATTAAGTTACAAAAGATTTTCGTAAATTTTTAAGAATAAACTGTAGAATAACAACAATTTTATAAAAATTACCATATAATCATAGTAGGCTAAGATATCCACAAAATCTCGAAAACGTCCGGAGGTATTGACCTACTTTTAATATGAAAAATTATTGCGACTCTCTAACTCAACTCTCCTATAAATGGGGATGACATGAAATTTAGGAAAAAAAACATCTCTTTATTTAACACCCTGTATTATATGCTATATCACAAATAGCGTATTTTTTTTTATTTTATTTTCAGATTTTGCAAAGTTTTTCAAAATCAATTAAGTACTTTTCGAAATATGGCCTTTCAAATATTGCCCAAAAAACTAGGTGTTACGTTTTTTATGACGAGCAGTTTATATAATTAACGCAGACTTTTATTGACATTATAAAAATATTTTTGTTTCTTTGAAAGATTGAAGCTAATTATAAAGTAATTGAAATTATTTTCGTAATGTACCAATTATTATTATCTTGATTTATATTACTATAAATATTATTATTTTTTGATATCTATAGTTTTTTTTTGAAATCATCAAGATACAATTTTAGAATTTAAAACAGTTTATAACACTGGCCGACAAAAAAAAATTTCCTTGTTGTGGCACAAATCAGAATAGCATAATTTAATAGAATGGACCTATCCAAATACGAAAATGACAAATAGAAAGTTGTAGCACGTAGGGTTTTCTTGTTAGAGTTGTAGAACCATATCGAATGTTACGATACTTAATATTTATAGAAAAAATGATATGAGAAAATTTTTAACCCTGTTTATTGACTATGTTTACAGTTTTCGCCTATTAAACTACCATACATCTAAGAGAAAAGCAAACGAGAAAAATATTAACATAAAACACTAATCAAACTTTATTTTTTCCGTTTATGAGGTGTCCTATCTTCTCTCTTCAAAAACCAACAGTAGTCGCCCATCATGGCTGGATCTCATCGTCCTTGGTACCGAATTTTCATTGTTCTGATATCTTGGTGAAACCTTTCACCCTGGCCGTCACTAACAGCTCCCAAATTTTTAGGAAAAAATGACAGATGGAAATGGAGGAAGTGAATTTTCAATGACATTCTGGCACCAAGCGCTTTATAGGCATCTAAGAGTTCATTAACTAATTGTTTATAATTTTCATCCATATCGTTGCCTAAAAATCCTCTTACTACATTAACAAATGAATTCCATGCTCTGAGTTCCTGCCTGGTAAGCTTTTCCATAAAATTGGCATCGTCCAGCATTTTTCTGATTTTTGGCCCCAAAAAATTTAATTTGGCATCACTTAACTGGGGAAGACTTGTCTTAAGTATTTAAATCCATCACCATCTTTATTCAAAGCCTTCACAAAAATTTTCATCAGCCCAAGTTGAATGTGTGAAGAGGAGGCAAAAGGACATTTTTGGGATCAACAAGAGGTATAAATTTAACATTTTGAGATCCCGGTTGAAATTCGCTTCTTTCTGGCAAAATTTTTGTTACATAATGCTGATTTATTGCACGACTGTCCCATAAACAAAGAAAACAGTAATATTTTGTAAATCCCACTAAAATCGCTATAACTTTTAAGTCCCCACATATCTGCCGTTGATACCTATTGTAGTTTATTTTATCCAAAATCTTGATCATATTTTCATAATTTTCTTTCATTGCAAGTAAATAGGCAACTGGTACAGAGGGTTTAAAATTTCCATTATGCAATAACACAGCTTTTAAGGTATATTTAGATGAATCTATGAATAAGCGCCACTCATGGGGAGAATGTTCAATATCAAGTTCCTGCATTAAACTGTCTATATCAGTACACGCGCACAACAAATTTTCCATACTGTAAAATTCAGAAAACATAGCATTTCTTTTTCTGAGATTCGTAATTTTTGTTTCTTTGTCCAATAGGTTCCATTCTTTAAGACTGGAACCCAGAAGTTCTGACTGAGGCTTGGATAACCCCAAATCACGTACTAAATTATTTAGTTCACTTTGAACAATCAAACGTGGCCCGCCGGAACTAGAACTTGTGGTAAAAGTAGGATCGGTGCACTGTTCTTCTGAGCTGCCTAATGAAGCGTTATCTCCATTACCTCCCAAATTAATAGCTTGTCAATTTAAAGGCGCAATCGGCACTGGCAAATTTGCATTATGAGGAACAGGTTGTATGGCAGATTGCAAATTTGGATATTCTATATTGTACTTTCCCTTTTTGGAATAACCTTCAGTCTTTGTTAGGCAAAAATAGCACACATGGGGAGCCCACCGCTTATCTTGATCCTCAATTAACACACCAAAATATTTAAAGTAGGCTTTTTTACATTTTCGGAAAATGGCCTGGCTTGTGATTTCACCAGAAATTCTCCACAAACATAACAAAATTTGACAGAAGAAATTTGGCAACTTTGGCGCGTCTGACTCGACATTCTCGTCTTCACATACACTTGCTTATCGATACACAGAAAACCACTCAATTCGAAACTCAACAGAAGAGTGATGTTTAACGTTTATTTTATGTCTAATGTTGTAAACAACTCAGTCTAGGTAATTTTTCCGTTGTGAAATGTACCCATTTTAGCCGCCCCACAATAAAATTGTTTACCTGCCAATATAAAAGGTTCTAATTAGGCTATTAAAAAATGGTACGTATTAGGGCTTTGCGAATATATTTTTTTTTAATTTTTGGGAGGGTATTTCCATTGTGAAAATAATGAGCTGGCCTGTGTTAGAAAAATCTTGTCGGCCAGTGTAATGATACCGCTTTCTGTGTATATTTCGTAATAAAAATATCAAATTTTAACCATATATCACCCACCAAATATGGAGACATATCTCATTTCAGAATGGCGGTAATTCGTAAATGCTACCATATTACCCCTAAATAATTGAGAAGTAGAAGCTTCTTAAAATCCTACGAAAGTTATATATTTTATTCCTTACGTGATCTTTATATTAAATGTTTTGGGGGGGGACTGTACTTTTGTACTTTTACTGTAATTAATAAAATTCAAATGTTCTCTTTCACACTACATCCTCTAACCCAAAAAATACTATATTTAACCGAAACACTTTTATAAGAATATTTCAATTAGGGATTACGCCAGATATAAAAAATCAGAGTAAGTTATATAAGGTTTCCAAGTTTTGTTTAATGGTGCCGAATTAAAGTTGAAAAAACCGTACCAATATTAGTGGTTAAAAGTGCAACAGGGAAGAATGTAAAATTAATTTCACCCTCCACGCTACTATTCACGCCGGAACCAGGCCGTGGGGAACCGGATGTTCCCGTGGTAGTTTAGGGTAAAATCATATTCCACGCCGGAATAAGGTGTAAATCATCTGGGAGGGTCGTCCCAGCTCTGACGAACCTCTGGAGAGAACGGATAGGGTGATTAATGGCTGAATGCTATATGGTGAAGGTCAAAAAGGAAAATTCAATCCAATCGAAATGCGTTGGAAAGTAACTGGTTGCCACAACGATGAAAATCTGGCAAAGGGATGGGTAAATGCTTGTTAACGGATAGACAAGGTAAACGTAGAAAGTATTTTTGTTAAACATTTTGGTAACGATAGAAAAAGGTTTTGAAGATATTCCTCAGGCAAAGTAAGTGAAATTTGTGTTTGCATTTCATCCTAATAGTGAATAAACCAGAATATATTTTATTTTGTGTATTTAATATCATAAAATAGAGATACGAATATTGAGCCAAAAGGTGTATTCGGTATGAATTTATTTATTGTTCTAGCTAGGGTTGTGTAGATAAAACAAGTGAAATTAATTTTCTACTATTTAGATAAAAGAAACATATTTTATTTTGGGTTATTTTGTTGCATGTCTTGTATATTTTATTACCAGTACCAGTACCATGTTAAAATGAAGGAATAATAACATAATAATAATAATAATAATAATAATAATACTTAATTACTAACCTTTTTATTTTTTACAAATAATCATCTTTATTTTTACTTTTGCCTAGGTTCAAATACTAAATATTTATAGCACATTTAAACTGAGCTTGGCCATTATGGTCCTTGGTTATATATAAAAGTAACAACTAAAATTAAAACACTATCAAATCATCCTTCTCCATTGGATTTTAATTAACCAGGATAAACCGAATGACATCACGTTTAATTCAAGTTCTAACACCCGCATGACGTTATGCGCGACATGAAATCTCGTATTTGATGTTTCATGATATCATACCATAGAGTAAGGTACCAATTATGTAACAGTAGTAGTAAATGTTATTCTTAAAAACAATTTTACTGTACTCCTGCCTTCTCAATTTCTCCAATAACGCGAAGTAGATTCGAATACTAAAATAAGAGCAGACATACGATATCTTCAAGGTTTTGCCAAAAATAGGAAACAAAAAACACAGCGAAGGCGAACACCATAATGGCAAGAGTTGCAACCATCCAATTATATGAATTCTAAAAAATATTGATTTAGTAAAACTACAACTTGCTTTAGCATGAAAGTTCAATATAGTGTCCGACCAATATATTCTTAAGCGACCTTTTATTGTGTTATATCATGTAAAAGGTTGAAAAGGGATTTCATTCTGAAAGGAATGGGTCTTTTTCCATAATACCAAAATTTAATACTATCGCAAACTCAGAACTTACGGGTAAGAAAGATTTAGCTGCCCCACTTGTACATGTTAATAAATGGTGTTTATTTACTTGGATTTAAATCAGTTTAAATATAAAAGGTATATATATTAAAAACAATGTTTTTATAAAATTGTTATTTCACTCGTAATCTTTATACGATTTGCTTAAAAAAGTACGTCTACTACCCTACTAAACTAGGAAATATAATCTGGAATATGCCAGAGAAATGATGAAATGAGAGCATTGCAAGTCTTTTATTTTTCACGACCTATGAATTAGGCTAATCAATAAACGCATATCCGTAGGCTATTTATTATTGACGTTGCCACGAAACGTTTTAATTTTAGAGTAGAGCTCATCTTTCAAGTCTCTCTTTCTAAGGTTCTTGTCCATTCCTTCTCTCCACCTTTTTCTCAGTCTTCCCCTTCTCCTTTTCCCGGTGGTATCCAACTTAACACCTGATTTGGTTATCAATCTGTGCTTAGCTCAGTCATTCTCTGTACATAGTCATTCGAAATCAATTTTTTTTCATTCTATCCTATTATTTTTTGAAATATCTTAGTACCGTGGAAGCACAGATATAGCTCTTTTTCCCTGGATGTTTTTTTTTTCTCTGATTGCTTGGTCTAATGATCTCTCACTCCTACTCCTATAAATACTAAAATCTATATGCAACATGGTATTTTGAATATTTCTCTCCTTTTAGTTTCATCCTCTACCCTACCACGCACGTCAGTTACACAAAGAAAAGGTAAATTTTGGTTTTAAGCTAAACATGTCCGATTTTATTATTATTAATATATTGGTAGATTTTATGGCGCTGATCACGAATCTGTTGTAACATGTTGTCAGCGACGTTTCGTTCTTGAGTTATCCATCGACAAAACCTATCCCAGCTAGCACTAAAGTAGCTACAACTGCTTCCACTACTACTCTTTAAGAATTTTTGACGTATTTATTACTAATAATCCTACTATTTATCAACAAACACTTTGGGTTACACGTTTTTAAGTATCATATATGTATTTGTTCCTGCGAATAATACTTTATAGTAATTTTTTATGTCCAAGTCCAAGGTCAACTGTCGACTTCTTTGTGTGGGGTAATTTAAAAAATTTAGTTTATTCCAGACCAGTTCATACAAGAGAAGAACTGATTCTAAGGGTAGAGCAAGCCTGGGAAACTTTGCGAGCCAATACGAATTTTATACGCCATGCCACTGACACAGTTAAGAGCAGATGCCGAAAATGTGTCGAAGTTAGAGGAACTCATTTTGAGCAATTATTGTGAATTTTAAGGCCCACATTAATCCTTAATGATATTTAAAGTGCTCTATAAATTTTTTTCACGATCTAAGTTAATAAAAGTTATGAATTCTAGTTTTTGTAAAATTAATTACGAACTTATTTAATAAAGAGTACTTTCTGTAAAATGAAGTATCATCTTCAAAATTGAATTAATTCTAGTTTTACAAAATGAATCGACGATTTTAGAATTATAAACTCATCTGTCATACTTTAAAGACGAACCTAGCAATTGTTCAATTATCACAAAAATGCAATCATGGCATACCAAGAGTCGACAATGAAGGAATGATGGTAAGTACCAAGGACATTAGATTTTAATAGATTGTCAGCTAACTTCTGCAATGTCACCCTGATAACCCAAACATAATGCAAATCTCCATTACAACGGGTCGATGACGTCATCTCTCCTTAGTTGTCAGACAAGCTTTTATTTTAGAAACCCTACATACGTTGTTCAGAAATTATGAACTCACCCGGAATGCATGAAATAAATATCGGAAACCAAATAATTTTAAAAACTTGCTGTTACAATCCCACCTTAAAGGTTTTGCTACTGAAATTAACAATAATGGAAATTTTAACTATGCCATACATAAAAATGGTTTTTAATTTTTTACTCGAAATCCTTACACCGCACGAAAAAAAGACATGGGATCAAATTTGCTCCAAACTGAGTGGGGATTTTAGAAATGATTTTTGTTTTCAGAAAAAGCAGTAGGGTATCATTTTTCTTCAAGAATATTCAACAAAAAATCCCGTACGGACGCCACTGATGAAAAATTAAAAAATATTTCAAATCAAAAAATGCCATTTGTTACTCCAAGAGTGTTTACCAAATTTAATAACAATATCTCAAGTAATAAAAAAGTTATGACTAAAAAACAATTTTTTTCTTAAAACTTTAACACCCTGTATTTCGAAAACGAAGCATTTGCCGATATATGTTTATATAGAAAAATAGGGCTTATTTTGAATGCAGAATGCGCTGTTAAAGTTTGGACACTGCAATTCGGGACACCCTGTACAATATCGGTTTAATATGATATTTGTATATAACTTTATTCATACCACCTTAGTGTTCAAGACTTTAGTGTAATTGGGTATAAGTGACAGTTACGTGTTTAAAGAATCCAAAACTATAAAAGCGTATGGGAGCAGGCAGAGTAGACACTTGATGTTAAGTAATTTTCTCAGTAAAGAAATGCAGCCAACCTAAAAGTAAAAGTCCACTAGAACGCCATTGTTTATTTTCATCTCTACTATAAATATCTAGCTATAATGTTTGTTTTTGTGAATATAAAGATTAAAAATGCATACAAATTAAATATTACCGTAAAAAAAAGAATCACTCTTTATATTAAGATATTTAATGATAATTACTATTTAAATCAAAGTCCAGAATTACATTTTTGAGGTTTAAATTGGCCAATATATTTGACCACAATGTATTGAAAATTAAGGAATTTTAAAGGCATCAGCATATTCACCAGAGAAACTGCCTGCGTTTTCATTTTAGGTCCTTAGCATAGCCAGAAAACTAAGTGAAACGCATGTATCCTACCTCAAATACCAATAACGTGTTCTATACGCTCTACACCATATTCCCAATTTGAGCGTTTGTAGTCGCCATAACTGTTTTGTTTTGTTTTGTTCTGTTCTGTTCTGTTCTGTTCTGTTCTGTTCTGTTCTGTTCTGTTCTGTTCTGTTCTGTTCTGTTCTGTTCTGTTCTGTTCTGTTCTGTTCTGTTCTGTTCTGTTCTGTTCTGTTCTGTTTGTTCTGTTCTGTTCTGTTCTGTTCTGTTCTGTTCTGTTCTGTTCTGTTCTGTTCTGTTCTGTTCTGTTCTGTTCTGTTCTGTTCTGTTCTGTTCTGTTCTGTTCTGTTCTGTTCTGTTCTGTTCTGTTCTGTTCTGTTCTGTTCTGTTCTGTTCTGTTCTGTTCTGTTCTGTTCTGTTCTGTTCTTTTCTGTTCTGTTCTGTTCTGTATTCTGCTCTGTTCTGTTCTGTTTTCTGTTCTGTTCTGTTTTCTGTTCTGTTCTGTTCTGTTCTGTTCTGTTCTGTTCTGTTCTGTTCTGTTCTGTTCTGTTCTGTTCTGTTCTGTTCTGTTCTGTTCTGTTCTGTTCTGTTTGTTCTGTTCTGGTTTGTTCTGTTCTGTTTGTTCTGTTCTGTTCTGTTCTGTTCTGTTCTGTTCTGTTCTGTTCTGTTCTGTTCTGTTCTGTTCTGTTCTGTTCTGTTCTGTTCTGTTCTGTTCTGTTCTGTTCTGTTCTGTTCTGTTCTGTTCTGTTTGTTCTGTTCTGTTCTGTTCTGTTCTGTTCTGTTCTGTTCTGTTCTGTTCTGTTCTGTTCTGTTCTGTTCTGTTCTGTTCTGTTCTGTTCTGTTCTGTTCTGTTCTGTTCTGCTTTTTTTTCTGTTCTGTTCTGTTCTGTTCTGTTTGTAAAATTAATTCTGTTTGTTCTGTTCTGTTCTGTTCTGTTCTGTTCTGTTCTGTTCTGTTCTGTTCTGTTCTGTTCTGTTCTGTTCTGTTCTGTTCTGTTCTGTTCTGTTCTGTTCTGTTCTGTTCTGTTCTGTTCTGTTCAATTATCACAAAAATGCAATCATGGCTGTTCTGTTCTGTTCTGTTCTGTTCTGTTCTGTTCTGTTCTGTTCTGTTCTGTTCTGTTCTGTTCTGTTCTGTTCTGTTCTGTTGTGTTGTGTTGTGTTGTGTTGTGTTGTGTTGTGTTGTGTTGTGTTTTGTTTTGTTTTGTTTTGTTTTGTTTTGTTTTGTCTTGTCTTGTTTTGTTTTGTTTTGTTTTGTTTTGTTTTGTTTTGTTTTGTTTTGTTTTGTTTTGTTTTGTTTTGTTTTGTTTTGTTTTGTTTTGTTTTGTTTTGTTTTGTTTTGTTTTGTTTTGTTTTGTTTTGTTTTGTTTTGTTTTGTTTTGTTTTGTTTTGTTTTGTTTTGTTTTGTTTTGTTTTGTTTTGTTTTGTTTTGTTTTGTTTTGTTTTGTTTTGTTTTGTTTTGTTTTGTTTTGTTTTGTTTTGTTTTGTTTTGTTTTGTTTTGTTTTGTTTTGTTTTGTTTTGTTTTGTTTTGTTTTGTTTTGTTTTGTTTTGTTTTGTTTTGTTTTGTTTTGTTTTGTTTTGTTTTGTTTTGTTTTGTTTTGTTTTGTTTTGTTTTGTTTTGTTTTTTTGTTTTGTTTTGTTTTGTTTTGTTTTGTTTTGTTTTGTTTTGTTTTGTTTTGTTTTGTTTTGTTTTGTTTTGTTTTGTTTTGTTTTGTTTTGTTTTGTTTTGTTTTGTTTTGTTTTGTTTTGTTTTGTTTTGTTTTGTTTTGTTTTGTTTTGTTTTGTTTTGTTTTGTTTTGTTTTGTTTTGTTTTGTTTTGTTTTGTTTTGTTTTGTTTTGTTTTGTTTTGTTTTGTTTTGTTTTGTTTTGTTTTGTTTTGTTTTGTTTTGTTTTGTTTTGTTTTGTTTTGTTTTGTTTTGTTTTGTTTTGTTTTGTTTTGTTTTGTTTTGTTTTGTTTTGTTTTGTTTTGTTTTGTTTTGTTTTGTTTTGTTTTGTTTTGTTTTGTTTTGTTTTGTTTTGTTTTGTTTTGTTTTGTTTTGTTTTGTTTTGTTTTGTTTTGTTTTGTTTTGTTTTGTTTTGTTTTGTTTTGTTTTGTTTTGTTTTGTTTTGTTTTGTTTTGTTTTGTTTTGTTTTGTTTTGTTTTGTTTTGTTTTGTTTTGTTTTGTTTTGTTTTGTTTTGTTTTGTTTTGTTTTGTTTTGTTTTGTTTTGTTTTGTTTTGTTTTGTTTTGTTTTGTTTTGTTTTGTTTTGTTTTGTTTTGTTTTGTTTTGTTTTGTTTTGTTTTGTTTTGTTTTGTTTTGTTTTGTTTTGTTTTGTTTTGTTTTGTTTTGTTTTGTTTTGTTTTGTTTTGTTTTGTTTTGTTTTGTTTTGTTTTGTTTTGTTTTGTTTTGTATTAAAACGAACCATACATATTTTTAAAACGTATTAAATAAAGACAGAAATAAGGAAGTGACGATCGGTCACATTCACTAGGGTGAATTATTACTATTCGGCTACTTAAATGGAACTGCACAATTCCGTACTATCTACGTAATAGTCAAAGTCACAGTTACATGTTCACGAAATAGTTACCCTAAGTCCTAACACGGGAACCTGTGGTGAAACATAGATAAAAATACAAGAGTTTTAACCCCAGTACACCACAACTTGTTACGTTCTGATCAAAAACTGTTATCAAGTAGTCAAGCTGCTATTAATCCCTCAATGTCCTTACAGGCTACCAAATTGTTTTCCATGTTAAAAAAATGATGTTAAGTAGTTTTTCTGACGTCTTTGGTATAAAGACACTTTTACTTTTACTATTCTAAATCTTATATTGGGTCACTTAATTCACTTTGACTTATTTTAAGGCTTTTTACTGTGAACTTCACAGATAAAATCGGACTCTTGCGAGGTTAATGGGCGGGCGACTTTTTCCGCTACACTACCGTTTGAATCCTTTTGATCATCATATATTATATATATATATATATATATATATATATATATATATATATATATATATATATATATATATATATATATATATATATATATATATATATATATATATATATATATATATATATATATATAAAGAGAAACAGAAATTTCAATTTCTGTGCGGTTCTTGGTCGTAAAAAGTTATACAAAACGAAACCAGTAACGGTAAGGATTACTCCTTCACCATTTTGTCGAGAATCGACCAAGACATGACGCTATGTTTGTTTCCTGGGCCAAGGTGCCATCTGCTACCGTGGTATCTGCCCCGGCAATATATATATATATATATATATATATATATATATATATATATATATATATATATATATATATATATATATATATATATATATATATATATATATATATATATATATATATATATATATATATATATATATATATATATATATATATATACAGCAATTATTTTTTAGCGCGAAAAATACTTCCTGATACCCAATCTGGGTTCCGACCAGGCCACAGCACAACTGGAGCCTTACTAAAAGCTACTGGTGACGTTTTTACAGCTAGGGACCAGGGCTTGAATATGTGTCACGTGCTGCTGGACTTTAGTAAGGCGTTCGACACCTTGGACCATGAGCTGCTTTGTAGAAAACTTTTTTTCTTCGGTGTGTCACAGGGAGTATTTAATTTTTTCAGAGGTTATTTATTACAACGAGGCTAAAGAGTTAGCTTTAATAGTAATACGTCAGATTTCATTCCTATATTACGGGGTGATCCTCAAAGCAGCGTACAGGGACCCCCTTCTTTTTTTAATTTATTCATCAGATTTTTATACTTTTTTTAAACTTTGTAAACTTCACACTTATGCTGATGATTCTCAGATTCATTATTCATTCGAACTCCATGAAGCTGCCGCAGATAATTTATTTAATATTTCTTTAAGTGTTACATATCTTGGCTTTAAAAATTCATGTCGAGACTTATGGCTAATTATTAACACTGACCTTAGATTTTTACAACAAGTAATATATCTAATAGGAAATGCATTTTCCAAACTAAGAGTCCTATTTAGACACAGGGATTACCTCAGTAAAGACATTAAACTAAAATTATGTGATTCGCTTATTTTATCATCTTTCTCGTATTGTGTACTGCGTGTGTGTGCGACTCTCATTGCCTTAACCTGGATGAAAGGTTCATTACCCATATGGCCTGTCTAATATTTAAAATAAATGGGTTGGGTATTCCCAAATATTTGGCAGATAAATTGGTGAAACAAGGAGACATTCATGGTCGTTCAACTAGATTTTCTTTCCTTTATAGTGTTCCCAGGCATACAACGATGTTTCGACGATCCTTTTCATATAACAGTGTAAAAATATTCAACTCCCTCCCTCTACCTATCAAGTCGGCTCCAACTTTTCAGTCTTTCAGGCGTAAATTGCGATTGCATATCCTATCTCAAAGGACTGTCCATTAGAGCGCCCATTGGAGTGTGCATGGTATTATTTGATTTAGAATATATTTGGAATGTATAATCTGATATTATTAAATAATTATTAATTGGTTTTAAGTCTTTAGTTATTCGTAAAATTAGGTAATATTAAAAAAAAAATTAAGTAAATGGATGGTTGCGTGGAAGAGCATACATGTATGAATGTCGCCATCTTCATCTTATAACTTTAATTTTTTGTAATCTATCGTGTTGTTGGAAATAAAAGCACTTTGTATTGTATTGTATTGTATTTTACATGAAATTTTGCGGAAGTTCCGTATTGGAGAAATATATAAATGTTATAAGTGCCTTGATTTGAATTGTTGCTGCATGGAAATCGAATCAAAGGATCGAGGGAAACGTTGACTACAATAGTAAAGATGATGTGCTATTATCGTGATTATGTAGAAATATCAATGCATTCTCTTCCGACTTAACTTCATATCAGTGGCGGTTATTCAGGTAAAGTAGGTGAAGTGCTGCTTCACCAGGAAAAATAAACAACCAAACATCTAACTATATTTATTATAAATCTCTTAAAATTTTAGTTTTTACATTCATTTATTCACCTAATTGGTAAAAAATAAACTGTACATCTCGAATAAATATGACCGTTGGTGGCATGTCTTTTTAAAAATTTCAATCAAACTTTATTATAACAACTATAACAGTGGCGCAAGCCGCTTTGTTTAGTTTACGATTTTCCTACTATGTTGCCATGACAACGCGTAGTCGATGAAGTCGAGCCCAGCGCCATACAACACTCTCGGTGAATTGCAGGCTCAGTACACTACATCCACGTGTCGTTCAGTTTGCGGTGGTTGTTTACTTTTATTTTCGCGGATTTCACCGCAACCGGGTAGTTCCTTTGCAGTTAACTTGACTGTTTTGTGTTATATTTATTTACTGTACAACTTCAAATTCGAAGTTATTAAATGTGATTGTTCAAGACTGGAATAAATTAAAAGACGTCTTTGAATTTATTACAAACTGTGACAAAACTGATGAATAATCAATCCGCCTTGTGAAAGGATTTTTAGCTGAGATGAACGATTTTGAATTCACGTTTCTAGCATTAGTATTTAATGACATTTTGCTCAATCCCGGACATACATCATTTTTGCATATCCAATATAAAACGCTGTCGTGAGGCGCTCTGTAAAAAAAGAAATGAACATTTTTTTAATACCATGTTTGACAAAGGAAATTTTATTACAGAAATAAATCATTACAAACGTGAGCTTGCTAAGCTTTCACCTGAAGAAATTAGGGCTAAGTATAGAACCCTTTTTTATGAAATTTTGAACCATATTTTAATGGAAATGACACTGAGGTTTCAAGACTGTGAAAAACTTACATTTTCATGTTTGACAGATTCTACTAAATTTTCCGAATATAGTTTAAATTTTCCGACTGGCCCGTTTGAAAATTTGTTACAGTTATATGGGGAAATATTTTCAAAAAGTCAAATACTTAAAAATGAGCTTGGTCTTATTTTTGCCAATGAGAGTAATTGGAATATATCGCTGCAATAGCAAGTGAAAAAAATAATAATAAAAATAATTATATTTTTACCGAAGCATATTTTGACAATACCGTCGACAAGTGCTCCAGTGGAAAGACATTTTTCTTGCTTCAAATGTGTAAAAACTTATTTAAGAAATACAATATCTCAAGACAGACTTACTTCTCTTGACAATTTTTCAATTCAAAAGGAATTTCTGGAGGAGATTAGGGCAACACATCCATTTTATGAGGATGTTGTAAATAAATTTGCTGCTATGAAGGATAGGAGAATTAATTTAGTATACAAAATTTAGGTAAGTCGTAAAGAAATATTCAACCCCCTCCACGTATAAAAAAATTCTGGAAAAAAAATTATTGCGATATTTTCTTGCCACATTTGCACTTTACTTACTTTTTTACCCGCGAGCCGCCACTGCTTCATATTCAAAAATTGATGAAAGTTTATTCACGGAAAATCCTAACATAAGTGTACGTGAGTGAATTTCAAAATAGTGAGAATGGTCAGATTTCATCTGACAGTGATGATGAAGAAATTATTTCTTTCAATATTAAGAACATTAAGGAAGCATATAAAATTTTAAGGGATGTTGAAAACTTTTGTATATTTTCTGGAGATTCTGTTTTAGGGGAAAAAATCTCAGAAGTTGCATCTAAAATAAAATCTGAGATTATTAAAAATAAATTAACTAGTTTAAAAAAACAATACTTGATAATTTTTTAAATAGAAACTTTTTATAAAGTAAAACTGTGTCAAACTCTATATGTATGTAGTATAATATTTTATATTAGGTAGGACATTTTTATTGTATGCATATATGTATGTAAAAGATGTTGTTGTATACGTAGTAGAGGAAAGTAGCCAAATATCGGATACTTTTTCCTTTTAACTTGTAAAATCCGATCGGTTAACTACAGCAGAGTTTTCTTTTATAAAATTTATGTAGAAAGCCTCCCTTTTTTGATTCGATAGTGCTTTATAACCGAATTTTCAAAAATTTTGAAAAAAAGTAAAAACTACTATAATAGTGTAAAACACATAATTTTAAAACAGGTATCCTAATATCGGATAGTAGGGGTTCTCAATATCGCACTGTCCGGTATTAGGAACATCCAAACAAAACAAAGCGACTCAATATTTTTAAAACACTTATTATTGAAATGGCACATATTTAGTATAAAAAAATATTGTTGGATTTTAAAGAACAGTACAACTTATTGATCAAAACAAAATTCACAAACAAATGTTTTATGTTTTCCAATCCCGGCACACACCTCATGGCTCCAACGAAAGCACATAGTGCATCGAATCCATGATTCTCCCCTAGTGTCTTGAGAATACAAGTTTAAACAATAAAAGCATTCGGCATCTTCGTTACCCACATCATTATCGTCACTAGTGTCTAGGAATTCTATTTCCGCATCGTCATCTTCACTTGATGAGCTAATATTCTTATCAATTAGTTTTGTTTTTTTCTTTCTATCATCTTTTTTGGTAAACTGAACTGAAATTTTTTTAGTGACAACCTTAGTCTTTGAATTCCTTCTGGCTATATCCTCTTCCAGCTGCTTTTTATATGGAGACTCAGTTATGATCGCGACCGAACCACGTTTTCTTCCTTTATTGGAAGTTTGAAAAGAGCATGTGGGCAAAGGACTTATTTCAGCTGGTTTAACAAGCACTCTATTAGATGTTGAAGTCGATGAGCAACTTGGTAAGGATAGTCTTCCTATGTTATTTTCCGGACGAAGCTTTTTAGCTAGCGTAGATAACGGAACATCGTCATCAGTGCTAACGTCGCCACCAGTGTCTTCAGTTTCAGGAAAAGCATCTCTTTCAGTTCTTAAATGTATGGCAAAATCGTCATCTCTAAAAACGTTTTTATTTAATGGAAAGATACCACATTTTCGGAATCCGTTCACTGCAACCTCCACACCAGCGGCCCGTAAGTAGGCTCTTCCCATCAACTCTGCCACTTGATATGCAGTTACTACTCTGCCCGGATTATGCTTTAGCCAGGTTTCTATTTCCACCGCATAATATGTCTTGAATGGAGACATAAAGGCTACATCCAGAGGTTGTAATTTGTGAGTGCTGTGTGGAGGCAAACAAACTATGTGAATATAGCTGTCTCTGGCTAGGTTAATCACGTCAATGTTTCTAGTATGCGAGTAGTGGCCATCGAGAATTAAGACGACTGGATCTTCCTCAGACGGTTTTACATGCTTTATAAAGTGATGAAGTCAGGATGTAAAAATATCTTGTTGCATCCATCCAGATGGATGACATTTTGCAACCGTTCCTGGTGGAGCTCCATTAAGCAATTCCGGTTGCATGTTTTTCCTAGGGTAAATAAGCATCGGGGGAACGTACACACCTGTCGCATTCATGCAGGTCACTACTGTCACAAGTGCCCCCCTTTCTGATGTTATAAGGGCACCCACTTGCTTTTTTCCTCGTAGGCTTAATACTTTCGTATGTTTATGCGGCACGGTGGTCACACCTGTTTCATCAACATTGAAAATCCTAGACGGATCCATTTTAATTTTTTCAAGGGCAGATTCTAATAGCTTAAAAAATGAATCGCAGTTTTCTTTTGTAAACCCTTTCACCCTTGCTGCAGATACACCTTGTGGTTTTCTAAATCGTAGCTCCGGATGTCGGCTTAAAAACAATTTAAGCCACTTTTTACCAGCAGATCCCCTATTTTGTGAAAATGGATGTGGCAGTCCATTCTTTAACGCTAGCTGAAAAGCAAGTCTTTTGATATCAACTGCAGTCAGACCATAGAACCTTTTTTCCGTATCAAAACAGTACTCAACCAACAAACCTTCAATTTCTTTTGTTAACGTGGGGTTTCGGCCTAATGTTGTCGCTATTTCATCCGCACTCTTCCCGGACTTGACGACCTTGACGTAGTCTAAAGTACTTCAAGGTACGCCAAACGACTTCGATGCTTTTAAGTAACTCATCTGTTTATTCCTTACAGCTCCGATAGCTGCTTTCATGGAATCGGCATCCCATTTTTTTCTTTGGGCCATCTGAAAAAATAAATATTTTAACTTAAAAATGGTCTCCTAATATCGGATATATGCGATATTGGGGATATCTAACTGTGCGGTAATAGGCAACTTAACCTCAAAAATGTATCACGAAGTTTCGACAACAAAGGATATTTTTCTAAAAATATTTATATACCACAAAGATCCTACATACCTTATTGATATAATCGCACTCAGAGAGTCTCTGATAACTGCACACTTTCGCAAAAAAAACAGCAATTTGAAGTGACGTTTAAAAACTTGCTGTTCGGCTAAACTAACCACAGACAAGGAAAAATGTCCAGTAGAAACGACACTCGCGTCTCTACTAGATATTTCGTAGATGTCAAAAGCTACTAGCCTTCCACCGCGGACAGATGGCAAGGCTTAGAATAATGAAATAAGGTAGTGTGCGATATTAGGAGCCTATCCGATATTTGGCTACTTTCCTCTAACAATTGTATTAATAATTTGTACTAAACATATTATTTTTTTACTTAAAAATGAAATATTTTTTTAAATAAAATTACATTGGTATTTAATTTGTTCACTCCCCACAACGGACACCTCTATACAACGGACAGTTTCTGTGGCACGGCTTCTGTCCGTTGTTGAGAGGTTTCGCTGCATTAATAAAATCTTTAAGGATTATTAAAATGTAAATGGTTTCTACGTCATTGCAATAATAAATAAATAAGGATTCTAATAATATACTTACACAAGGATTTCCTGGTGTCGGCTTATAATAAACCTCAAATATTTAAAAACTTTGTTTTGGTAGGTTTGGTTTTCCAATAAATTAAGTATATTATCTTTCTTGTATAAATTATGGTTCAGTTTATCCAGCAAATCCATAAGCATATAAATTTGAAATTTTAAATAAATACACAAATAATGCATGTACCATGGGGCAGATACCATTGGTATAAGTTGTAAATTTGCCATCGGTATTGTGAACCCAGCGCCGTAACTAGGGCGTGGCGAGGGCGGCATTTGCCGCGGGCGCGAGATTTTGGGGGGCGCCAAATCCTTCGATAGAAAAAAGGCTTTTCATAATAAAAAAAAAAAAAAGAACAAGATTTATTTAGACAATAATTATAATTATTTTAAT
Source organism: Kuschelorhynchus macadamiae (assembly GCA_030620095.1). Taxonomy (NCBI): domain Eukaryota; kingdom Metazoa; phylum Arthropoda; class Insecta; order Coleoptera; family Curculionidae; genus Kuschelorhynchus; species Kuschelorhynchus macadamiae. The sequence goes on from JAUTXW010000743.1 coordinate 163,833, forward strand.
AAAGGAAAAAATATAGGTGTAGTTTTAAATTACTGTTTAAAAAAACAGCACTATCAATCAGTCCATATTTTTTACAGAAAAACTTTTCTTTTAACTTTTATCTGTAAATACTTACATTTTTCTATCCTACCAAATTTTGACACGATGCGAGTTATGACAATACATTTTAATTACGGAGTACTGTTCTTTGTTTTTTGCGGCAAGTGCATCATTCATTATTACTGCGATTGTGCAAAAAGTGTTGTGAGTTTAAGAGTGCATCATTTACTAATTATATTGAGACTGTTTAGGGCCAATAATAATTGTATTTAGAGTTTTTTTCTTTCTACAAATATCGTTCAAATTTTATTTAAGGTTGTGTGGTTATGTTTCCGTATTTCATAGAAGAGGTGGGTGAGAACCAAATAAGCATTTCTCATTTCCTTATCTTTTTAAAATAAAAGTCTCTTAAACATTAAATTATATTCGCTCTAGGCAAAACTTGGCATACTTCCGTGTGTAAAAGGCTCAGAAAAATAATTTACTATATTTATTTATTTTTGTATTTTTTTTTCAAAATACGTTTCTATGGTTAAGTAACATCCTGTATTTTTTTAGAGCATAAAAGAAGAAAATGCCACCCAAAAAACCATCTGGGGCTGAATATAAAAAATTGCGGCAGTTGAAAACAGATGAAGTTAAAAAGATCGTGACCCCAATACAAAACTTTTTTTCTGTAATACCTAGGCCCAGGTCCAATAGTGTTAATGATAATTCAATAACAGAATCAGTTACTTCTCCGTCCTCTTCTTGTGAGAGCAATTCCAATGTAGACCGGGAATCCGAAGAAAAAGATGATTTAATTATTAGCAATAATAATAAGCCATTAAATTCAGTAGAAAGCTTAAGTTGTGCAGAAGTAACTCTTGATTTGAATGATCCCCAGACTTGGACAAAAGAAAATTTGAGAGTTTGTGTAGAACGCGGACCAGACCCGGGAGATGACATGAATGTATATCCAGTTGTAAATAATAGGCAGTTTGACAAAAAATGGTTTCATAAAGTTCTGGTGAATGGAGAGACAATACAAAGATCCTGGCTGATTTATTGCAGGAAAAATAATTCCTTATATTGCTTTCCTTGTAAACTTTTTGACCGAAAGGTATTTGGTGTTTTTTGCGAAACCGGTTTTTCAGACTGGAAACATTTAAATCCTGCTATTCCTCGGCATGAAAATTCACTATCTCACAAAGAGAACTACTTGAAATGGAAGGAATTCGATAGAGGTATTAGGATGAGCGCGTTAATCGACGATAAAACTAAAAAATTACTTTTGACAGAAAAACAAAAATGGCGCCATATTCTTAGTGTCATATTGGACGCCATTTTACATTACATTAAAAACAATGATGCATTGAGGGGATCATCAGAAATTATTGGACATCCAAATTGTGGTAAATTTTTAAATACAATTGAACTTATAAGTCATTACGATCCCACAATTGCAAGTCACATTAAATCTCATAACAAAAACCAAATATCATATTTTTCGCCTATGATTCAAAATGAATTTATACATTTGATTGGACAGAAAGTAAGAAAAACAATTATTTCGAATATAGTCGAATCAAAATATTATTGTTTAATGTTGGATTGCACACCAGACACATCCCACCAGGAGCAAATGTCACAAATTATTAGATATGTCCGATGCAGCCAAACCAAATGTTCCATAGAAGAGAGCTTCATCGATTTTATAAAGGTTACGGGCAAAACTGGAGATGCAATGGCAAATCAAATTACTTCAAAACTGGTTTATGACGGACTTAATATTGACAACATCAGGGGTCAAGCTTACGACAACGGTGCCAGTATGGCGGGAAAATATAACGGCGTTCAAGCAAAAATATTAAATTTAAATAAGTTTGCCCGGTTTGTCCCATGCTCTGCCCATAGTTTAAATTTAGTAGCTTATTATCATGCAGCTAAATGTTCCTCAGAAATAATAACTTTTTTTGGGACTGTTCAAAATTTGTTTAATTTTTTTGTAAGGTCAACAACTCGCTGGGAAATTTTAGTTTCCACCTTAAAAACTAGGCTTAAGGGTCACAGTGATACCCGGTGGTGTACCCGAAGTGAAGCTATAAAAGCTCTTGTATTTAACTTTAAAGAAGTAATTGACTTACTTAATAAAATACAAGTTGGAGGTACTAATTCGAGTTCAGATTCTGATACTGCCGATTCTAAATCATTTTTAAAGTTGCTTTTGGACTATAAATTTGTATGTCTTCTTGTTTTCTGGAACGCAATTTTAAGTAAAATTAATAAAGTTAGTATACTTCTGCACGGAACATCTGTAACGGTATTGGATGGGTCTAATTTAATAAAAGGGCTTGTTGAGGAAATTCAATCCCTTAGAGAGAATTTGCTTGAAAATGTCCTGCAAAAAGCTAATCAAATTTCTGAGTCCGTAGATATGTAACCAGAATTTGCAATTAGAAGAAAGAGAAAAGTAAAAAAAATGGTAGACGAGTCTTGCTCTGACGAAGCAAGCAATTTAAGTGAAATTAACAAATTTAAAATCTTATGCTTGCAAATTGTTGATGTCATTCTAACTAACCTGAATTCACGGTTTTGTGCTCTTCAGAGCGTTGCAGATGATTTTAATTTTTTAACTGGTAAATCACTTAAGATGTTTTCTGTAGATGACATGAAACGACATGCTGCTGATTTGGCTCTAAAATATGACCAAGATTTAGATGCATTTGAATTTGTTAATGAAATTGATAGTTTTAGGTTTCAAGCATCTTCTCATATTGAAGACTTACAATATTTAAGCCATTTAGAAATTTTAAATTTTATTAGAAAAAACAAGTGGGAATCTGTATATCCAAATATTAATATCGCTCTTAGAGTGTTTCTTACCTTGCCAGTCACAACAGCGTCATGTGAAAGATCATTTAGTAAATTGAAACTAATAAAAAATTATTTAAGATCATCGATTGGGCAGGACAGGCTCACTAATATGGCCATTTTGAGCATAGAAAGAAAATTATCTTTTTCTATTGATTTTAATGAAGTCATTGATGAGTTTGGGGCTTCAAAGGCGAGAAAAGTTCAAATTTAGTTTGTTTTTTTATACCCAAAGTTTAGCTTTAATTTCTGTTTTTTTTTGTTATTTTACCTAGTTATTCGCTTATTTTGTTATTTTGTATTTTAGTTGGTGTAATATTATCTCGTAACATCAGAGTTGTTTTTTTTTGTATTTCATGTTATATTTTATTTTAATGCCAAATTTAGCCCTTTTGTACCTGAGTACCTGTAAAAACAAAAAAATTATAATAATAAAAATTATTTGAAAAAGTTATTTGCTGTTTTCATCTGGTTATAAAATGTATATAATAGGGGCGCCGCCCTAACACAGGGCCGCGGGCGCAAAATTCCTAGTTCCGGCACTGTGTGAACCAGTGAACTAATGTGGACAATTCTAAAAAAAAATATTGTAACTTTTATAAAATGCAATAAACAGCTGTTAGAAAAAAATCAGCTTTACTAGCTAAATTCTTAAATCGTTAATAGTTATAGACATATTTTGTTCTGGGCTACTTTTTGTTAATTACAATTGTGATGTTTAATGTTTACAGGGTGGATAGGAATTGCCTGTTGAGGGATATCACTAGAGCCGGGGGTGGATTGGTGTTCATCAAAAATTTAACTCAATTCTAGTAAATTTAGGAACTTATTCTTTTCCACTACTCCAATACATTAACTTTATTGTAGTTAAAATTATGCTCCATATATCACGTATATATTTAATTAACCTTTATTTTCCTCCTAGCACGCCTTTTGAGAATTTCGGTGTTTTCTTGAAGCTCTGGAGTCACTAAAATGTTTGTTTAATTCTAAAATTATTATATTAGGCGACTTTAATGTCTCTGAATTTGCTTGTAACACTCAGACAGCAGAAATGTCTGTTCTTGATAATTTTAAGGACTTTTTTTGACTTACCTCAGAATATTTTTGTTTTTAATCAGCATAATAGACTACTTGATTTAGTTTTTACCAATCAGCCATGTTTTGTTGAATTGTCGTTAAAACTCTCAATGACTGAGGATAATTACCACCCAGTTTTGGAGATTACTCTCAAACTAAATAAAAAAACTGGGTAATAAAAACAACCTTCAGTCTTCGTTCGTAAATTATTATAACTTTCGAAAGTCTGATCTTCACTCCATGTATGCTCTAATGTCTGGCATTGATTGGTCATTGCTGGATCCGTTTACTAATCCTAAAGATGCCTGTGCGAATTTTTATGAAAAATTGTATAGTATATTCGACCAATGTGTACCAAAGTACTCTTTGCGTAAAAATAATAAATATCTACCCCGGTTCAGCAGTGATATTGTTCGACAAATTCGCGAGAAGTCAAAGCAGTGGCTCCTTTATAAAAGAAGTAATGATGTACAAGCGCTTGAAAATTTTAAACGTTTGAGAGCTGAAAATAAAGTTGCTACCACTAAAACCTATAAACAGTACGTAAGAAATTTTGAATCACAAATATCAGTCAGTTCCAACAAATTTTGGGCGTATGTTAATAGTAAACGGTCATCTTCTAAGGTCTCCAATGTTATGACATATTGCAATACTGAGCTGAATAATCCCTCTGATATACTCAATAGTTTCGCAGATTATTGTGGTGGATCATATATCGGATAAAGCGGAAATACTTATGATATGGAAAAATGCCAGTCGTCCCTCCTTAATATCGCCACTTTTGACGAGTCTGATGTATTAAGTGTCCTTAAGAAAATTAAGCGGAAAATGACAACTGGGCCGGATAATATACCTGCATTTATTTTGAGAGACTGTGACACCTTGATAAATCTTTGATTAAAATCAGGTACATTTCCATTAACGTCGAAATCATCAAAGGTATGTCCTATTTTTAAAAGCGGAAATCGATCCGATATAAAATGTTATAGACCTACCTCAATCATCTACAATTTCTGTAATGTCTTTGAAGTACTACTGGAACAAAGAATATACAGTCATGTTAACAATTCTATACCCCTGAGACAGCATGGTTTTTTAAAGGTTCGCTCGACAGTATACAATCTCTGTGTGAAGACTCAGGATATCGCGGGGAACATTGACAAGAAAACCCAAACAGATGTCATATATACAGACCTCACAAAAGCATTTGACCGTATAGATCTCGGTATTTTACTACAAAAAATGTCGGCCTTTGGCATATCTGACCAGTTAATTATGTTGTTTCAGTCGTATTTCACTGATCGAATACAGTATGTACAATTAAATGGATTTAAATCTGTGGAATATTTAGCTACATTAGGTGTCACTCAAGGTTCAAACTTAGGCCCTTTGCTATTTAATCTGTACATTAATGATATTGTCGATGTCATAGATGTAAAGTTTCTCTTATAAGCGGACGATTTAAAATTTTATTCTGCTGTGAAAGATCTTGCTGACTGTGCGAGGCTTTCAGTGAACCTTGCACGCATCGTAGAGTGGTGTCTAAAGAACAACTTGCAATTAAACGTCGCAAAATGTAAAGTACTGTCTTATATACTAAAAAAAAGATCCTATCATATACAGATACTATATTCAAAATCAGCCTCTCGAGAGACCTGATGTGTTTACCGACCTTGGAGTCACATTTGATTTCTCACTTTCGTTTAATCATCACATTGACAATGTTATAGAGTCGGCTAACCGTATGTATGGATTTATTGTTCGGATCAAGAATTCTAACGATGTAAAAACTTTTAAGACTCTTTACAGTGCATATGTCAAGTCCAAACTACAGTACGCCTCAGCTGTCTGAGTCCTTTCTATCGGATACATATTGCTAGGATGGAGTCTGTGCAGAGACGTTTTTTAAAATACCTGACTTACAGGATTGATAAGGTATACCCACCTATTGGAACTTCTATTGATACTTTGCTGTCTAGTCACGAATTTTCTAGTCTCGATGTGGGTAGAAGCAGCTCCTCGATTGTCACACTCCGCAAGATTATTTCGAATGATATACAGTGTCCAGATTTGTTGCACAGATTAAATTTTAATGTACCGCGTTTAGCATCCAGATGCACTGACTCGTTCTACCTTAGTACTCCCCGTACAAACATTTTAAAAAACTCACCTTTATATACTATGTGCAATGAATATAATAATATTAGTCAAAATGTGGATATCTTTCAGTTCAGTGTAAGGGACATTAAAAGATATTTTTTTAGGAATGTGACCTGACTTTGTCATTTTTTACTTTATCATATAATTTGTCATTTTTTGCTTAATCATATAATTAAGTCTACTTAGATAATTAGATGCTTTTTTTCCTGTTCTGTAATTGGGTGTTTTGTGCCTGTAGAACAGTGTATGTTAATAAATAAATAAATAAATAAATTGTAGCAAGTAAAGCATAATATGTAAGTTAAAACATAAACAAAACATTCATAATAGATATTTACGACACAAGTGAGTTAACAGCATCATTAAGATACGCGTGTAGAATTTGTAACTACACAAGTATCTTAAGGTTAACTCACATGTATTGTACAGCATTTTATCTGCGTCTGAGGCATGACTGTTAAAATACACACCTATTTTGATCAAACAAATTTTTCAAAAGGTTTAAAGCAAGCATAAAACACCTTTTTATTAGCTGTTACCTGTTAGCAGTTTAATTCTGCCACTCTGCGTTACCCCGGCCAATGTCAATTTAAGTAACTTATTGACCGTTTTAATTTCTTTAGTCAAAATGAGTGATTCAGATAGAAACATTCCTTCGGATATTGAGCAGGATGCATCCAGGGCTATTGACGGTTTGCTTCCCGAAAAATCCAGGCGAAAATATGAGTATATTTTCAATCGGTTCCAAAAATGGTGCAGAGAGAAAAATGTGTGGAACTATGGGAATGAAAAGGTACTTATTGTATACTTCCGGGAGTTATCTACTAACTATAGGCCTTCATCTCTCTGAGCGTTTTATTTTATAATAAGAACAATTATATCTATTACACTCAACATTGATATCAGCAAATTAACGAATTTTGTCGCCTTTCTGAAAAGAAAATCTGAGGGATGTTAATGAAAAAAGTCAAGGATATTAACTAAAACCAATATTACACCATTCCTTCTAGAAGCGGATGACGAAAAATACTTTATGAAAGTAGCATTGATTATTGAGCTTACAGGAGCATGCAGGCGAGAGGACTTAACACATTTGTTGTTGGAAATTGTCAAGTATGAACGTCGATGTTTTAATTTTTGTTACCGACAACGAAAACGAAAATAGCCAGAGAGTTCTAAGTAACATCTGGAAATATTCAAGAGATAGACATGGTTCAACTAGTTCGAAAATACATTAATCTTTGCCCATGTAACATCGAGCATGGTAGGTTTTTCATCCAATTTCGAAATGGTGTGTGTATGAAGCAACCGATTGGCATTAATTCTTTTGGATCCTTGCCAAAGCAAATTGCTTTAGGCTCTTGTAAAGAATTTTACCCATGGAATTTAACAAATTTAAAATATGCTTTTGAAAGATTACCTTTTTTTAAAATTCCCATACACCAAAATTTATGGAGAAGGCACTTTGTCAAATAAGATGATTCGGATAGACGACTGGGTTAAGTACCAGTTGGTTCATCTAAGAACACAGCTTCATTATAATTTTGTAAAATGCCTTCATCTTATGGAAATGATGGAATATCATGAGGAAGATATTTAATATAAATATTAGTTTGTCTTCTTCCTGGTCTTTTTTTTTTGTAGTTGAAAAACTACGTTTGCCGGTGAAGTAAGTTCTCGTTTTACCAAGGGTTCGGTTTTTATTGTTTTAATTAATTTTTGCAAAGGTTCAGTTATTGGTTTTAATTCTTATTCCTGTCGAACTTTACTCTCTGCTAAATCTGATTTTAGTGCTTGATATTTTCGTTTAACAGCTTTCGAGCTTCTACCAGTTCCTTTGCAACTTTTACATTCATGTTGACTAAAATATGACGAGTCACAAACTAAAGTCGATTGTAAAGGTCAGATATTATATATGTTTTAAAAACGTATAAAATTGTCAAATCCTTTTCGATATCTTCCAGATTTTAAACAGCAATCCTTATCAATAACTAAAAAATCATAGTTAGATTTCCAACACATTGAACACATTTTTTTAAAAATTTCGAATGACATATCTGAGGTGACATGATCATCACAAACATGTTTTAAATTCGTACCATCTTGTCTAAATAAAATTAATAAATTTGCATTATCTCTAAATAGTTGTTTTGGAATTGAGGAATAGGTTTGACACAAATAAAACCAATCGGTGTTTTTATGTCGTCCAAAGGAAAAGTAATCTCGCATAATACTTTGATTACAGCAAACATAATAATCAAAAATTATTACAGAGTTGGGTTTTACCTCGGCAGGTGACACAATGTCTTCTTCGTTTGTCGACTCAAAATATCCCATTTCTTTAATAGTCTCCATTACGTTTCATAAAAACTCATATTCCATTTGGTACAAGGATTTTGAAAAAATATATACATTCTCAAAACGTAAACCATTTTCTGATATTAAAAGAGCGACAACCACTTTGGTTTTTCGTGAACCAGAAGCTCCTATAATTAAAGCTCTTTTCGAACATCCCCCAAATAACTTTCTATGCTTTTCAAAATTATTTAAGTTGATATCATGATTTTTGACTGGCAACGAGAAAGATTGTTTTCCTAACCACATTTTAGGAAAATCAATGTGTATCTGAGAAATATCTTCAGGTTTCCCATTTAAATATATAACCTCAATTAAGCTTCAGTATATATAAAATGGGAAGACGAAGTAGATGTAAACATATTAGGAGGTCAAAGCTCATGATGAGAGGTGGTTCGTTAAACTACACATTCCATCATACAATTATTGTGGTCCAGGAACCAAACTAGGTAAACGGCTTGTTAGAGGAGATAAGAGCAAAAATTCTTTAGACGAAGCTTGCAAACAACACGATATTGCTTATTATACATTTTCTGATTTAAAGCATCGCAACGAAGCGGATCAGGTATTGGCATCAAGGGCATTAGAAAAATTCAAGTCACCTGAGGCACCAATCGGTGAAAAAATTGTTGCTTTAGGAATAACTGGAATTATGAAAGCTAAATCAAGATTGGGAATGGGGTTACGAAAAGGAAGGGGAATAAAGTTAAGAAAAAGGAAAAAAGGTTCAATCAAAAAAATTTCTCTTCAGTCTGCAGTTCAAAAAGCTAAGAAAGGAATAATCGGAAAAAATATAAAAATTTAGGTGTTGCAGCTCAAGATGCGTTGTCTTTAATCAGCAATTATAAAGGAAAAGTAAAAAATCCCACAAATCGAATTATCCCAATTCCAAAATCTGCCGAAGTTTTACCATTAATTCCTCTTTTTGCAGGATTATCTGCTTTAGGAGCACTTAGTGGTGGTGCTGCTGGACTTGCTTCAGCCGTTAATTCGGCGAGGAGCGCTAAAAATAAACTTGACGAACAAAAAAGACACAATAAAGTTATGGAGCAATTATCTATTGGAAAACGTTTATTTTTGCGTCCTTATAAACAAGGGTGTGGATTATATTTAAAACAAAAAAACTGTTAAAGATGCTGCCTCGTAAACCACTAACTAACATTGATTTAAGAAAGTATGTCAAGAAATTACAAATTCCAAATTTTCGTGGTGTATTTATGCGAAATAATATGCCAAATGTTATCAGTAAATATGAAACTGGTATCATAAATTTGGATAACAGTAGTGGAGCAGGTACACATTCGACTGCTTATATTAAAAATGATAAAATTATCAATTATTTTGATAGTTTCGGAAATTTTTTTCGGCAGCAAGAACAGAATTATATATAATCATAACTCTTACCAGTCTTACAATTCTTCAAATTGTGGTCAACTTTGTTTAAAATTTCTTTATAAAAACACACAATAGATAATCTAGATAATCTAGAATCATTTAAGAAGGCAATACGTTAGAATATCGTTGACAATAACAAACAATGTGTTATAGGTTTAACTAATTTTGAAACTTTTAATGCTATTTCAAATATTGATGAAAAAAATGATAAATTTTTCTATGGGGAGGGTAACAATTTTATTGAAATCCCTCCCGGAAGCTACGTAATTCAAGATATTAATAAATATTTAATAGAACAATTTGATAAAATAGCGATTTCGTTTCATTTATTTGCAAATAATAATACTCTACAATCGGTGATTAAGTCTTCTACAAATATCACATTTAAAAAGGGTAGTATAGGTAAAATTTTAGGATTCAAAAATCAGGTTATTAGAGGTGATGAAAAGAGTAAACATTCAGATGTTCCTGCAGAAATTATAAAAGTTAATTCACTATATATCGATTGCAGTATTGCTGAAGGTTCCTACTTGAACGGAAGACCCGTTCATATTATTCATCAATTTTTTCCAAACGTCTCTCCTGGATTTAAAATAATTGAAAGTCCACAAAATATTATATATTTTCCTGTAACCGTGAAAGTGATAGACAAAATTACTGTAAGAATATTAGATCAAAACGGGGAAATAGTGAATTTTCGGGACGAAACAGTTACACTTAGACTGCACCTTAAAAAACTAGATTAAAAATGGTTATATTATGCAATAGAAATGTTAGTATTTCAAATAAAATTGTTCAAAAAACATATAATAGGCATAAATTAGTCAAGAAAAACATTAGTACACGTGTTAACGTTAAAGAGCTAACAACTGCAAATAAAAAGTTTCTGGAGTCTCTAGGATTTAAACTTTTAATATGAATATACTTAATGTTACAGAAAAGCTTTTAACTGATAGTTCCATCACTCATTCGGAAATTCATTCTTATGAACCTTATTTACCCACCAAATTAGGAAATAATGATGAGATAATAATTCCTGTCCATGAAATTGAAAAATACACCCTTGGTTGTGAGAGTTTTCTTTACATAGAAGGAAAGTTAACTAGAGAGGACGAAACAGTTTCTAAAACGTTGAGTTTAATAAATGATGGAATTGCCTTTCTTTTTAAAGAAATAAGATACCAATTAAATGGTGTTACTATAGATTCGGTTAGAAATGTTGGTATCACATCAACTCTAAAAGGTTATCTTTCATTTAATGAAAACGAGTCAGCTAGATTACGAAATGCAGGCTGGCATCCTGTTAAAACTCTTCAAACAGGTGCGACCACGACAACAACTGTATCTATCGTCGATGAAAAAACAGGATTTTTTAATGTTTGCATATCCCTTAGAACTTTAATGGGATTCTTCGAAGACTATAAAAAAGTAATACTAAATTCGAAACAAGGGCTCATACTTGTTAGGGATAATACCGATAACAATGCCATTTCAACCACAGATGACAAGGAAAATCCAAAAATTACTCTTAACAAACTTACATGGAATATACCTCATATATCAGTTGGAATGCCTCAAGAACTATCATTAACAAAAATTATAGACAAAAATACTGATATAATAATAGCGTTTAGAAGCTGGGAATTAATTGAGTATCCAGAACTATTAAAAACTAATAGACACAATTGGCCAGTTAAAACGTCAACTCGAGTTGAAACACCCCGTCATGTTATACTTGCATTTCAACAAGAAAAATGGAATAAGAAAAAGAGCAATATGAGTGAATTTAATGACATAGACTTAAGGAACATCAAAGTATTCTTAAATTCTGAAAGGTATCCTTATAACGATCTCAGACTAGATATGAGTAAAAATAAATTCGCTATCTTGTATGAAATGTATTCCAATTTCCGCAATACTTATTATGGAAAAACAGAAGAACCATTATTTGATCCGCTTATATTCAAGGAGAAGGCCCATATGGCATACATTAATTGTTCTCATCAAAAACGAATCTTTGCAAGCAGGACCTATTGTAACGAGAGTAGAATTTGAACTAAATAAAGACATAGAAAAAGACACAACAGCGTATTGTCTAATATTACATGATAAAGTTTTTAGTTACAATCCACTTACTAAAATTGTAAAGCAACTGTAAATTAGCTACGCATGAAAATAACAAAAGAGTCAGTTGTTACTAGACGTTTGACAAGAAAACGTGACTAACTGATAATGTCACTTAGAGTAGGAGAGATAGAAACTTTTATCAGAAAATTAAGAAAACTCAAGAAGGATATTGAAGATTACTCCAAAAAAACATTTATTTTTAAGAAATTTTCAAAATTAAAAATATGAGGCTAGTATTAGACATTCAAGGTTTTAAGGACGAAAAAAATAAATTTATACCTAAAGAATTGGCAGCTTACGATGGAGATAAAATAAGTCACTATATTTTTAAACAACCTTTTCCTTTAAACTTTCTTTCGCCTGAACAACATAAGCAAGCTATTTCGTTAATGAAAAAATATCATTGTATATACTGAAATTCTGGACATACCCCACTGCATCAATTTTCAAATATAATCAAAGAATTGACGGCGGATACTGAATTTGTTTACGTTAAGGGGAAGGAAAAAGCTGAATGTATAAAAAAATATTCTAAAAAGCCAATTATTGAGTTAGATGAACAACCATTTTTAATGGCATCCAAACCAAAATATTTTTATCACTCTAAATCATTATGTATGTGTGCACTTTCAAACGTTTTATACTTATTTGATAATTTTTTTATGAATGAATAAAAATAATATTATCTTTATATACTTTGTTTTATTTAAACTTATTATAACATAACTTTAAAATTATATTGTATTTCTAAACTGTCAATATCAGCAAAAAATTGTTTTCTGTTTTTGTTTTCTAAAAAGTTTTTACACACTTGCACTATTTTTTACAAACTCCGCATGTTCTAAATATTTGTGACTTTTCATTAAATCTTGAGCATTCACGTTATCATCATCACCAGCAAAAGCTAAATATCTTGAGCAAGCTTCTGACATAACAAACTCTTCAAGCACTTTGGTCACTAGTTTTTCTTGAGATATTGACAAGTAAAAATCTCTTTCAGCTTCTGCCGCTGATATTTCTTTCAAGACTGTTGAATTTTGAACAAATTTTTTTAAACTTATGACCTTACTATAAAAGCCTAACTTTATCAGTTCACGCACAAATTCTAACAAATCAAAATCTTTTAAATAGTTAACACACAACGATACTACCTTTGAATAATCTTTTGAAAGTTAGGAATAAAATGAAGAAAAAGATGGTCGACTTCTCATCTGATGCTCATTAACTTCATATAGTAATTTGCTAAATTCACTATGCAATTCTTGAATTGTTGATGTCAATTCGTTATTTTCAGTACTAATTACCATCTTAACACTGAGCTTAAGTGGTAATTCTTATTATTTAATGTTTCCGCTAGGCTACTATTTTAACAGAGGGGATAACCTTCTGCGGCGAGGCTAAGTTAACGAAGTAGTTTCAATAATTTCCAATATTAGGGAAGAGGAAGAGGAGTAGATGCACAATGAGGAGGAGGGGTAGATGCATAATGAGGAGGAGGAGGCGCTTCTCTCCTTAAATAACTACTGGTAATTCTAATTATATCATAACTTCGTTTCTAAAACACACGATGAACCAAAGAAAGGATGTATTCCAATCTTCTGTGGATTAAGGCGGCGCTTCTCCTTCCCTAAAATAAGTACAAAACAGTATCGTGTTTGGTGCTGGTCAAGTTTAAATAGTTTGCCAAATAACATTTTTATTTCGTGTTGTTAAGATAATTTTTGAATAGAAGCCAAGGACAATTTTTTAAATAAAACTTATTAACCTTTAAATATGCAATTTTTAAGGAAAAATATATAAATTGTTGGTTTAACATCCTCCTCCTCCCCAACGGCGAAGGGCTGAAATTCGATCATGGTTAGCCGTCTAGCTGGTTCTTGTCGTCGGTTTCTTTTGTTAAATTGGCTTCGTTTTTTGAGTATTCGCCATATCGCCCATAATAATAGTCCCGCTGAGATTGTGCTGAGGACTGTAACTCCACTGGATATGTATACGTGTGGTAGTACCCGCTTCCAGACTATCTGCATGCTTGAAACTCTTCGTCTTTATTTGAGAGTTAGTCACAATATTTCGTAGCGAAGTAGGATTTGTTGATGTTTCGCGTGGCTTTGAATTGGCGGTTTTTTTTGCTTGTATTTGGCTCTCCTAGGGGCTGGTTAGGCATCTCTCTAGGGTTAAACAGGAAGCGACTGGTGGCCGTATGATTAGGTTTTTTTCTCTAGGAGCTTCGTGCGTCTGTCTAGTGGCTGGAATGGCGGCGTCTGAATTGCCGTATGGATTCTTAGCTGCTTGTGCTGCTTATATTGGATTCCTCTAGGGGCTGGTTAGGGGCTTCTCTAGGGGCTGATATGGTGGCCTTATGGTAATATGTTGTAATGACATGTAATGTTTTTCAGTTTTTGTTTTAAATATTGGATTATCCTAAATACTTTAATTGCTTATAAATTGTCCAATAAAATTTTTAATTATTATTTATTTGTTACAGCCAACAACAACAAAATAACAATATATTTATTAAATACCTATAATTAATATTCTACTTTTAATGAAAGATTGCATGTTTATAATAAAAACATAATATTGTGTCGTGGTGATTCTATTTATTGCCATGAATTTGTATTTGGTTATAGAAAATAAACCAAAATGTAATACATAAATATGTATTAATAACAAATCCGTGATCTCTTGGCTTAAAAAAATATTATTTAAATACTATTTGTTATTATTTATATTAGTTATTGGGACCATGTCAACGTGGGATTTTTTAGATATAATAGATAGTCGCAGTAGCATTACAAACAAATTATAATGTAATTAAGTATTCTTGACTAAATTGTATTTAGCTTAATAAAAAAAGGTCTTTAGTAATTATGATAGAATTTTGGTGGTAATTCACTTTGGATATTTCTATTTACGTTGCCATATTAATTTAATGACTGTCGATACATTAAAACAAATTAAACGAACAGTAAATGTCTCAACGAATTATAATTTTCCTAAAAGGTACAGAGGCAGAATGTATATCAATAAGTGCGAATTTATAAAACTTCGACCTGCCTACTGAGCTAATAAAGTCCGAAAAAATATTAATGGACCATTTTAAGGTAGAATATTTACACGAAAGTATGTTGTAAGGAGAATTAAAAACGAGTATGTCTTTTATTAGTGTTCTTTTATCCACTTTTACTAAACCGATTAACCTCAAATTTACCATGCGTATACAGTTTGCGTGACAATTACAATTTGGCGCATTCGTATACTATAGATTCAAGACTGGCTGGCCGTTTTTAACATTATTGTTATTATTATTATTATTATTATCGAAATTGACAATCATCATGGCAGGTGGACTGGTTTCTATTAGTTCTGTGTTGTATTGTAAGAGTTTTCTCACTATCTGGCAAGTACTCAGCATGACTGCCTTCTGGATCTCGATGAGGGTGTTAGTATGCAGTCCTGTGATTTTTAGGTTCAGTTCTAGTGTTTTTGGAACTAGTCCAGCTAGCCATCTGCTGTATCTCGATGGCCAGCTCCCAATATTTTGCCTTTTTCTCTTGACATTTATCTAACACGTTGTTATCGTTGCGTACAGTGACATGTACCAAATAAGCTGACTTTATTTCCTTATCTAACAGTACCATATCGGGCCGATTATTCGTCACCCGCCTGTCGATGATAATTGTCCGGTCGTAGTACAGTTTGAAGGCATTATTTTCAAGCACTGAACTTGGCTGGTATTTATAATAGGGCACAAAGGTGTTCAAAAGCGCGTATTTATTGGCAAGCTTCTGGTGTATAGTATTATACACCTGGTTATGTCGTTTTTGCTAGCTTTTATGACCTGTAAACAGAGAGACAAAAAAATTACTGGGTGAAAAACATAGGTTCTAATAAGGTACAAACTGTCAGATTCAAATTTGCTGTCAAAGTTAAAAATAATAGCTTCAAAGAAATATAATATGAATTTCTTCCGATTGAACGAAGAAACTTTTGAAATGTTGCTACAGTTACGAGACAAACAATTGATGGCAGGTTGATGATAGCAGTAGCGAAGCTAAGGTTGATAAAGTTATTAAATTAACCCAAAATCAGCTCTGCAACGAATCGCTCTACCACGCAGTGAAGGAGGTTGGGAACTCATTTACATCAAAAAGCTTAATAAGAGGCTAATATGTGGTTTTCAGTAATACTTTGAATAGCAGATTTTAAAATATAGGCCATTGAGCAAAAATAATGCAAACATACAAAACCAGCCACATATAGATGTTATTAGATATCCCAGATATTAAGTTTCTGAATGGTTTTCATTAACGATCATCTTGTTGTTTTGTTAGAGTGGTGTATTATTTGGGGTAAGTAAAAGGGTAATCCACAAAACAAAGGCCCTTTTTCAATTTGCCCACGTTTTGCCAATTTGCTGTTGTATCCTCATATACATAGATTTTATATTCTGCATGATATTCGTATTAGTCTTTACCTACTCCATTGGTCCGCAGATATTTGCTAACCCCCAAATAAAACACCACTTTAACATAACAACAAGAAGATCGTTAACGAAAACCATTTAGAAACGTAATATCTGGGAAATATCTGCGAACCAACGGAGTAGATAAAGACTGATAATATGGGTATCATGCAGGATGTAAAATTTATCTGCCCTGAGGATGCAACAATAAAATTGCGCAACGTCGACAATTAAAAAAAAACTTTTGTTTTTTTGCTGGATTCTAACTCCAAATAATACACCACTCTAACATAAAAACAAGAGGATCGTTAACAAAAATCATTTAGAAACTTAATATCTGGGAAATATCTGTGGATGAACGTAGCAAGTGAAGACTGATTATATGGGTTTATATATATATATATATATATATATATATATATATATATATATATATATATATATATATATATATATATATATATATATATATATATATATATATATATATATACAGTGTGTATCAGCCAAATGGAATAAATTCGATAATAAATAAATGGAGGCGTGTTCGGAAAAACGCTTGGACCCGTCGATTGGTATTTTTAGTTGCTCATTTTCTCCAATAAAAACTTTTTATACAGGGTGTGTCCTGTAACAGTGGTCAATGCCAACTTTCTTATTTCAAATGCAACACCCCGGATATTATTTAATTTTTGGATTCTTCAGGAGATTCTAAACATATTTTATGTTCAATGTCCTATACCTATCTTCAACTATTTCGGCAATATTAAGTGTTTTCAAATTTATGGCAAAAATTAAGATTAAAAAAATAAAATTATTTATTTCTTCATAATGTATAAACAAAAGTAAAAAGTTAATTTAGGAACTGTTGAATATGCTCGCCGCGAACGTCTTGGCAAATTCCTAATCTTAAATAGAAATTTCTTCTAACGTTATTTAGCATCTCAGGCGTGACCGATCTAATCGCAAGCGTTATTCGTCTTCTTAAGTCAGCTAAGTCGAGGGGTTTAGTTTTGTATACAACATTTTTAATATATCCCCATAAGAAAAAGTCTAACGGCGTCAGATCAGGGGATCGCGCTGGCTATTCTATCGATCCTCGTCTCCCTATCCACCGATTTGGAAATATTCCGTTGAGGTACTGCCGGACATTAATTTGGTAATGGGGCGGTGCTCCATCTTGCTGAAACCATATCATATTCGCTGGAACTTGTGGGTTTGCTGGATCCGGATACAAATTTGTCAAAGTTGGCACGACATTATTTTGGAGCAGTGCTAAATAATTATCGCCATTCAAATTGCCGTCAATGAAAAAGGGGCCTATGATATGACCCCTAACAAGTCCTGCCCAAACATTAACCTTTTCAGGATATTGAGTATGTTCTTCTCTGATCCAGTGAGGATTTTCCCTAGACCAATAGCGGCAATTTTGACGATTTACATGACCGTGAAGTGTAAAGGTGCACTCATCCGAAAACAAAACATGTTCTAATTGAATAACATTGTTATCTAACATAGCCATTATTTGTTCACAAAAATAAGTTTTCCTATCATAATCGTCTTCCATGAGCTCCTGAGTTGGTATCACTTTATAGGGATGCATTTTATTTTCTTTTAATGTTCGAATAATCGACGAATGGCTAATATCGAACATTGCGGCGACTTGTCGACTAGAAATATGTGGGTTTTCCTCAAACTCAAGCATAATAACCAATTAAGTATCATCAATTATTTAATTGGCAGCTGCTTTTTGTATCTGCCTCACATGTCCAATCTCGCGAAACTGCTTTTCTATTTTACTAATTGTCCCTTGGGACATATGCGGCAAATTTGGAAATTTTTCATGAAATAAGCGAGCAACTTCCACTTGTGTTCTAGTGTTATCTCCATAACCAATCATTTGTAGAATTGTTATTTTATGCATTTCTGTTAAATGAACCATTTTTCTGATATTAGGTATTATGCAGTTAACGAAATTCAAAAGACTATGACACTGACACTGACAACTACTGTCTTGCAAAGAGAAAGGCCAGGCATTTTACACAAAAGTAAACAAAACTTAAAAGTAAACAAAACTGGCTCTTTTTGTTCCATATCAATAAAAAGGAACGCTAAAATGGTTTTGGCTTACATTCTTAATATGAAGACCTAAATGGTAAATAAGTATTGAGTGTGTTGTAGCGAATTTTTGTAATCAAATAAATAGTTCAGTAACCAGAGCCACTTTCATGAATAATAATAAATTCGAAATAAATAAAATAAAAATAAATTTGAAAACACTTAATATTGCCGAAATAGTTGAAGATAGGTATAGGACATTGAACATAAAATATGTTTAGAATCTCCTAAAGAATCCAAAAATTAAATAATATCCGGGGTGTTGCATTTGAAATAAGAAAGTTGGCATTGACCACTGTTACAGGACACACCCTGTATAAAAAGTTTTTATTGGAGAAAATGAGCAACTAAAAATACCAATCGACGGGTCCAAGCGTTTTTCCGAACACGCCCCCATTTATTTATTATCGAATTTATTCCATTTGGCTGATACACACTGTATATATATATATATATATATATATATATATATATATATATATATATATATATATATATATATATATATATATATATATATATATATATATATATATACCGGGTGTCAACGATATCGTTTTACACGATGCCATTCATTTGCTTTTTAGGTTAGGATATTTATATTTGGGTTAACGAAATATGGTATTAAGACACATATTTTTCATGAAAAAACAATTGAATATTACTGCCAGTTTTTCCGATATCAGAACCAAGTTAAGAATTTCAAATGGAACCCTGTATATTATTTTACATAGTTTGATAGAGCTTAGAATTACCTTTTCAATGACATATCACAAGTTATATTTTTTTTTCAAAATGGCGGACCAGGAAGCGCTTTCTCAAAATTCAATAAGGCCGTCGTTTCCCGATACCGATGAAATTTTGTTTAACAAATTATTAAAATATTAAACAAAATGGGGTTTTCAATGGATTTGAATCAAATTTAAAATCAAATTTTTAATTTATCACAAAATGGGATAAGTTTAATTTTTTCTTTAAAATGTGAACTTTTTCTTAAATTTTCTCAAAGATTTTAAATAGAAAGTTGTATTTATTAAATATTAGTATTAAAGTATATCTTATTAGCTACACGAAACCGCATAACAAGCCGTATTTTTGCTTTTTGTTTGAGAAAAAATTGACGAAACTCTGCCGATATACATTTTTCGTAATACATAACATGAAACACACACACCCACACACACATATTATTAATCAGTAAATTTCGAAATATTTTTTATTGATAAGCAATTTTGTATTATTTTGACATTTTATGATTTTTGCTGTCTTATTTTAGGAAATCGAGAAAAATTCACAAGTAGTATTAATTTTATTTTACCGGTAGGCTTTCGGTTTTTCCGGAAATACCTAGACCTAAGTCAAAAAGTTTAAAAAGAACCCTGTATATTTTTTTACACAGTTTGATAGAACTTAGAATTCCCTTTACATTGACATATCACAAGTTGATTTTTTTTCGAAATGGAGGACCAGGAAGCTTTTGTTCAAAATTCAATATGGCGGCCATTTTCTAACACCGAAGATATTTTTGAATTATAGGTAGAAATAATAAACAAATATGGGGGTTTTTATTGGGTTTAAAGCGAATTTAAAATCAAACTTTCACAATTAATACAAAAGTCACTCAATTAAATGTTCTATGCGCTGTCCTCCTTGTTCTTGGCATAGTGTAACTCTCTCAACATTTTCCGCGAGCAGGTTTCGTAAATGCTGTTCTGAGATACTCTCAACGGCTCGTCTTATTCTATTTTCTAACATTTCCAACGATATTACAGGAGTTGCATACACTTTTTCTTTCAGATGACCCCATATAGAAAAATCAAGCGGGGTTAGGTCAGGCGACCTCGCTGGCCATCGAATTGGTCCATTGGTTCCCAACCAGTTCTCACCAAATCGTTCATTCAAGTAATTTGCAACAATTCTTGAATTATGAGCAGGGGCGCCATCTTGTTGGTAAACTAAATCATCATTTTGCTGCAAATTATTTATAAAATGTTCAATTTCATTTTCGAGAAAGTCCAAATACATCTCGCCAGTTAAAGGCTGATGGAATAATATTAGACCAATAACGCTTAGTCCTACAACGCCTAACCAAACATTAACTCCAAAACGTTCCTGGAAGGCACTTTCTCTTACTAATCTTTGATTTTCCTTTGCCCAATAACGAAAATTATTTCTATTAAACATCCCTAGATTAGTAAACCTTGATTCGTCCGAAAAAATAATCTTATGATGAAACACAGGACTTATTCTATAATTATCTAAAAACCAATTGCAATAAATAAGTCGTCTTTGGAAGTCATTTTCAAATAGGTGGTGGTGAATTTGATACTTAAACGATTTAAACCCGTGTTTCTTTAAAATTTTTCTGGCGCTTTCATGGGACGTATTGCACTGTTTGGCTAATTCACGAAGGGAAGCTGTACGGTCATACTCGATGTACGCTAAAACGTTTGTTTCCACTTCTTCGCTTACTACGAAACCATCATTGCCATTAGCATAGACACCACCATTATTTTCATTTTTTAAATGTTGTACTAGCCAAGGATAATATGCATGTGAAGGAGCGTCACTATTCGGAAAGCGTTCCTGGTATAATCTCTCTGTGTCCCTTGAATTTTTGCGACATTCCCCATAAATAAGGAGCATGTCAATTTGATGTTCTCTTGAATAAACCATAATATTTATTTTTAAAACGAACTAGAACCACTTCTCAGTGTAAAAATGTAACGAAAGTTATCAGAAATGTCGATACAAAACAGTACTTTTGACGTTTCTGGTTAAATCTAATGAAAATTATAATGGCATCCCTATGCAATTGTTTCCAAGGCCTACTTATCTTAGTTAAGTCATCTTTCATGTTACTGCACCGTATCTACCGGTAAAATAAAATTAATACTACTTGTGATTTTTTCTCGCTTTCCTAAAATAAGACAACAGTCATAAAATGTCAAAATAATACAAAATTACTTATCAATAAACAATAAAAAATATTCCAGGATTTTCTGATTAATAATATGTGTGTGTTTGTTTCATGTTATGTATTAGGAAAAATGTATATCGGCAAGGTTTTGTCAATTTTTTCTGAAAGAAAAAGCAAAAATACGGCTTGTTATGCGGTTTCGTGTAGCTAATAAGATATACTTTAATACTAATATTTAATAAATAAAACTTTCTATTTAAAATCTTTGAGAAAATTTAAGAAAAAGTTCACATTTTAGAGAAAAAATTAAACTTATCCCATTTTGTGATAAATTAAAAATTTGATTTTAAATTTGATTAAAATCCATTAAAAACCCGATTTTGTTTAATATTTTAATAATTTGTTAAACAAAAATTTCATCGGTATCGGGAAACGACCGCCATATTGAATTTTGAAAAAGCGCTTCCTGGTCCGCCATTTTGAAAAAAAATATTACGTGTGATATGTCATTGAAAAGGTAATTCTAGGCTCTATCAAACTATGTAAAATAATATACAGGGTTCCATTTGAAATTCTTAACTTGGCTCTGATATCGGAAAAACTGGCAGTAATATTCAATTGTTTTTTCATGAAAAATATGTGTCTTAATACCATATTTCGTTAACCCAAATAAAAAATGCTAACCTAAAAAGCAATTGAATGGCATCGTGTAATATATATATATATATATATATATATATATATATATATATATATATATATATATATATATATATATATATATATATATATATATATATATATATATATATGAAACCCATATAATCAGTCTTCACTTGCTACGTTCATCCACAGATATTTCCCAGATATTAAGTTTCTAAATGATTTTTGTTAATGATCCTCTTGTTTTTATGTTAGAGTGAAATATATATATATATATATATATATATATATATATATATATATATATATATATATATATATATATATATATATATATATATATATATATATATATATATATATATATATATATATATATATATATATATATATATATAGGGTGTCCCAATAGTGCGTTCTCGGTTGATATCTTGATAACGGATAGCGATATAAAAAAGGTCAAATGCAAAAGTTGTAGAACAATACGGGCTACATAACCTAAAATTATTTTCATTTATACAGGGTGTCTCTGTCTTGCTCTGTAGCGAAGCGAAGTTGTGTTTTTTCTTATGGGACACCCTGTATATTTTTGCATATTTAGATTCTGCTCGTGATTTTACAAATTTTTTGTCTAACATGTCCTATGTCTAAATCTGATATTTTTTGTAATTCCGCCATTTTGTAAAAAATTATGAATTGCAATGCCTTTTTTCAAACGACGTGGGCCGTTGGCTTTTTTATATAGGATTATGATTTTTGGCAGGAACATTAACAAAAGTATGGGTTAACGTCAACGTGAACAAAATTTGTCGGCGTTGTACAGGGGGTCCTAGATAAGTAGGAGAAATTAAAAACATCATATCTTCATTTTTTTAAATGGAGTAGTATAGTATTTTAATATTTTAGACTATTCGTGACCCAAAACCCTATCTTTCGTTATAAATATGTCCTATACCTATTTGTCATAGTTTCCGAGATTTTGACATTTTTGTATTTATTATTTAGTTTTCAATGGCCTTAGAATTTGCTTTATTATCGAATTTATAGAATTTTCCGAGGAATCCAAAAATGCAATAATATACAGGATGTTCCATTTAAAATAACAAAGTTGATATCCGAGGGACACTTTTGTATTTCAACTTTTTCTCTGTTATTAAAAATAAAGGAATTAAGGGGGGTGGCAAATCTCGGTGAATCACATTAATACACAGTAAAAATGCAAAATTAAAAATTCAGTCTACTATTTTTCTATATGTAAAAAGGCAAATATTTCAATTAAAGAGACACAACAGAAAAAGAAGTCCTACAATCACTTGATTTAATGTTCAATATGACCACCATTTCTTTCAACACACAGTTGTAGCCGATTCACAAGGGATTGTTAACTCTATTCAGCATCGCGGCATTGAGATTTGTACATGCATTTCTAATTCTCATTTTCATATTCTCTATGGTAGTGGGTGGCGTTTGGTAAACTTGCTCTTTAACAAAACCCCACAAGAAAAAATCTAGTTTTGTGAGGTCCGGAGACCTTGCCGGTCATGATACTGGACCTCCCATACCAATCCATTTATTTTCATAATTCGCGTCTAAAAATTGCCTCACCTGCCTGCTAAAATGTGCCGGAGCGCCATCTACTTGGAACCACATCCGCCTCACTAGATTCAAAGGTAATTCGTCAATCCACTCCTGCAAACTGTTTGCATTTAGGAAAGTGTCTCCATTAACTCTATTTTTGAAAAAATAAGGTCCAATGACACGGTTACCGATTATACCAGCCCATACATTAAGAGACCATCTATGCTGGTGATCCAAGGGGATAATGAATCTGGGGTTTTCAGAACTATAATAGTGGAAATTATGTCGGTTGACGTATCCATTTTTATAAAATGTCGCTTCGTCAGTAAATAAAATGTTATTGAAAAAATCATGTTCTTCTTTATTTTTTGCTAATGCCCAAGTACAAAATTCAAGTGTTCGATTAAAATCATCTTGATCCAGCTCATGTACCAGTTGAATATGGTATGGGTGAAATTTATATTTTCTAATTATTCTATTTGCCGTAGATTTAGCAACACCTCTCTCCTCTTCTAACTGCCTACATGAAATATGAGGATTTTCAATTAAAGTTTGCATAACAAGATATTCAGTTTCTTCATTTGCGGCTCTTTTCTGTCTTTCCAATTTTTGTTCGTAATCGACACATCCAGTTCTTTCAAATCGTTCTTTGAGTCTGACAAATGATACCTCATGAGGATGACGTTCGGCATTGCTAAACCGTTGCGCATAAACTCTACTTGCTAAAAAACAATTTTGATCACTTGCGCCCAAAACATAAATCATGTTAATCAATTCTTCTCTAGATGAATTCATTTTGAATCAATCTGAACACCGTTACTACACAAATACAAGAGTTTGACATTTCGCCATGACAACATTTTTCCCGTTTTCATTTGTTTTTATTTTAGGATTGTCTAAGGCATCTTCGTACATTAAGTTCTAACTAAATGTTGACACTACCTACGCTTTTATAATAGCCAAAATAGTAAATATTTAAGAATAGTTGGTAAAATATCTGTTTTAAGTCTTTAGGTCTCGATTCTTAGCATAATATTATGAGCTTTCGATAATAAAGCAAATTCTAAGGCGATTGCCATTGAAAACCATACAATAAATACAAAAATGTCAAAATCTCGGAAACTATGACAAATAGGTATAGGACATATTTATAACGAAAGATAGGGTTTTGGGTCACGAATAGTCTAAAATATTAAAATACTATACATTCCTATAAGGATTGTTAACGAAAACAAAAAGATTGTTAACGAAAACCATTTAGAAACTTAGTATCTGGGTAATATATGCGGAACAACAAAGTAAAAGTTCTGATAATATGGATTTCATGCAGTATATAAGATCTATATATGTGTCCTAAGGATGCAACAATTAAGTCGCGAAATGTCGACAATTAAAAAAAAACTTGTTATT
Organism: Kuschelorhynchus macadamiae; assembly: GCA_030620095.1. NCBI lineage: Eukaryota > Metazoa > Arthropoda > Insecta > Coleoptera > Curculionidae > Kuschelorhynchus > Kuschelorhynchus macadamiae. The sequence continues at coordinate 188,996 of JAUTXW010000743.1, forward strand.
TTCACTGGATCTTAACCCCAAATAATACACCACTCTAACAAACATTTTTTAACATTGTTCCGCTATATTGGATTTTTACCAAAATATTATCGGGCCATCCCCATTGACCCTTAATTGTTGGTCACAATTTGAAGTCAATCGGATAAGTAGTATTTAAGCTATGTCGCGAACTGATACACAGACCGACAGACGGACCGACGGAATTGATAAAACATGTTTTTTTGGCATCTAGGGACGCCAATATGTGAAGAATCCTGATTTATTTATTTATTATTTATTTGGTTCCGCCATCTTGAATTAGTAACCCAGTTTTACTAGTTGATCTCTATACTACAATTAGTTATGGTACACCATTTGAAATCAATTCATTAATATGCCGCCATACTGAATTCATACCAATATTTTACCAGTTGATTCCAACATAATACTTGATGTTTATGCAAAATTTGAAATACATTGGATAAGCAGTTTTTTCATAATCACTACGCTGCCATTTTGTTTCGCTATTTTGGATTTTCACCAAAATATTACCAGGTCACACCCATATTACCCTTGAAATCAATCGGGTAAGTAGTCTGGAAGCTATGCCGCGAACTGACAGACAGACATACCGACAGTCGGACCAACGGAATTGATAAAACGTATTTTTTTGGCACCTAGGGACGCTAAAATGTAAAGACGTGTAAAACCTGAGAGGGTGATTTTTACACGATTACATACTTTTTATATGGCCCGCCATTTGTTCGGCCACCTTCAATTAGTACCACAATTTTACTAGCTGATCCCTATACCACAATTAGTTATGACACAGGCTGAATTTTGAAATATTTTATTAAGCTGCCATTCTGTTCCGCCATCTTGGATTGCTTCCAAAATATTAAATTAGTTGATTCGAATATAATCTTTGAGGTTTTTTGCAAAATTTGAGATAAATCGGATCAGGCAGAATTTTTAAATATTTTAATATGCCGCCATTTTGTTCCGCCATCTTGGATTCGTATCAAAATTTTACCATTTGATTTCAACATAATACTTGATGTGTTTGCAAAATTTCAGATAAATGGGATGAGTAGTTTTTTAATAATAATTTTTTTAGCAATTCACTGGTCAGCCATTTTGTTTCGCACAATTGGATTTTTACCAAAATGTTACCAAGTTATCCTCATGTAACCCTTAATTTTTGACCAAAATTTGAAGTCGATTGGATAAGTAGTTTTTTAGCTACGCCTCGAACAGACGGCAGACCGAAGGAATTGAAAAAGCGTGTTTTTCGTCATCTACGGACCCTGAAACGTGAAGATCTGAAAAAATCTCGGAGAGTCATTTCTTTCATGATTACAATACTTCCTTTTTACGAGGGAAGTAAAAAACGCTCTTTCAGAGGGTGGTCACCTCTGCACTTGGATTTTTAAATATTTTATTAACCCGCTATTTTGTTTCGCCGTCTTGTTTTTGCACTAAAATTTTACCTGCAGATTTTTGTATAATGCTTGATTTTTTGTTAAATTTGAGACAAATTGGAAAAGTAATTTGTTAGTAAAATTTTTTTAACATTTCACTAGTCCGCCATTTTGTTTCGCCATGTTGGATTTTCCCCAGAATGTTACCATTTCATCATATTACGATCTTTCATTTTCTGTCAAAATTTCAAGTCAATCGGATAAGTAGTTTTTGAGTTATGCTCCGTACAAGTAGGCCGACGGAAATAGAACATGTTTTTCGGGGTTTGGTATCCGAAAACGGTAAAGATCTGTAAAAATCTCGGAGGATAATTTTGTCTCTATTACAATACTAATAACAGTAAAGCAAGGAAGCAAAGTTGAAATATTTTCGCTCGATATTCTTTAAATTTTAGTATTTTTACCTTACAACTTTATTTCGTTTTTGATTATTTAATTTTAATTAGAATCTGATATTACCGACATTATTTGTTAACAATCTAATTTATATAATTGGATGGTTGCCGTATATATTTTGTATGTATATATTACTTTATTGTTATGGGCGTGAAATTGCCGACAACAACATTTTTCCCAAGTATATAGTATTTCTTTGCTTTTTTTATTCAAGATGGTTTTTTCTTGGAAAATCAAATTATTGACTATCCACTCACATTGTAAGTTTAAATTCAAATTCAGCAAATTTCATATTGGCACAATGGGCCATGTTTATTGACCGGAACGGTCACCTTATTTTACACCTGGATTACTTTCGCTAGGCCATTTTTAAAACTATCTATACTATCGCATGCAAATTGGAGGTGGTCGGTTCAATATTTAATAACCTAGCGATTTCTTAGGAATATTAAAAAAAAAATTTAACAAAATAGATGGTATTGTAAATTTTTACTTATTGAAGCATAGCTTTTGGCACTTCCTTCTTTTTGTTTTTCTTTATTTTCAGATTTCCAATATATTGTATATTAAACATCCATTTCTACATAAGTAGACCTATCAAGGTTTACTATTGACGCTTTTACCAAGGGTTTATTACGATCTCTGCTGCACAATGAAAATATTTTAGCACAGTATACATACACAGTACTTAGGTAAAATTTTGATCTCAACATATCATTCGTTACATTATTATGCGTTATTTAGCAGTTAGATTTTATTGATTTTACATCTTATTACATTTTTTGCAATAAAGTCAATAAAGATATATCAGTCCTGATTTAAATCCCACAGCTTTCATTTGTATTGTAATTCCTAACTTGTCACATAAACCTTTCTACTATGCGTATAAAAAGAATTATTCTCGAAATTCTAGATGGCCTCAAGAAAGCCCAATAAATAATCATAAAATATTAGATATTTCCATTAAAAAAATCCCTTATTCTTCGCCTTTCTTTTTAAGCTTATTAAATTTGTCCAACTGCTTGAACAAAGGAAAATATAACCAAACAGGTATATAAGCGGGTATAAATATTGGCAACACAGCACTGGGTGACGTTATACACCGGCTGTATGGTTTATAGATGAATATATAATATTTTTCTATTTATGAAATTTCGGTGTATACTTTTCAGAATAGGTTCTCCGACTCCCTATATTAACCCATATACAGCAAAATTTCTTAGTCTAGTCCTTTAATAATAGATAGAGCAGGATTGTATGGTTTACTAATAGGCTCAAGTTTAATAGAAAGATGTATGTATATATCGGTTTACTTCTTGTTCAAGTTAATCTTCAGGCTTTTTGAAGAAAAAAAGTTGCTAATTTCGGCAATAGTCGACCAGCCTCGCCACTCTAGTGTTCCTATCTCTCAATCCCAATTTGTATTTGGGGTGTCTTGGTTTATTTTTTTTTAAATTTTGGCGTTGAAATCTTCCATAATAATAATATATTTATCATCTTCGTTTGTTTTTGCAGTTATTATATCTTATTAAGAGTTTACAAAAATCGCGCAGAATAAAAGGTAGAAATAAAAAAAAGAAACAAATAAATTAAGACACTGAATAATAGAAAAATAAACAGACATTTCCCAAGGTATATGCATAAGAAGAACCAATTCTAAAAAGAAGTAATCAAAATCAGTGGCATATATTTACTTATTATCAGCTAAACATAGGGAGCACTGGCGAAAACAAAAGCTTATAGAAGCAGCCAGGAGCATGCGGTGAAACTTTACGAAAGGGAAGCAAATTTTAGAAACTTACCTATTTGTAATGTAATTCGATTCTTCGATCATTTTTTGCAATTTCGTAAATGACGTCATCATAAAAACGTCGATGCTCCGACATATTTTGGACAAGTTTATTTTCAATCGGCAACAGCGATGAATGCGAAAGTCTCTCCTGTCCCGTTGAATTTCTCACGAAATTTTTTATACGTTTAAATGTTGAAAAATTGCGTTCTACTGATTAACTTGTGGCAGGTATTGTCAATACTAATTCACACAATTTCGACACTTCGCTGTATGCATCTTCCAGCTCCTTGCCTTTTCAAAAAATGCATTAGTTCCTTAGCGTTATTTTTTTGCGCTAATGTCATCAGTTTTGTAAATCACTTTTAGTTCAGATCGCAGTAACACTCGGTCGAAGAACTGGCCATAATGAAAAAGAAGAAATTTAAACGCATCTTCTGGAAAAGTTTTTCCTTTAAATGCATCAAAATTTCAGAGCTTGAGGAATTTAAAATCTTTTAAACCGTTAAATCTATAGTTTATGTGTTGCTAATTTTGATCGATTATTTCATAAAAGTTTGTATGATGTTTGAACATCTCCCACCTTGTCTGTTCGAAAACGCTTGGCTCTACATTTAACGTCGTCGTTTTCTCCCAAAATAGGTCAAAATCATCTCTTTTTTGGCTTAACATGGAAAATATGTTCATCAAATAATTAAAATTAAAATCTCGTTTCAAACAGTCCAAAAACCCCCTCGAACTATTTATTGCTTCTGAGTCCTACGTTTCATTATTTTCTATCATATTCTCAAACAGTTCAGTCAGTGATTCACGATTTCCAGATACTGTTAACACAAGTGTTCCATTTTAGTTCCACCTAGTAGGAGCTACTTTGAGCAATCGTTTGTGGACAATGGAGTCCAAAGCTTGTGTACGTTGGTTGACTTGGAAAAAAAAGCAGCCATGCCACTTAAAGTAACGAAAAATACTTTACACTCTCTAATGTGATTGATGGACTGGGATAAAACTAAATTTAATTTGTGAGCAAAACAATGGACTAACACACTACTTGGGAAAGTTTCTCGAACTTAAGCTTGCAGACCCCCTAATTGTCCTGCCATCACTGCAGCTCCATCATAGCTTTGAGCAACTAATCTTTTCTCTCCATTAATTTTTTTAGTAACGTTATAAAATACGGTATATAATCCATCTGCTGTACGATTTTCGAACACATTCTTAAAACCTAGAAATCGTTCTTGAATACTTCCATCTGTTTTAACGTAGCGTATTACTATACATAATTGGCTAAAATTAGTGATATTAGCTGTTTCGTCCAGAACAATAGCAGTGAACCACGCCTCGCCACTCTCCTGCTTAATTCTTTTTAGAATAATGGTTGCAACAGCGGAAATTAAATCATTCTGGATTCGATTCGACGTTCCGCGCAAAACGCTAGACTGCTCTAAATAACTTTTTAAGCAATCATCATATTTAGCCATTAAACTAAGTAAATCTTGAAAATTTCCTCTATTTGAAGAAACCCTTGTTTCGTCATGACCTCTAAATCCCAATTCGTGCTGTCCAAGAAAACAAACAACATCGATAAGTCTTCTTAATATTAGCCTATTTTTATCGACTAGTTCATTGTGTTGGCGGTGACTAATTTTCAACTGTTTATTAAGGGCGTGTTCAATTCTGGTTTTGCCGAAGACTTTTTCTTTTATGACGGCCTGTAAATGCGCTTTGGACATAATGTGTCTTTTTACAGCTTTATGGAAATTGTTTAAATCGGAAAAACCAGGTTTATTCCAGAGACCTTTTCCATTTTCAAAAAGTAAACATGGCCAACAAAATAATTTACTTATATTTTCACACCCTGTTAGCCATTTAAATTGTTCGTATTGTTTTTCCGGATAAAAATGTTTATTACAGTTTTTCATTTTTGTGGTTAAATTTTTAATAGGCGGTTTTGCCCTTCCTTTGGAAATTATTTGAAGCTTATCAGCGAAGTTTAATGTCGAAAATCCCTTTAATATTAAGACACACACCACACATTCACACACACTCTTCTTAGTAAATTCTCCAACATTTTCAACTTTATTACCGACAGCCGAAGTTGACGGTATTTGCATATCCACGTCCGTATTATTGTCTTCCATATCGCACCATGCACGACGCGACGTACGTATCACACATCACACGGATAGCCGTTCAGACAAAGAACGTACTACAACGATAACTCTCGCCACCACTTAAAGCACGCGACTGAAATGCAAAAATTGCAAACAGCTGGTGGAAAGTTCAATAACCTCTGGCTCGATTCCCAGGAAATCAAGCATACAGGACTTGGCTGCAGAGAAGCTAGCGGCCCGTATAGGTTCTATTCGATATTCTATTGTGGCTGGGTCGGAGTCAAGGCCGCATTTATTATGGGCTTGATAATTAAGATAATATTTTAGCATTTTTAATATAAACTAAATTAATGGTTTCCTATTTCAAAAATTACATTTTAGAAGATGTTTTGTAATTTTTTTTGGGGAATTACTGCTTCCCTTGCTTCCATGGACTGCACGCCCCTGGAAGCAGCTTTTATAGGGAGGAATCAAACCTACTCAGTAAGCCTAGCGTCGGTTTTCCAAATATATGGAAGCCGCTTCTAGCTCAAACTGACCTCCTAAAACTTCATGTTTTGGGTAACCAAGAGGTGGAGACTTCAGTCAGCACCGCAAAAGACTAGTATATAAACCCGTACCGTTAGAGTTAGCGTTTCTGTTTAGAGGTAGTTACCGTTCGAAACATTGTGAAACCAAAAATAAAGACAATCCAAGTCCGTCAAAACGAGTTTAGTGAACATTCTACATTGTGTACCACTTTCAAACAGATGTTAGTAGTTTGACGCCGACTTCAATAAATCAAATTTTAACGATTTTTTTAGTGTTATTTTCACTTTTCAGAGCTTCTTTTAAGTTGATTTTATTTTTTTCAAAAATATGTTTTATTTCTTGACAAAGATAGCAACCAACTTTTATAATGTATTATTTTAGATATAACAATTTCGTAATTCATGCAGCATTCTAAGCTATACTGTTGTATTTCTTATATTGTTGCGTGCATGTAAGCTAGATTTTCGCAGCTTTCTGTTATGTTATCACATACAACGATCTGGTTAGAAAGCTCACGCCTAGAAAATTTGAAAGAATACTACGAAAAAACCTGGTGAATTTTATATTCCACTTAATACGTTCAACTTTGTTAAGTTAGTAACTTAGCTCATTTTCCTGTGTTCGATTTTCTTTTGGAGTTTAGTATGCCACTAGTTTCATAAATGGGTTCGTGTTTGTGCTACTGTTATTTCAGATGACATCTTTAACCTTTATTATCAGGATCTATTAAAAGAGTCATCTTTTGCCAATAACAGATTTTAATTAATTAAACAAATTTTTCAATGTCAAGCTTTTTTTATATCGATCTAAAAGAGAAAAAATAATCTTACCTCTACTCGTCATCTGATCCTAAATAGTTAACTAAACATAAAAGCGTCCGAGATTATGGGAAATAAAATATTTCCAACACACTTTTTCAATTGTTTAAGCTTGAGGCGCAGAGGCAGTTGTGTTTATAGTATTTATTTAAATTCATATGTCGTTTGGAACGCTTCTTAAATAACAATTCTTATTTTTAACATGAAATAAGAGGCCAGTTTGTCAGCCAAAAGAATTTTATTACAAAGTTTACAAAAAATAATACTAACATGTGGTCTTACATATAATTTAATTGGTAAGTAGTAAAAATGTGATTTAATTGAGGAGCTCATTTTAAGATATTGATGGTTCCAAAAAAATACATAATCTATCAATTATCTCAAAAAAAAAAACATCAAACAGAATTTTTTGAGTAAACATAAGCATATAAAAAAAAATCAAAGCAATTAATAGTAAATCAAGCAAATAAAAATATTAGAGATGACATAGTCTATTAAAATATAAAATGGACAAGTACCAAAATCAAAATCGTCACATCTATATCTCTAACTGTAAGGATTAAAAAAGGAAAGAAATAAAATCACAAAAGAAGATTAGTGCTATTTAGAAACTACATACCCATATATGGTATAATTTTTTAATGGTCATAATATCTTTCATTAATACACCAATATCTTCTAACTGTTTGCTATTTATGTCCCATGTTGTTAAATAGATTAGCAACTGAATACATAAACTTGAGAAACTGAAATTTAAAAAATGTATTAGTTAAATAAATTAACTTTTCTTTGTAATATAATATAATGATAATATTAATAATTTTTCTCATCCACCGCTTTACACTGTACAGGGTGGTCCAATAATAGAGGACGTCGGCTGTAGCTCGGAAACCGTTAACGACAGAAAGGAAAAAAATATTTATAGGTAAATCGGCCTAGGGAAATCGCTGAAAATTATTTAAGTGACAGCAACACGAAAGTGTAAATGCCAATTTTCTGTTAAATTTCCATAATTGAGATATGTTGAAAATGTAATCATTGTAGTCTTCAACCAATTACTCATTTCTGTCTATTTTCAAAAATAAAGTGGTGGGGGAAGGTCAAATATTTTTACTTTCAAATGAGAAATATCTGTTCTATTTTGGATGAATCAATTTTATTTATTTTATTTGGTGTCAAAAAAAGTGCTTTTTTTTTTGCTTTACTCCTAAACTGTACCGTAGTGACTTTGTTAGTAGACACTAGATGGCGTTGTTTCGGAATTCTTCAAATAATGCTGGTTTTCTCAAAAAAATCAAATAGTACGCTATGACTTTTAAATCACACTTTACTTGGTAGTTAAGAAGGGCATTGAATAGTGAAATAGGTCCGCATTTAAATTCAGAAAGTTGATGATGGTCTCTCGAAGCCGAAATGTCGGATTGGTAAAAAGATTTGTAGTTCATGTCGTCACCCCTAGAATTATAAGAGCTTAAGGATCCCCGCTCTCACCTCTCCTTTTTAATATCTTTATCGCAGATATCCCGAGAAGTAATCTAACAGAGCTGACGACACACAGAGGGGCCACTCTAGGTAAAACTCACCAAAAACTCTAAAATCAAAATTTAGGTAACTGAGAAAAATAACCACCGTAGACTTATGCCTATAAATCCTTCTTTCCAAATCACATTAGCCTTGGATTGTCAGTGTGATAAAACAAATGATAAAGCTTGTCAAAAATAGCTTCAAGACGCGTTTATGGTTTTAATTTTTCAAGTGCAATAATTATTGATTTTTTCGGGCTACTCTTTGTGCTATAATAATTGAATTTACTTTGATAATAGTCATGCAAAATAATCGGCAAGGTAAGTGGATCAGGCGCAGGAGGGTGATATTTTCGTAACCCTATTACTAGAAATGGCAGTCGGCCAACTTTTTTTAATTTTTTTGTTTCTTGTTTTGTTATCTTATGTGTGATCCTAAAATGTAAAAATCATATAATTATCAAAACAATTAATTACATATTCGTCTATAATATGCAGCCTATGAAAACCTTAATTAAATCGGAATTTATGGACATGTTGGTCTTTTCCCGTCTTTTTTTATTAGGATTTACTTTCGACACACTTGTAAAAACTGTTTTTGCAAGTGTGCCGAAAGTGAAATAGGTAATATTTTTGTATTAATAAAATTGCTATAAATTTTTTTGTTGTTTTAGATTATTTGAACTTAGAAATTAGTCGAAGAGATCTGTGGGAAAAGATTAAAGAATGTCCTTCAAAAAAACAAAACCGACAATGCACATATCTTAAAGAATACATAAGAAATTTAACGAATTGCCCAACTGGTAAGTTTCGGATTATTTCAAACCAAATTTCAAAATTTATGTTTGACTTGAAAGCAAAATGGCAAAAAGCTTGCAGAGTTACGTCAGTTTTTGCTGAAACCAATAAAACCTGGCTAGATACCAAAGTGGTCTTTACCGACTTTACACGCGCATTAGATCAATCTAAAATTGGCCGCCCTTTGACAGATTTTTCAGTTAGTTGCGAAAGTAGTAAGCGTCAGAAAACTGCTGATCTGCGCAAGGAGAATACGGTCGAGGTTATCTGTTATGCGGCTCAAATGGAACTTAGAAAATCTGGTAACGTGCAAGCCTCCAAACTATTACAAGAAATTTCCAAGAATCCTGCGAGAGCTACTGAATATATAAGTGCTTTAAATAAAAGTATGTCTGCAGATAGTAAAACACAATTGCCACCAGAAGAGGCACTTTCAGTTTTGGTGGAAGCGAACTTATCTCGTAATCAATATAATATAATTAGAGAAAAGGACAAAGCCAGATTTCCCTCATATAAAGTTGTGCAACAAGCCAAGCTTGCATGTTACCCTAATAATATAAAAGTTGGTTCCACTTGTGTAGAAGTTGAACTTCAATCCCTAGTTCAGCACACCACCAAGAGAATATTGTTATTACAAAAAGAAGTTCTGGGTAGATTTGATCGCCAAATACTAAAGAAGTTAGTGTTGATATGCAAATGGGGTTTTGATGGCTCCTCTGGACAACAAAATTATAAACAAAAATTTGAAAATAACTACGATACGGATTCAAGTGCATTTGTAACATGGCTGGTTCCTATAAAACTAGTATGTGGAAACCCCAAATCCGAAGACCCGAAACACGTTATTTGGCAAAATCCCTGTCCGTCTTCTCCGCGATATTGCCGCCCTATCCGGATTCAGTTTACTCGGGAAACCACAGAAACATCAAAACAGGAGCAAAACTTTATTGAAAACCAGATAGAAAGTCTTCAGGAAACAACAATTGAAATTAGTAACATAACTATATGTGTTAAATATATCTTTATTTTAGCCATGATTGATGGTAAAATAAGAAATGCACTAACAAATAACAAAAGTACGCAAAAATGTTACATTTGTTCTTCAGGACAAAAAGATTTTAATAACATTCAATTAATGATTTCAAAACCTTGCGATGTCTCTTTATACCGTTTTGCCATTCCCGTCTTGCACTCTCGTATCCGGTTTTTTGAGTATATTTTGCACCTTTCGTATAAACTACCAGTAAAATGTTGGCAAGTTAGAAACGCTACTGATAAGGAAAAAGTTTTTGAAAATAAAAAAAGAATTCAACAAGAATTTAAACAGGAATTAGGATTAATAATTGATCAACCAAAACCGGGATACGGGAGTAGTAATGACGGAAATACGGCAAGACGTTTTTTTGAGAACGCGGAAGTTTCCTCTAATATAACACATCTTGATTTAGAGGTTTTTAGAAGGTTAGGTGTTATTTTGGAAGTAATTACCAGTTATCATAACATTAATGCGGATTTATTCAAATTGTATTGTCTGGAAACAGCACAATTACTCGTAGATAAATATCCTTGGTGTTATATGACGCCAACAGTTCATTTAATTTTAATTCACGGTGCAGAAATTATTCGTTCCGTTCTTCTTCCAGTTGGTCAGCTCTCAGAAGAGGCTGCAGAAAGTAGAAACAAGGATTTTAAAAAATATCGAGAAAGATTCGCTAGAAAAATTGCTCGAGAGAAAACTAATGAAGATGTTTTCAAGAGGCTTCTTCTCTCTTCAGATCCTTTCGTTACTGGTAACAGAAAAACTTTAAAATTAAAAAGAAAGAATTTTTCTAGCGAAACTTTATCCATGCTTCTACCACCCGATGTTAATGACCAAATTAGTCATGTTTCTGATAGTGATAGCTCTTCGGATTGTAATTTTGATTAAATATTAGTTTTAAATAATTTTTGTTCGAATAAGTTATAGATCTTAGTTTATTGCCTTTATTTTCAGTTAATACATTATCAAACCAAAGATCAAACCACCGACACATTATTATGAAAGCGTTTTATTATTTTTTTTAATATTAAATTAGTATTTTGATAATGTTTATAGCAAAAGAAAATAGTAGTATTTTCTTTGGTTTGAAGTGTGTCCTGTAGCAAAATATTCCGTTGTGTTTTATTTGTTCTATGTTGCCACTCTTCAATTTAATTTATCTCCAACAAATGTAACCTCAAGCAGGGATAATTTTGTAATAAAAGATAGAAATTAATATCTCTCCTAATACCTACTTTGCTGTTTTACTATTTAAATTTCCCACACATTTTTCAGGAATAGCCTGATGTACTTTTAAAAGGTGTCAATTATAATGAGACACCCTGTATAGTGTGAATAATATCTCTGGTGATATTGGTTTGTTACATTTACACTTTAAACACATTCCTGAATGCAAAAGTATAAGCTTTAATGTTTTCCAGAATTGTTGGTATGTTTTGATACTTTTGGCCCCACTGTGCGACACTGCTCTTATGGCAACTAATAAAAATCTTAACATCATAACATCTAGAATGCACATTACTTTACAATTCCACATTAATGCTATCCAAAAAAGGATGGATCAGTGGCTTCTTGGCTCTCTTGTTTTTATTACTTAAAAAAGCAAACTTAATACTCGCAATCAATTTACTCTTTATAAGTCCTATATAAGGCCGGTGCCCAAGGATGCTTCTCCTACGTGGACTGTTCACCATAAAAATCAAGCTAAAAGACTTGAATCTTTCCAAAACAAAAGAGTTAAATTAATTCTGGATGCTGATAGATTTGTTAGAAATTCAATCCTGCATAGAGACATAAAATTAGAAAGTTTGGGCGATTTCACCAACAAAATTAGTAGTAACTACTACATAAGAGCACACATACCAACCAACAATCAAATAACAATCTCTCATGATTTTTCTCAACCTAGAAACAAATTCAAGTTACCGAAAGCATGTCTCCTACCTAGAACATAATCCGTTCTCCCCACCTAGGATACTTGCCCCCCCCCGGTACGATTTTCATTTCATAATTACAATTTGATGTATCTACGATAGAAGAAAAGATGTTATAGCCCGTCGGCTGATGCTGACATATATTAGTAGAAGAAGATCCAAATAAAAGGAACTTAAACTGTAAATTCCATTCGAAGAAAACACTGTTTGTCCAAACAATTGTCATGGTATAATGTAATATAGTGGAAATGAAAGTTTTAGGAGTTTTATTCAGTGTGTAGTGGGTTACCGTCAAAATGTGAAACAAAAATATGTTGTCTTTTTTAATACCTTTGTGGAAAATATCTTATTATATGACATTTTTACTATAACTATTACTAAAACTTACTGATTTAATTATAGACAAATTGCAAGCTATAAAAGAAGGCAATGGCACGGAAATTATCCTTACAGAAGTATACTGGTGCAAAATTGAAAATAGTTTCAGATTTTTCTGATTCCATAAGTACCATTCAATATTGTAGATTTCAGCTGCTAACTCATCACTCTTAAATAATAAATTATATATTAACATCAGATACCATATCATACCATAATACAACAAATACAAGATATGGCATTGCTTATTTCTGGCAGTAGCGTGCGTGCGTGCCCTTTCTTAAAAATGTTAAAGCAGCATATAATTTAAATTCTTATAAATATTAGTATTACCATAAAAGTATGTTAAAATTTCAACAAAAAACAGCAGCTCCTATCTCCAGTTATCCGACCTCGTTGACTCGTAAGAATATTTAAACATATGATTAAGGCGCACCAACGCTATGGCAACATAGCGAATATTATAGCAAAGGCTACATAATTGAATATTAATCCTGTAAACTTTGATTATAGGCTGTAACCAACCGCCGCGGTGCGCGGAGGACCACGGAGTTAGGGAGGCCGGCGATAATTGCAAATGAGCTCAAGAGGATTGTGAGGGTATGGATGACTTTTTTTAAGTCGTCATATATATTTATTGACAAGCAAAGGACCTTTTTTGTCATCAGTTATTTTTCTGTTCCGAAAGCGGGCTCTTTACCGGAAACTCCGGTGAGGCCCAAAATTTGTAGCTACGCAACTGGCTGAAGCGGTACCTCAGCGAATGATATTGAGGTTTTACGCGCCAAGGATCAGATTAAATATTTTAGTTTCGACTTCGGGAGTCTGTTTGCAAACTGTCTTGTCAATCACTGGCAGACAAAAAAAAAATTTTTGTTGTAACACAAATCAGAATAGCATAATCTAATAGAATGGACCTATCCAAATACGAAAATGACAAATAGAAAGTTGTAACACGTAGGGTTTTCTTGTTAAAGTTGTAGAACCATATCGAATGCTACGATACTTAATATCTAGAGAAAAAATGATTTCAGAAAATTCTTAACCCTGTTTATTGACTATGTTTACAGTTTCCGCCTACTTAACATACCATACATCTAAGAGAAAAGCAAACGAGAAAAAAATTAACTTAAAACACTAATTAAACTTTAATTTTTCCGTTTATGAGGTGTAATATCTTCTCTCTTCAAAAACCAACAGTAATCACCCATAACTGCTGGATCCCATCGTGCTTGGTACCGAATTTCCATTGTTCTGAAATCTTGGTAAAACCTTTCACCCTGCTCGTTACTAACAGTTCCCAAATTTCTAGGAAAAAATGACAGATGGGAATGGAGGAAGTGAATCTTTAATGAAATTCCGGCACCAAGCACTTTATAGGCATCTAAGAGTTCATTAACTAATTGTTCATAATTTTCACCTATATTGTTGCCTAACTTACTACATTAACAAATGAATTCCATGCTCTGAGTTCCTGCCTGGTAAGCTTTTCCGTAAAAAATTGACATCGTCCAGCAATTTTCTGATTTGTGGTCCAATAAAAACGCCTTCTTTTAATTTGGCATCACTTAACTGGGGAAAGACTTATCTTAGGTATTTAAATCCATCACCATCTTTATTCGAAGCCTTCACAAAGTTTTTTATCAGCCCAAGTTTAAAGTGAAGAGGTGGCAAAAGGACATTTTTGGGATAAATTTAACATTTTGAGATCCAGGTTGAAATTCGCTTCTTTCTGTCCAAATTTTTGTTACATAATGCTGATTTATTGCACGACTGTCCCATAAACAAAGAAAACAGCAATATTTTGTAAATTCTGCCCGAAGTCCCACTAAAATCGCTATAACTTTTAAGTCCCCACATATCTGCCTTGTATACCTATTGTAGTTTATTTTATCCAAAATCGTGCGCATATTTTCATAATTTTCTTTCATTGCAACTGAATGGGCAACTGTTATAGAGGATTTTAAATTTCCATTATGCAATAACACAGCTTTTAAACTATATTGGAGAATGTTCAATATCAAGTTCCTGCATTAAACTGTCTTTATCGGTACACGCGCACAACGAATTTTCCATACTGTTGAATTCAGAAAACATAGCATTTCTAATTTTTGTTTCTTTGGCCAATAGGTTCCATTCGTTAAGACGGGTACGCAGAATTTCTAACTGTTGCTTGGATAACCCCAAATCACGTACTACATCATTTAATTCACTATGAACAATCAAATGTGGCTCGCCTGAACTGGGACCTGTGGTAAGAGTGGGATCGGTCCACTGTTTTTCTGAGCTGCCTGATGATGCGTTATCTCCATTATCTCCCAAATCAATAGCTTGCCAATTTAAAGACGCAATCGGCACTAAATAGGCTATTAAAAATTGGTACGTATTAGGGCTTTCCTAATATTTTATTATTGGGAGGGTATTTCCATTGTGAAAATAATGAACTGGCCTGTGTTAGAAAAATCTTGTCGGCCAGTGAATCAATGCTTTCCTGATAGTTTTCCGATCGAGTTAAATGTGATAAGCTGTGAATGTGTAAAATTAGCGGTGTGGTAATATGAATACTGTAAATTATATTTCGCTACACTCGTCCAATTAGATTACACACGTAGTCACACCATCGTGGCTTTGTCGAGCACAATTTTAAAGCTGAATCATATAAACAAAAAATGTTCAACCTGCTGACGCAACAACCATATCGTCTTCCTCGGCATTCAGATTATTCATTTCATTACACTGTTGTGCTTTGTCGAGTTAAATCGTAGTGTTTTTTCTCCGTGAAAAATGCCGAAAAGATCGAGAAATAGTAGTGAAAGTGAAAAGTTAGATCGCAAAAAACGTAGATTATTACGGAAATTGGATAAACTAGAAAGGAAAGGGAGCCGTCGTGCCCCTGGTTCTATAAATACAAGTAAGTGTACTCTAATCATTTTTCTTGGGTAAAACCGTTAAACCCAAGCGATTGAGCAGTTGGTTATAAACGTTAAAACCATTTCTAGTGTAATCGATTGATATCATATGGGTAAAATCGTTAAACCCATACAATACCTATAACGCTTAGCCAAGGCCAATAAAACCAACAATTGGTTTTTCTTTTAGGTGAGTATAGCTCTGATTCCGATTCAGAGTGTAGCGGTGGCAGTGTTGATGAGAGGCTAGAGTATGTTGAACCAGAAATTCAAATTATCAATCCCGACGGTAACTCTGGGAAAAGTGGGGATAGTCAGCAACAGGAAGTTAATCCAGAAATTCTGAAGTTACTGGGTGATGTACCGTCTGGAAGCGATCCTGTTTTTGGGAGTGAGGTACATATAGCTCTTGCAAAGCGGTGGACTAAATACCTTGCTCTAGGCATCCAAAGGGATGAAAAGGAAGATTTTGAGAAAAAATATTTAATCCCCAAAAATATTGCTGGTTTACGAGCACCTCTCTTAAATCCAGAATTGGAGGCATCATTGAATGAGGCGAGTAAGAAAGAGGATAAGTATGTTGCCACTATTCAAAAACATATAGGGGTAGCACTTGCCGCAATGGCCGGGGTTATTGACAAACTTTTAAAGGAGGAAAGGGCCACAACCGATTCTCCAACAGACTTTAAGTCAGAAGTATTACCTAGAATTGTTGACGCTGGAAAAATACTATGTGACACATTTCACATGATGTCAACAAACCGGAAGTACCATGTGGAAACTCATGTAAACCCAACCGTCAAGAAAATAATCAAAGAAAGCAAAACAGATGAATATTTATGTGGCAGAAACTTTGCCGACAAGTTTAAAGAGGTAAAATCTCAATGGAGGACTGGGAAAGAGATGAAAACCATTTATTCAGCAAAATATCAAACCCCTATTTTGCAATCCTCGTCCGGTCAAAGGCCCCCCCCCCAGCTAATACATCAGCCTCGTCTTTAAACTACCAGGCCAGATATCACAAGGGAAGGATGAAGGACAAGCCGCAAGTAAGAGAAAGTCGTCAAATGAGGGACAGGCACTTCAAGAATTACAAGAAGTCATTCCGCAAAGGCAGTTACCCGAATTAGAGGTAAATACTAAATATTATGGTGGTAGACTAAAACATTTTCAAAATTCTTGGCAGATTTATACAAAAGATAAAACAATTCTCTCTTGGATTAAAGGGTATAAAATTCCCTTTATTAAAAAACCCTATCAGTATAAATATTATTATACTATAAAACAATCTAATAGTGAGAGAGAGAGAGCTATTCTAGTGATATTCTAGAATTAATCAAACAAGGTATAATTTGTAAATGTCAAGCAGTACCTAATCAATTTCTATCTTCCTTTTTTCTTGTGTCTAAAATTGGCAATTCAAAGCGCTTCATATTGAACCTTAAAAACTTAAATATGTTTATAAAAGCTCCTCACTTTAAACTCGATAACTATAAAACTGTTAGAGATTTAATATCTAAAAATATTTTTATGGCTACAGTTGACCTTAAAGACGCTTATTATATGATTCCGATAAAAAGAGAACATAAACAATATCTTAGATTTCAATTCGATAATAGTCTTCATGAGTTCAACTGCTTGCCTATGGGTTTATCAACAGCGCATATGTTTTCACAAAGCTCTTAAAACCCATATTTAATTACTTTAGAAAAAACGGCTTGTTATGTATTATATATTTAGACGATATTTTATTGTTGGGTAGCACAAAAGAAGAAGTAAAAAATAGTATTTTCTTGGTTTTAACAACATTGCAAAAATTAGGTTTTCTTATAAATTTAAAAAAATCGCAATTAGAGCCCATGCAATCGTGTAAATATTTAGGATTTATTTACAATAGTCAAAATATGACTATGCATCTTCCTGAGAATAAGAAAAAAGATATTATTAATGCAATAGATATATTTATGAAAAAGAAAATATGTACTATTAGAGAGTTATCTAAAATTATTGGTATGTTAGTGTCTGCTTGTCCTGCAGTGCAATATGGTTGGTTACACACTAAAAAATTAGAACGTGAAAAGTTTTTAGGACTTAAAAAATATAATGGCAAATATAATTCAAAAATTAAAGTTTCAACCATGATATGTAATGAATTACTATGGTGGAAACAAATGTTAAATCAATCATTCAGTTTTATTGATTGTAAAAAATTTTCTCATGAGATATTCACAGATGCTTCAAAAACTGGGTGGGGGGCAGCATATAATTCAGAAGCTACTCATGGGTTTTGGACCGAGGAAGAAGCAAATAATCATATTAATTATTTAGAACTTCTTGCTATATATTATGCATTACAATGTTATGTTTCAAGTGCAAAAAATTGTAATATTCTTCTTCGGGTAGACAATAAAACAGCAATAGCATATATTAATAAAATGGGTGGAATAAAATTTCAAAAATTAAATAAATTAAGTAGACAAATATGGTCATGGTGCGAGGAACGAAAATTGTTTTTATATGCTTCCTATATTCCTTCAAAAGAAAACATAATAGCCGATAAGCAGTCTAGAACATTAAAAATAGAATCAGAATATTCATTGAATAATAAAGATTTTTTAAAAATAGTAAACATTTTTGGGAAACCGAACATCGACCTTTTCGCTTCCAAGGTTAATGCTAAATGTGACACCTATATATCATGGTTTAAAGACCCGGGGGCTCTGACATGTGACGCATTTACAATCAATTGGGACAAATCTCTTAGATTTTATGCGTTTCCCCCTTTTCCTATAATAAGGCGTATTTTAAAGAAGATAATTGAAGATAAATCCGAAGGAATCCTTGTGGTTCCCTATTGGCCAAATCAGTCTTGGTTTTCATTATTCCAAAAACTTAGTTTGAGTGAACCAAAATAATAAAGGAATCCCAGAGGAAGCTGTACCAATAATGTTAAAGTCAATAAGTGAGTCTACTCTAAGACAATATTGTGGTACCTTACGGAAGTGGTGGTCTTACTGTACATTAAATAAAATAAATGTCTACACCGTAGGGGTTGGACATATTATTTCGTTCTTAATTAAGTTATTTAACAAAAATATTTCGTATTCTACTCTTAATTCGCATAAATCCGCGTTGTCTTTAGTTTTAAATATTTCAAATTCTGATGAATTAATACTAAAACGATTCTTAAAAGGAGCGTTCAGAACAAAACCAAGTTTTCCTAAATATAATGTAACCTGGGATCCAGTAAAAGTGTTAGATTATGTTAAGGATTGGTATCCTCTAGAAAATATATCTTTAGAGAAGTTGGTTAAAAAGTTAGTAATATTGTTACTGTTAGCATCAGGGCAGAGAATACAAACAATTTCTAAACTTAACATAAAAAACATTGTAAGAATGGAAAACGGTGTACAAATTTCTGTTACAGATATTTTAAAAACCTCAAATTATAATCGCGAACAACCTGTATTGAAATTTAATTTTTTCGATGATCATCCTCAATTATGTGTAGCTAAAACCTTACTTACCTACTTGGATGTAACTGATTCAAAAGAAAAAATGAAGATTACTTAATTTTAACCTATCGCAGGCCATTTCAAAAAGCATCTCCCCAGTCTGTAAGCCATTGGATAAAAGATGTAATGAAATGTAGTGGTATAAATACTGAACAGTTCAAAAGCCACAGTACTAAGCATGCGTCAACTTCAGCGGCTTATAGAGCGGGGATGAACATAGATAGTATTAAAAATTCAGCGGGTTGGACAAAAAAGTCCGAAATATTTGCCAGATTTTATAAACGACCTCTTTAAGATGAAACGAATTTGCTTGAGTTTATTTTGAATAAGTAATAAAATAAATTTTCCATTAGATACTAGTTCATTGTTACTGTTTTTTTTTTGTATTTCTAAAAAATATTTTTTATTACATTGTAGAGCGACATATGTAGTCTTTAAAGTTGTTAAAGTTAGGTCTTTAAATTAGTTTAAAAGACGTTGAAGTAAAACTTTAAACTTATAGAAATTAACATGTACGCATAAATGTATTTTAAATATATTATACATTATATACATATATTAAAAATGTTTACATTAAATTTATTAGTTAATGTCTATCAATGTGTTTCTATAAACAATAAAAAAAAAACTAAAAATAGAAAATAGAGAAAAAATAAAAATGATTGTTTACTTTAAATAACTACGTGTGTAATCTAATTGGACGAGTGTAGCGAAATATAATTACAAAAACAAACGACTTACCTGTGGGAAGTTCGTTTTGAATTATATGAGCTATACTCGTCCAATTAGAGTCCCTCCCTAAGAACCCTACCCAAACAATCATTTTTAATTTTTTTTTACAAACCAATTCTCACCAGTGTAATGAAATGAATAATCTGAATGCCGAGGAAGACGATATGGTTGTTGCGTCAGCAGGTTGAACATTTTTTGTTTATATGATTCAGCTTTAAAATTGTGCTCGACAAAGCCACGATGGTGTGACTACGTGTGTAATCTAATTGGACGAGTATAGCTCATATAATTCAAAACGAATTTCCCACAGGTAAGTCGTTTGTTTTTGTAATTATTTTATGAAAATAAATTTAAAAAATATACAAATAACGCAAACTTTTACTGACATTATATAAAATATTCTTATTCTTGCCCTTTGAAAGGTTGCAGCTTATTCTAAGGTAAGGCAGATTAGTTTCAAAATGTCCCAATTTTTATCATCTTGAGTTACAACCAGTTTGTAATCAGAAGGTTTTTTTTGTGTATATTTCGTAATAAAAATATCAAGATAGCCACTAAGTGTCGTTAATGAAAACTGAAAAGGTAGTCGAATGTTAGAATTTTAAAAGGCCCTTTTAACAATAAATCATCTACAAAATATGAATACATATCTCATTTCATAATGGAGGTAATTCGTAAATGTGGCAGAACCTAAATATTTGGAGAGTAGAAAGTTTTTAAAATCCTTAAATATATATTTTATTTCTTACGTGGTCATTATATGAAATATTTTTCTGAGGGTGGGGACTAAGTAAGTAGTGTACTTTTGTACTTTTACTGTAATTAATATAATTCAAATTTTTTCTTTCATAAGATTTAACCGGAGAAATACTATATTTAACCGACACATTTTTACAGGAATATTTCCAGAGATTAGCAGTCGCGAATTTTCAATCGCAGTTGCGATAGAGAACGGTATTTTTTGTTCACGGTGATTTTAACCTACGATTGCGATTTCGAGATTTCACCTAGTTGAGTGGAAAGATGTGAAGTTTTCATATTTTTACGCAAAATATGCTCAGACTGAACTAAATATAATGTTTTTCACCAAAAATGTATAATAATATAGTTTATATTATTTATTTATAAAATTGAAACATAGTTTTTTTTCTAATGAATGAATATCTATATGTAAGTATATGATACTCGGTTTGTTAATTGTTCGGTTTTTTTTGACTGATCTGTAACTTAGATTATCTGTTAAGTGATTTGCATTATATTACATAATAAAATAATATATGAGCTGATATGAGGAGTGAACAAAGAACACGAATCCGCAAGTTACTTTGTAAAACATGTTTATATATACGCGTTTCATTTGAAGCCAAAATAAATCTAATCTAAAATCGTTGTTCATTTCCGTCCGTATGGTGTGTTTTGAACATAGCATACAAGAAAGTGCAAATGACGACAAACGACGAACGTCTTAAATGACTGTGAGATTTCACTGAGATGTAGACTCGATCTTCTTTTCCAGTTAATTTTTTAAACGGCGCCCACTCACCGTTTTGAAATAATTATTAATTATTGAAATATGACAATTTTCAAAATCGTATCTAAATTGGTTTAAAAAATAAAGAGGTAGAACATAAAGCAAATTTCGGTACATGTTATTTGGTCTTCGCGTTCCCGTGTGCCCCTCCAAACTCAAAACCCATATATTTTGTGTTGCAAATTAAATTTGTGCTCCGATTTTTTATATGTTGCTGATTTAGGGTCGGTTAAGTTTCCCCCCCGAATCAAACGAATTTCAAAAATAGATACACTATCATTTTGTACATACTTTGCACACAATACATACAATTTTGCACACTCTCCCAAGATAAACTAAAGCATTTTTTTAAACGGGGGGCAAACTTGACCGTTCCCCCCCGTCTTTCAAAATATCTAAATACTTTTATATCAATCGTCCCATCTAATTTTGCACACTAGTTATCAAATTTTGCACACCCTCCTAGAGAAAGTTAAGGGGGGTCAAAAATTTGCATTTTCCCCCCTTTGTCACGAAATTGAAAAACTTCTATGCTACTTTATTCACCTAATTTTGCGCAATTTTGCGCACCTATTTTTCAGTCACAAAATTGAAAAACTGTCGTGCTACTCGTTTCACCTAATTTTGCACAATTTTGCACACTCTCCTAGAGAAAGTTATGTGGCGTCTTTCCCCCCCGTTTGACACAAGATTGAAAAACGGTTGTGCTACTCGTTTCACCTGATTGTGTACAATTTTGCACACCTATTTTTTACTTTTACACTCTCTCGTGGAGAAAGTTATGGGGCGTAGAAAATTCGCATTCCCCCCCCCCCGTCAGTCACAAAATTTAAAAAACTGTTGTGCTACTCGTTTCACCTAATTTTGCACACCTATTTTTAAATTTTGCACTCTTCTAGAAAAAGTTATGGGGTTTCCAAAATTTACATTTCCACACGTCTGTCACGAAATTGAAATATTTTTATGCTGCTCGGATCACCTAATTTCGCACACTAATTTTTAAATTTTGCACACTTCTTTAGAGAAAGTTATGGGACACTTTTATACAGCGTTAGTAAAAAGAACCGGAACACTTAAATATATTCAAAACCGCTTAAATTGTGGTTACAACATTCGGCATTTTGGAGTTTCTGGGGATGCACAATAATAAAATGGAATCGGCATTGTTACCAATTTTCCCAGGTTTACGCTACAGCCTTTTTCTTATCTTAAATGTAATACCTCATTTATTTTTACTGCAATGCATTGGATAATTAAAATTTAGTAAGACCCCAAATTCTCACAATTCTATTTGTATTAGTTGCTAAGATAACACAGCATTACAGAAAAAAGTACGCTTAAATATCTTATCTTAAATGGAATGTTCTATCTATTTTTATTACATTGAATTCATCGTCTCAAATTTAGTAAGATCCTAAATTTGCGTCTTTAAAATCAGTATCCATTCTATTAAGTTATTGTTCGTTGCCTTTTAATCTCTTTATCTTAGCGTTATTGGTGTTTGGTCGTTGTTGTCTTGCCCGTTTGTAAACACGCTTTAAGTATCAACCACTGTTAGAAGTTAAACCAGTCTCAAGCCGGGATAAAGTGTGGAGGAAAGGCGTCAATATCAGTTCAACTTTCATAAATTAAAAGTCAATAATTTCAATAAAAATCAATGGGGCCTTCCATTTAAGATAAGATAACGACCACGTGTAACACAAAACTAGGAAAATCTTACAACAAGGCCGAAATCATTTTTCAATTCCGCTTGCAGAAACACTTAAATGTCGAATTTTGTAAGCTCAACTAGCAATTTTGAAAATATTCAAGCGTTCCCGTACTTGTTAGTGTAAATGCGGTGCCATATCTCAAAAACTATTGCAGATAGTGTTGAAGATTTGAGATCTTACTGAATTTGAAACAGCTAATTGCAATAAAAATAAAAGAATCTTTCCATTTAAGAAAGATAAGTAACGCAAAACAGTGCCGATACTTTTTTCAATTTCGCCTGCCCAGGAACCCCCAAATGCTGAATTTTTAAGCATAACTTCAGCGGTTTTAATATATACTGTATACGTATTGGTATTACCACCATCAGCGTGCGTCGCGTCGGTTTGGGGATGAAGACGCCGCCGCCGCCCGGTGGCGGGCCAATTTAACAATAAACAGAAGCAAAACATTAAAAAAAAAAACAATAGGTCCCTCGATATTGTTCTCTTATAATTAAATATACTTATATTTAATTAGGAATACTGTAATATTATTTACTAAATAGAAAGAAAAAAAAACCAAGTACGTCTACGTCTGATTTATGCTGTCTATAAGCGACACTTGTAAATCGATATGAACGCCCAGATTGGTTTGCTTTCAGAAAAAAAAATTACCTTATTCTGTTACTCATTTTCCTCTAAAATCAAATAAAACACAACCACTAAACGGTCGCAGCTTGCTAGGTAAAAATTAAAACGTAGATGGAACTAATCATAAAATAATAATGAGGCGCCTTAATGTTGTTGTAAAATATACAGGTAGAGATAACAAGATGGGATCATTGCTTTTTATGGAAATAATTGAAAATCTTAAATCGATATTCTGGATCAAAAAAGCATAAAATTATAGGGGTAAACATATTGAAAATTTAAAGATATCAGTCATAGAAAACAGATCAGGTTTAAACACTTCCTGGGCAGCCACCATCGTGAAGGGCATAACGAACTTTGAATTTTATGTCATAAAATCTTCAACAGGTCACAATTTTTTCCAAATAGAGTGCAAAACTAGAAAATAAGTGTCCAAAACTAGGTGATGCAGATTGTTGACACTCCATAACTGTCTCTTAGAGAGTGTGTATCAACGTTTAACATAGGTGTGCAAAATTGGACAAAATTAGCCGAACCGAGAACGCCTATAACTTTCTCCAGGAGAGTGTGCAAAATGCTTAAATAGGTGTTCAAAATTAGGTTAAACGAGTAGCACAACAGTGTTTCAATTTCGTCAGTGACGGG
The DNA here is from genome assembly GCA_030620095.1 of Kuschelorhynchus macadamiae. Classification (NCBI taxonomy): domain Eukaryota; kingdom Metazoa; phylum Arthropoda; class Insecta; order Coleoptera; family Curculionidae; genus Kuschelorhynchus; species Kuschelorhynchus macadamiae. The sequence goes on from JAUTXW010000743.1 coordinate 213,447, forward strand.
GGGAAAATACAAATTTTCGACACCCCATAACTTTCTCTAGAAAAGTTTACAAATTTTAAAAATATGTGTGCAAAATTGTGTAAAATTAGGTGAAACGATTAGCGTAAAAATATTTCAATTTCGTGAGAGAAGGGTAGAAATGCAAATTTTGGAAACCCCATAACTATCTCCAGGAGAGGGTGCAAAATGAGAAAAGGGGTGTGCAAAAGTTGATGAAACGAGTAGCACAATAGTTTTTCAATTTTGTGACTGACGGGAGGGAAAATACAAATTTTCGACGTCCCATAACTTTCTCCAAGAGAGTATACAAAATTCAAAAATTAGTGTGCAAAATTAGTAGCACAACAGTTTTTTAATTTTGTGACTGACGGGGAGGAATATACAAAATTTTCGACGCCTCATAACTTTTTCTAGGAGAATGTGCAAATTTTAAAAAGTGTTGCAAAATTAGGTGAATAAAGTAACATAGAAGTTTTTCAATTTCGTGACACCCAGGAGGAAATGCAAATTTTTTATCCCCCTTAACTTTCTCTAGGAGGGTGTGCAAAATTTGAAAATTAGTGTGCAAAATTAGATGGGACGAGTGATATAAAAATATTTAGATATTTTGAAAGACGGCGGGGAACGGTCAAGTTTGCCCCACGTTTAAAAAAATGCTTTAATTTCTCTTGGGTGAGTGTGCAAAATTGTATTTATTGTGTGCAAAATGTGTGCAAAATGATAGTGCATCTATTTGATTCGGGGGAGAAAACTTGACCGACCCGCTTATTTAATAACTTTCAAACTGCCTTGTGCAGTAGCTTGCCACAACGATGGAAATCTGGCATAGGGGTGGGTAAATGCTTATAAACGGGTGGACAAGGTATACCAATTTTGAGTCTAATTCCAACGCTAGAACAATAAATAAATGAAGCTATTTATTGTTCTAGCGGATTGCGTAGAAAAAATGAGTGAAATTAATTTACTTACATATGATAAAGGAAACGTATTTTATTGTGGGTTATTTTGTTGCATTTCATTGTATGTTTTATTACAAGTAATGTTAAAATGAAGTAATCCTTACATAATAATTATAATTAATTACTAACCTTTTTATTTTTTCACAAATAATCATCTTTAATTATACTTTTCGCCTAGGTTCAAACACTAAATATTTATAGCACATTTAAATTGAGATAGACCATTATGGTTAAGTAACAACTAAAATTAAAACACCATCAAACAATTAGGTATTTTGACGCAATCACCTTTACTTTACAATAATTTTTGTTATTTCATGTCAATATGTGAGTGTTTTGGTAATCGAATATCAAATACGTCAATGTAATTCTATATAAAATGATCTTTCTTCATTGGATATTAATAAACTAGGATAAACCGATTGACACCACGTTTAACTCAAGTTTTACTAACCGCATGATGTCATGCGCAGCATGCACGAAGTCGGAACGGCGCTATCTGGCATATCTCGTATTTGTTGTTTCATGATATCATATCACAGAATATTCTAAAACAAATTGTGTAACAGTTGTAGTAAATGTTAGTCTTAGGAATAGTTTTACTGTATGTTCCTGCCTTCTCGTTCTTTTCAGTAACGAGAAGTAGGTTTAAATACGAAAATAAGGGCAGACTTACTATATCTTCAAGGTTTTGGCAAAAATAAGAGATACAACACAGAACGAACAAGAACACAATAATGGCAAGAGTGGCAACCATCCAGTTGTATAAATTCTAAAAAGTATAGATTTAGTAAAACTACAATTTGCTTTAGTTTGAGATTTCAATATAGTGTCCGACCGATGTACTGTTAGGTGACCATTTATTGTGCGATATAAGGTAAAATGCTGAAAAAGGATTTCATTCTAAAAGAAATGAGTCTTATTGTAAAGATCAAAACTCTCCTTTTGCATTATGCAGTGATACTAGCAAATCTATGCCCATGGCAATCTTATCAATGCTAACAAAATTAAAATAATTTATAAAAAGCCCTATCTATCTATAAATCGAGGCTAAAATGTTCTACGACGTATTCTAATATCCAGTCGCTATCTATCCCTATCCAACTTAAGCTTATCTTTCAACACTATCTGTCTCTCTCTCGCTCTCTATTCCTAGGTCCTTGTTAGTTCCTTCTCTCCACCTTTTTCTCGGTCTTCCTCGTATCTTTTATCCCGATGGTGTCCAACTTAACATCTGTTTTGGTAATCAATCTGTCCTCAGTCATTTTCTGTACAGGGTGTCCGGATTTGGCTGCAAAAGCAGGGTATCTCGCTTATTTTTAAAGATAGAACCTTGCGGTTTTCACGAACCTGAGCTAATTTTTTGTGAAACTCATGAAGCCGTAAACAAAATTTTCATAGCCTTCTTCGTTTATGAGATACAGGGCGAAATAGAAAATTTTGCATTTTGGGACGCCCCTCGTATCTCGGTTATCCTTTAACTTAACGCAAAGGGAAAAATTGCTGCTTATGCAGTTTTTTACGCTGGATCCAGTGGCGTAGTCATATTTTTATTTGAGTTGTTATTTTTTAGATATGACCCAAAGTTGTGTTTTTTAAATGGGACACCCTGTATATTTGTACAGAAATTGATTTGTCCTTTTAAAAGCTTCTCAAAAATATATAATAGTATGGGTCTATTTTAATAAACAACAACAAAAATCCTAATTTTTATAATTATCATCCCAAATTTTGCAATAGGCCATGCAAAACGATGCCGTTTTCTTTTGTTTTCTTGGAAGCAAATGACATTTCCCAATTTTGTACGCGTATATAAAATATAGCGCTAGTTTTTTGTATTTATTCATTGTGTAAAAATATATTTGTATTATTATGGAAGAAAACCAAACTTTCGAACATTATGAAAAGTACGATATGTTAGCTTGTTTTATATTAAGTAACGAAAATGTTGAAGCGGCTTCTGAGACGTATTTTAATAGGTAAATAGTTAATTTTTAGGTATATTGAAATACTATTGCTTAGTTTTTATTTAGATATCCAGAAAGGAGGCAACCTATTATATCCACTTTTTATCGGATAAAAAAGAATTTACTTAATCACGGATCATTTATCAAACCTCGTACGAAAACATATAATATAGAAAATCGGGAGGCTGAGGAAATTACGGTTTTGGTAATGCAGAAGCTTACCCTACAAACTCTTGTACGGCCAGTGAAAAGAGCATAGGGATTCCAAAAAGTAGAGTTTAAAAAATTCTAAAAAAGCACAAATACCACCCATACAAATTTAGGCTCGTGCAGCACTTACAGCCAGGGGATGCAGAGCGTCTGTAGTCGTAGTCTTCTGCAATTGGTTTCGAGAAAGATGCGATATAGTTAGAGATTTTGAAAGGAAGGTTATATGGTCAGACGAAGCACATTTCAGTAATTCTGGTATACTCAATAGGCACAATAGTAGATTCTGGGCCCAGGAAAATCAACACCAAATATTTCCCAGAAGACAGCAGGGCAGGTTTGATCTAAATGTGTCCTGCTTCATATTAGGAACACATATAAAATTTTATATATTTGAGGGAAATCTAACAGCCAATCGCTATATAGAAATTTTAGAGGCAGCTATACCTGAATTACTTGACGATGTTCCTCTAGCGCAAATTAACGAAATTTATTTTCAACAGGACGGTGCTCTTTCACACAATTCTGGAATGACGAGATTATTTCTGGACAATAATTTTACCAATCAATGGATCGGAACAAACGGACCTATAAGATGGCCTCCTAGGTTCCCAGATTTGTCGATTTTAGATTTCTTTCTATGGGGATATCTGGAAAATAGAATTTACAAAGACCACTATGATAATGTCCAACATTTAGGAAATTCAATAAGAGAAAATTTTCGCTATTTACAAAATCATCCCGTTATTTTGCTTAATTCCCTAAAACGAATACGAAAATTGTGCGAAGCATGCATAGAACAAAATGGAAATCAGTTTGAACAGTTCTTTTGATTTTCTTGGTTACTGTAGTTCTTATACGACAGTTGATTTTTGCTGAAAGGCTTGTTACATAATAATTTATTACTGTTTTGTTCTTGTGTTACATAAATCTAGGTAGGTGGTACTTTTTTGGTGCGAAATTATCAATACATATTTTGACAAATAGATTTAATTACATATTTATTTTGATTTATTGTTAGGATGTAGATATTGTTAACGACTTAAATAAAAGGCAGCATTGTTTTGCATGGCCTACTGCAAAATTTGGGATGATAATTATAAAAATTAGGATTTTTGTTGTTGTTTATTAAAATAGACCCATACTATTATATATTTTTGAGAAGCTTTTAAAAGGGCAAATCAATTTCTGAACAAATATATATACAGGGTGTTCCATTTAAAAAAACACAACTTTGGGTCATATCTAAAAAATAACAACTCACATGAAAAATACGACTACGCCACTGGATCCAGCGTAAAGAACTGAATAAGCAGCAATTTTTCCCTTTGCGTTAAGTTAAAGGATAACCGAGATACGAGGGGGGTCCCAAAATGCAAAATTTTCTATTTCGCTCTGTATCTCATAAACGAAGAAGGCTATGAAAATTTTGTTTACGGCTTCATGAGTTTCACAAAAAATTAGCTCAGGTTCGTGAAAACCTGAAGGTTCTATCTTTAAAAATAAGCGAGATACCCTGCTTTTGCAACCAAATCCGGACATCCTGTACATGGTCGTTCGTTATCAATTTCCTTGTTCTAATGCCGTTCATTATGCTATGTCTAACATTCATGATTTCCCTAAATCTGGCGTTTGTTATTTGTCCTCTCTTTGGTCTTCCTACAGACCTTCATCAGAAATCAGCATTCTCTCACTTCTGTTTTTGATTTGCCATGCTTCACTATTGTGCATTAAGATACTTTCAATTATCGTATTGTGTATTCTATCCAATTACTTCTTGAAATATCTTGATCGCTTAGAATTTCGTTTAGCAGATATATAGCACTTTTTCCTTTGATGGTTTTTTCTCTGATTGCCTCGTTTAATGTTCTCGCACGAGTGATTTGCAAACCTAACTTGTGGCCATTACTTCTTCCTTTTTTATTCACAAATATTTCGACAAATTTTATAGAAAATCGATGGAAAGCACAGTTAAATTGTACATGTAATATATATTTTCTATTTAATCGCGTTATTTTGCGCTTAACACCTACAACAAAATAGATCTTTTATTTACAAAACTTTCCATGTATAAAATATGCTAAATATGTCATTTTCCGAGTTTTGGCTCTAACCTCTTTTCCTAATTTGTTATGCAGGCTTAGGATAATTATGCATTTAAAAATCTAAAAATATGCGTGCAAATATAAAAAACAGAAATAAAGCAAAAGTATAGCAAATAAAATATTATATTATTTACACTTCAAGGTATCCTTAAGACGCTATTTTTACCAGTAATTATTACATTAATACAACTACATAATAAAAATATTATTTTAAATAAATTAAAATATATAGCTAACTAAACAAACTAACTAAAGAATAAACCTGGTTAAAATTTATTGTTTACGCTATTCAAAAAGTTGCGGTTACATTTTATAACTATATGATGTAACAAATTATCAAATTCAAATTTTCTTCTATTGTCTGACAATAGTACTTTATACTCAGAAAATACTCGTTCAACATCACAAAATTCAATTGGAACACATTCAAACAAATTCAAATCACAGTTTATTAAAAACTGTTCATTACTTGGATTCAATGTCCCTTGTCCAAAATTGCACTAATATTTTTCAAATTTTTGTAACCAATATTTTTTTGTAAAATCGTAGCTGATTTTTAGAAATTACTTTATTTTTAGTGTCAGTTATAGTTTCACTTTTTCTATCATTTCTATATAAGCTTTTCGACAAAGAAAGTCTTTTCATCTTCAATTTTTTCATAGTATCAGACAAGCAAGAAAAATTGTTTTAAATGTAAAATAAATCCTCCCGTACATCTTCTTTGCGGAAAACGTTTTGTGCTTCTTGTATACAATGTTAGTATTCCGTATTAAATTGGTTGACTGCGTAATATATGGTAGCGTTTATCCAAGTTCCCCATCTAGTTACAATTGGTGATGGGGGCAAGGGGATGTTTCCTGCAGTTTCCCTAAATTTTTCAACCCGAGTCGGAGCTTTTAGGAATATTTTCTTCACCGAGGAAATCAGATCGTTCACTCGTGAATAAAATCACGAACTTGTTCTGCAACTCGATGAAGTCCATGGGCAAGACATGTGGCATGTATCATTTTCGCGTACAATATTTGTAGACCACTTATTGCTTTACACATGTATGAAGTAGCATCTGTAATTGCCACTAACACTATATCATATTTAAAACCACCGGGCCGTAAAAGAGTGAGAAAGTCGTTGAAAAATCCAGCAACAGTTGAATGATTTACTTTGTCTAAGGTCTTCATTGTAACACACCAAAAACAAAATTAGCAACACATCTCTGTTCCACATCAGTTGTTTCATCTAGTGATACTCATATACTTTCATCTGCTACTTTTTCCCGCAATTAGGTAATTGTCTTATTATACAAATCTGGAACATAGTTTTTCCTTAAGGTGGATTGATGTGGAATTGATGTCTTTGTGTACTGCTCTAAAAATGACTTCAGGGCAGGATTACTTAATTTATTCAGTGGAATATCCGCACTAATAAACGCCTTGCACCAATCCTCATTGAACTTTAATCGTTTGGGTCCCGGTCCTGGTGAAAATCCTGTGGTGATTAAAACTTGTTTCTGAGTACACTTTTTACTTTTTTAGATCTGATGCCTTGTAGTTCCTATGTGTTGTGTCACTTGGCATTTCTTGTTCGCAGTAACAGGAACATCACTAAACCGTCGCACAGTGGAATATTTTGAACAAGTAGGTGGTAAAAATGTTTCAATAGCTTCCGATGTAGGAAAAATGTTAATTATACCTGGGACAAGTGTAAAAAAGTAAAATGTTAAGAAATAACTTTGTTACTCTAAAGTTTTAAAAACACTCGAATTGGAAAAAAACAAATTACTAAATGGTAAATAACGTATTTATAAAAATCGAAAACTGTTAACAATTTGGCGTTTTTTTTGACATATTGACGTTTATATTATGTACATTTATGTTTAAACTTAAATACATTTATACTTTAACTAAATTTAATAATGACTAACAATATAAATATACAGTGTGTCCACTTAAGTTGGCCACATATGGGAAACTTTTTTATTACTTAATAATTTTAGGAAAAAAAGTTATTCTTTATAAAAAGTTCTGCATGTTCCAAAACTTAAAATGTAATCATCAGATATTACATTTTTTCAATCGGATACGAGGTTTGTCAAAAAATTTAAATTTTGCCCAAGAGTAAAGTACCTTTATATTTGACAATAATGAAAATTGTTATAAGGAAAAGTTGATGAGAACTAAAAATTACGTTCAAATATGCCATTACATCCTTCTACTTAAAATTTTGACTTTTACAAATTTAATTAGGTAACTAAGGTCTAAATCAGGAGAGAAGACATTCAGTGACAGTGACACCAAGCGCATCCTTATGGGATTTACTGGTGTCATCATTATAACCAAATAGTCTTCTCTTTTGATTTCGAATATACATTTACTTGCAATGTTATTGCAGACAAACAGAAAAAATATTTTTCCATGTAATTGGATGTAATTGCATATTAAAATGTACTGTCATCAGACTCGTCTGCGCTTGCTTCTTCATCAGATAAGTGATCTATAGAATCAGTAAGTGAGGATGCTTTAATATCTGGGCATTTTAAGAGAGTAAGAACGTCTTTAGAAAATGTTGACGTTGGTTTTTGGGTCTTTTTCCTATAACTGGTTATTAAAGGATCGGATGATATGAGAAGCATTCTAAGTAAGTCTTTATTCGTGGCAATTCTAGATATTTTTTGAGTATTGTGCTTTCTTAATCTTCTATAGCTTTTGTTTAATGCCTCTTGAGCTTCTTCTGAAAGTTGCCCAATAGGCACTAAACAATTTTTTAGTATATCACTTGCATGGACAAGAATTTTATGCAAGGTAACTGGCATGTAATACCACGAATAAAGACTTAAGTAGAGTTCCCTAGTTTCTTTTGCATACTTCTCAAATTGCTCAATATTAACCTCATACCCTGATGAAAGTGCCTGTAAAAGAACGCAAAACCTAGTTATTATCCTTTCATCCAGACCAGTTATATCTGCACTCTTTTGTGGGTTAAGGAAAAATTTCCTGGCCGTGTTGCCATCATTGGTTGATCCGAAACCAGGCTTTGGTCTATCTACAATCAATCCCAATTCTGTTTTAAATTTTTTTTGTATTTCGGACTTTTGTCTTTCAATTTCAGCTTTAGATTCACTGCCTTTTGCTTGCCATGTTTTTAAATTTAATTTGTAACTAATATGTAACAAACACTCAAAGGATCTTATCCATGCATGTAAAGTAGATAGACCAAAGCCATAATTCTCAACAATGACAGAGGTCTCGTTTGGCACTAGGTTCATGGTTTTTGGTGTTGCTTTGCAGATATAACAGGTCTGAGAAGATTTGTTACCACTTAGCGTATTGCATACCTTCCCGTCAATCATCGTCAAAAGAAGCTGATGATGAATATTTATTGAACGGTTTCCATTACTAAAACTTATTTCAGATGGACGTAAATTTAAAATTTGGTTCTGAATAACTTTTGTCTCTAAATTCACCATATCATTTGTTTCTTTTGAATATAAAAATTTTATTGGACGGCATAGTTTGGTTGATGACGAGTTTTGATTCTGCCAAATATAGGTTTGCGGATCATTGATGGAGTGTAATTTAATAGGCACCAAAGAAAAAGTAAACAAATATTCATCATCAGCTTCCAAAGATTCATTAAACTTTTGCTTATATCTACTATGCCCAGAACTACCATCGCATCCCCACTTACTAATTAAAATAAGATCACTTACCTGTCTCGATGTTGAAGCAAAATACTTTAAAACGGATTCTTGCACGATAGACAGACGCTGCGCAGTATGATCAAGTAACGCGTGAAGGTCAATTTCGGCTTTTGTCTCACCCACACTAATACATTCGCTTAAAGGACAACATTCATTTTTGGCTTTTTGTAGTTCATTGTATGATGGATATAGTAAATGTCCTCTGTCCCGAGCACTTTTTCTTAAATGAATATATGATTGTTTTGTCAATCTGCAATCCACGAAAAGAGCTAAGGCTTCTTCTTTGCTGTATTGAGTCACGATCTTGTTTTCCTTTTCCCGTCTCAAATGCTTAATTTGGGTTGAGCGATTTGGCGATTCCGAAGTTATTTCTTTTAATAACGCCGCTGCATCTCTTTTACCATCACCTCTTAAGGCAACCTCAGCTGCAAATGTAAGTTCTTCAACACTGGAAGAAAGTAAGTGCTGAACTTTTTTTTTCTTTGATCGATATTTAACTTCTCCGAGTGGCTTTGGTGGTCGTCCGGATGATCTCGGTTGTTCTAAACCCGTGAATTCATTAGCATCAATCACTTGAAAAAATAAATCATCCCCATCCAACCAGTTTGCGTACTTCTTTAAAAAATAGTCCATTTTTCTTCCCGACTTTGCCCACCTCTCTTGAATTTTCTTTGAAAAATCGCAAACAATGCCTTTCCACTGCGCATGAGTTTCTTTGTTAATGACCCCTACTTGAAAGTTTTCCATTAAAATAGTAAGCAAAGCTTCATGAGAATTTCTCTTTGCAGACTGATGCCATATTTGAAAATACGTTCTCCTAGAGACGTTAAACATAATTGGTTCTAAAACAAGAAAAAAAACTGTTCCGCATGTTTCCGCAAAAACTAAGAAATCTTACCGAAAAGCTAATGCTCCAGTCCATTCAAAAATGCACTCTTCTTTTTGGCAATAGTTGGCCTTTACTATTTTTCATTCACAAATCCGCAAAAAAAAAAGTTTTTTTAATACCTACGATTATCGCAACTTATTTTAAACCAAAACTCGTACACTTAACGTCAAACTTTGACCTCGTAATCAAAATGTCACTTTAAACAACATATTTGATTATTTTTAGAAATGTTATTGTTCTTGGCATGGCCTTCTATGTAAAAATATAGCTTTAACTTGTAATTGTTTTCGAAAAGAAAAGCAAACGAATCGCATAGGTTTTTAAAAGTTTCCAGTCTCATCTTTGATAGTTATTGTTCTAAGTGATTTATAATTGTAATTATTGCACTTTTTGGTTAGTGGATAAGTTGTAATTCAACTAATATTGTAAAAATTGACGTTTTTTAAAGTAAATTATTACCACCTAGATTTCAGTTTTAGTCCTCTGTGCGTCGGTCGTAAAATCAGGTAAATCTTTCACGAATTGATTTAAGACCGTACTTAATGAACGGATTTCTTTCGGCATGTTGGACAAAGTTCACGCCACAATGTGTAAACTAAACTAAATTGAAAAATAATTTAAAACATTCTCAAAACGTGCGTATTTATGATTGTAAATCCATGGTTTTTAAGGCACGGATGTTTTATTGGGTACCTATAACAATTTTAAAAAAGGATGGGTAAAACCCTTGGTCTGCCAGCAACTAAACATTTTTTATTATTTTATTATTATGGATTATATTTGAAATGCATCATGGAGAAATAAAAATATATTCAGAAAAATTAGAATATATGCATTTTTTCTGTAATAACTCCAAAATATGCATTTAAATACAAAAGTTGCCAAAATATGCATTTGCATATGCGTTCATGCAAATGTATATATATATATATATATATATATATATATATATATATATATATATATATATATATATATATATATATATATATATATATATATATATATATATATATATATATATATATATATATATATATATATATATATATATATATATATATCTTAAGCCTAGTTATAAGCCTTTTTTTTAATAAAATAATGAAAGAAACTACTTTCTGTAGTATTATTGCGTCTTTTAACGGTTTTGTACAGAAGTTGCCGAAATATCTGTGAAATGAACGGAGAAATAGCAAAAAAGTATTATATACTTTGATGGTTAATACCTCAAGGACGGAACATCGCCGACAAAATCTGACTTCAAATTCCCGCTCACCACAGAATATTTCAAAAATCGACGATGCTTAACCGAAATTTTTCCAAAGAAAGTTTTGTTATTTAGTTGTTAAGCATTATCAACACTTATTAAGATTTATTATGGCCGAAAAATCCTAACAAGCAAAAAAATTGCTCCTCCCCCGCCTAACTAGGTCATCAGCTGTACTTCCAGATATGCCTAACTTTTTTTTTTATTAATTACAAATTATTCTACCAACAACTGATCATTTAAACCTACAACATTATAACATAAAATTTCCTTCTTTTTTCATTCTTCTCTAAGAAACCCATATCTTAAATTAAATAGTAAACAGATACCAAGTCTCGGTCTCAGTCAGATGTTCTCTAATCTGTCATAACGTTAGTCTAGTTAGTATATCTTTTCTGAAAGGTCTTCACTGGCATGATTACATTACCTGAATTGCCACAGAAGATGTGAAGAAATTGATTTTTCCTTTTCCGAACTTAAAAATACCTTTTTTCTGCCAACTTGTATACGTTATACTTCAAAAATCAGACTCAGCCTTGAGTATAGCTCACACACATAGAGAGCAGCTTCGCCTTCAATCCCTAATATCCTTGACTCTGTCCAAAGGCGAGCTGTTCGACTGATTGATGATCCAAACACCACAAGGAACATCATCGAGTTGTAGGCGATCTGCCTCTCTTTTACAGATACTACCATGGATTCTGTTCTGATGAATATCATCCGTTGTACCCCATTTTAGTCATTCTTACCAGGGAAACGTGAGCAACGACCCACATGCATCACTTCACCGTCCAACTGCAAAGACCAAGGACCCCCTTCTTGGTCTGCTCAGACATAAGGAAAGGCATTATTAATATAATAATCTGGGCTGTTATTCGGGAAATGCAGTCTTCGTAGTGACACCCAGCTCTATAATATTATATACTATGTCATGACTGTCTTTATATTTTAGTAGTAACCTCTCAAGCCCACTAAATGGCTCCAAAATACGCCGGTTGCCTAATTATAAGTAATGCAAAAAAAAAATTAAAACGAGATGGTCCAATAACGAGGCGCCCCTACTATTTATTGGCGAGTGCGAGGTTAAATCAAATAATAAAAAATAGACTTACTAAATCTTCCACGGTTTGGCTACAAAAGACCATGCAACACATAATGATGCTAAACACGACTATGGCAAGAATGGAAACCATCCAATTATATAAATTCTAAAAAATAAACATTTAGTAAAATTAGAGTTGTTTCAGTATTAGATTTCAAAATTGTGTGACAGATGTTTTATTCTTAGATAACCTGACTCATTTACGTATTTTTTTTACATTCTAGCTAGGGGATGGTAAGGAGGTTACTCGGCCCCCGACCGTTTTAAGTAGCTCGCTTCTTCCGAAAGCGATGTTGTCAGTAAACATTTTCTACTATTTTAAACTATTATTTCTATTATTTCTACAGTCTTATCGGCGAACAGAGCTATTTGTAAAGGCGCAAACTTTATTTTGGGGCCTCTATTAGATTGCCACTTCTTCCCCGAAAAGCTGGCTACACGTTTGTTATAATCAGCAGTTTTACACGTCAGTAGACTGCTATATATAATTGTTTGGTGGAGTTTGGTTCTACTGTGATTGCTATATGCTGATTGACACTACTAAAAAATTACTATAAAAGTGAAATATTCGAAACGCAAAGATAAAGAAAACTAAAATATGAAAAATCCTTGCGGACAGAAAATGTTAAAAAATATACGAAAAATAAAGACAATGGTATCAGTATTTACCGACAGGAAATATATAACGATAGATCCTTGACAATTTTCTTTAACATTTTTGATTTTCACTTATTAAAATATCTAATATACATTTACTCGTTAAGTTTAGATTTAGGTGTTACACTCTTCTATAAGCTTACCTATTCATTTTTGTCTGTAAATAGATTTCTGTTGGGCAAATGAGTAAGCAAAAATCTAATTTCATACGAGCAATTCAAGTCAAAAACAGGGGCTTTAGCACAACTTTTATTTTTAGAATCTCTATGGAACTTCAGTTACTAACAGGGGCGTGGGGTGAAATTTTAAGAAAGAGAAGCAATTTTTAGAAACCTACCTATTTGTAATGTAATTTGATTCTTCGATTTTTGCAAATTCATCAATGACGTCATCATAAAAACGTCGATGCTCCCACATATTTTGGAGAAGTTTATTTTCAATGGACGACAGCGATGTATGCGAAAGTCTCTACTGCCCCGATGAATTTCTCACGAAATTTTTTACACGTTTAAGTGTTGAAAAATTGCGTTCTACTGATGAACTTGTGGCAGGTTTTGTCAATACTAATTCACACATTTTCGACACTTCAACATCTTCCAGCTCCTTGTCTTTTAAAAATTGCATTAGTTCCTGAGCGTTATTTTTTACGCTAATGTCATCAGTTTCGTAAATCACTTTTAGTTCAGATCGCAGTAACACTCGGTCGAAGAACTGGCCATAATGAAGAAGAAGAGATTTAAAAGCATCTTCTAGAAAAGTTTTTCCTTTCAATGCATCAAAAGTGCAGAGCTCGAGGAATTTAAAATCATTTAAACCATTAAATCTATAGTTTATTTGTTGCTGAATTTGATCGATTATTTCATAAAAGAGGCATCTGCATGATGTTTGAACATCTCCTACCTTGTCTGTTCGAAGATGCTTGGCTTGTGGCTCTACATTTAACGTCATCGTTTTCTCCCAAAATAGGTCAAAGTCAGTAGATATCAAATACGGGAACCAGTTCACCCCCCACCACTACTCCTGACCTTGAGAGCCCAGGTGTGCTGTGTAGTTTGGCCTTGAGGCGATCTGACGTCATATGACCTTGAGCGCGCATTACGCGGCTTCGAGGCCATGTGACGTCACATGACCTTGAGCGTGCACCAAACTTTTCGTTCTTTGATTTGGGAGCCCAGGTGTGCTGTATCGTTTGGCCTTGAGGATTTTTAACATCATATAACCTTGAGCGTGTGTAGTTATAATATGGGAGCGCCTCCTCCTCCTCCTCTTCCTCTCTCTCATGTCCCTCATTCTTAACTTCCTCCCCTTTTATTCTCATTCGCATCATATTTTTAATTTTTTCTCTTTGTTCTCCCACATTTGATTTTGCATTCTTAAGTCTTATAAATAGGTGCATCAAGATCATTTTAGTATGTTAAGGTACGAGTGACTGTTAAAAGAAAAAAATCTGTTGAATAAATCTATTAATAATAATATTAAAATAAAATGAGTGAATCAGTTGGAGAAAGAAATCGATCCATTCCGCTTCAGAGCCTCGAAGAAATTATACCAGGAGTTCAAGAAGAAAATATACCATTAGTTCGAGAAGAAAATAATGGGATTGTTTTAAAAAATTTGAACAAAACTGAGAGTGAAGAGAAAAAAGTGTTTTGTGCTATTTGTTTTGAAATAATCGAATATTATGATTCATGTAGACCAAATACATGTTCCCACATTTTTTGTTTAAAATGTATTTTAAGATGGAATGATGAAAATTGTTGTTCTATAATGGTAAACAATTGTCCTGTATGTCGCACTAGATATTACTATTTGGTACAAATCTTCAAAGATGTAATTAGACATCATTTTGTTGTAATTTTAAAAAGAGGATAATATTTTTTTTATAATTTGTGTTTGTGAAAACTCTGGTAACAAATAATTTTGTAAAAAAAGTAAATGTAAATATATATATAATAATTGACACACATTTTTTCCTTTTCCTATATTGAAACGACAACAATGATCTAACAAGTTTTTTAATACATACTAATTTTCACATTACATAACAAAACAATTGTTATGGGTTGACACAAAAAGTGCCACGCCCTAAAATGGCACCACTTTTGCAGATCGAATCTTAAATTTTCTTATGGGAATTTACATGTAAAAATGACGGTTTTGATTGTCGGACCGGCATAGCCTAATCTACTACTTTTTAATTATACTAATAATATTAATATAATTTGCATCAAGTAAGAGAAAACTCAATTGAATACAGAAACAAGCGTTAACAAAATGTTATGCTAATATATGAGTGCTTCTAGTGGCAGTAGACATAATCGACACTTTTTTTACATATGATTAACTATTTCATTTACAAATACAGTGTCAGATGTTAGAATAAAAAGAAGTATTTTGCATATAGCACTGAAAATATATAACCGCTTATAGTAACATTTGACATTTTTAAATTAATATTCTTGACGTATTCTTATTATCTTTACAATTTAAGTTTAAAATTAATATTTTTGACATTATCTATCCATTACGTTTATAACCTATATTTAAAATTAATATTGTTAAACTAATCTACCCATCACATTTACAAACTATGTTTAATATTAAACCTAACCTAACCTAACCTAACCTAACCTAACCTATATTTAAAATTAATATTGTTAAACTAATCTACCCATCACATTTACAAACTATGTTTAATATTAATATTTAACAATATAATTTTCTATTTCTTTTTTTTCATTTTTGTTGCAGTAAAAGCAAGCATGTTCAGGAATTAGTATAAAAAGATGTATCCTACAAATAGCACAATGTAAATCAGAAGCACTAACAACATAGGCTCTTTTGTAGTGGCAGCTCACGTGATCGGATTCCCCTCTCCGTAAATATCTCATGTGAATTGCACTACAAGGAAGGCAAATAGCAAATGTTCCTAGTCTTCGACTTTCAATTTTAGAGTAGCTTTGTATAACACATACATCTTTTTCTTCAAAATTATTAAATAATTCACTAGCCCTAAACTTGCTTACTTTTACGTCACCCTCGGTTCCTAAATTTAGTAATTGTCCATCCATATCCACTCCTTCGTCAATTTCCTGATCATCTTCCTCCATCTCTTCCTCTTCCTCCTCTTCAATATAATTAATATCGATGTTACATAAGAATGATCTTCTAACAAGCCTAGATGACTTGTCCAAAAATGAATGTTTATAAGTGATGGAATCGCCTTCCAAGTTATTAAAAATCTCTTCTCTTTCTTCAATTTGAGCGGCGATCTCCATATTATTTTCTTCAATTTGGACAGCGTTTCCATTCATATTTTCTGCCATTGTTAGGAACTTTGGATTTAGATCGATTTATTTGATAAAAAATTTGGTTATACGTTAAAATAATAGCGACAACTGATATTACAGCGAATGTTACTGTATGATCGTCGAGTGGATGTTCTTAAGTATATATCCCATCAACCACCACTTTTACTACCTGCAATACATAAGTTTTTCTTTTTTTTTTTTTTTTTTTTTTTTTTATTCACTGTCCCTTTCCCTGTCAGTTGCCTCGGGGGGGCCAAGGGGGCTTCGCCCCCCTTAAACCCCCCTCACCCTCACCTTATCTTCTTTCTCTCCCTTCCTTCTTTCTCTTTTTTATATGTTTCTCCGTTTTCCTTCCTTCTCCTTTTTCCTTCCATCTCCTTTTTCCTTCCTTCTTCTTTTTCTTTCCTTCTCCTTTTTTCTTTTCTTCTTTTTTAATCTAACCTAACCTAACCTAACCTAACCTAACCTAACCTAACCTAACCTAACCTAACATAACCTAACCTAACTTAACTTAACCTGAAGAGGGTAGCCCGAAATTGGGGAGCCGGGATTTGAGTCTCGGAAATTAAGGGGTCCGGGGGGAAGGGGGGGAGGGGGAGGGGGGAGGGGGGTAAGGTAGTTGATCGGCTTGGGAAAGTGGTTTTTAGAGATTGTCGTTCAACTTTAAGTAGGACATGTGATTAACTTTTGCATATAAAATCGCCTCAGCGAAGAGACGAATGCAATTGATTTCTGCATTCACACTGTGCAGAGCTCGCGAGTTTTCTGGTGTTTACATTGTGTTTATTTGGTAATTTTTCAATTTTTATTTTTATTTCTAACATTTTTATTTGGCAAGATTTAATTCTTATATATATTGGTGACATTTTTATGTACATTTGTGGCATTTTATTTGTTATTACGATTTTTTTTCATAATGGACAATTTTTTGGCATCGACTTATACACATGTACTCAAATGCAGAATTTTGCAAACCAACAAAACAATGAAACAGACGTATTTACAACTAGTCAACAACAAACTATTCAGGACTTGAATGAAATTATTTATAATAGCCAAGTTCAAAATAATGCCAACAAACAGAACAACGAAAAATATTTATTTACAGCTAGTCAACAAGAAACTCTTGACGATCTTAATGACATTATTGACAACAAATCGGACTTAATTACAACAAAAACTAAACAAACTCTTGAAGAACTGAATGACATTGACGAAACTCAAAATTCTAGCGATGAGGATATTGTTTGTTTTCAAAAATCTAATACAAATTATTTAACATTAAAATCGCCAATTAATTCTCCGAGACCAATTTGCTCTCCTTTTTGTTTAGTGAAAATTCTGATTCGGAAGAAGAACAAATTGATCAAAATTTAAGTTTGGCTATTTGTCCTACTAATTCATCATATGATATTGTAAATTCTGATTCGCAAGAAAAACAAATTGATCAAAATTTAAGTTCGGCTATATCTTCTATTAATTCACCATTTGCTATTGTAAATTCTGATCCGCAAGAAAAACAAATTGATGCAAATTTAACTTCGGATATTTCTCCTAATAATTCACCAGTTGAACAAAATTCAATTTCGAAACCATCATTTATCATTAAAAAAAATTTTAAAATTAATAAAAAAAATAAAAAACAAATAGCAAACCTTAAGTGTCTGGGTTTCGCTATTCAAAATTTAACTAATTTGATCACAATTAAAAAGGGAGACGAAAGTACGGTGAATTATGTTAAACAGGCCTTTGACAAATTAGTTGACTCATTTGAAGAAATGGATTGGATCTATTGCTTTTTTCAAAATTTGACTATAACTAAATAAAAATGCACAATATTAATTTTATTATTATACAAAGAACTTCAAAAATGCAATTGCTTTTTTCAAAATTTGACTATAACTAAATAGAAATGCACAATATTAATTTTATTATTATTATTATCCAGAAAACTTCAGAAATGCATAAGTGTGTAACATGTAATAAAGTCTTCACTAGAAAGGATAATTTATTGCGACATAATAAAAAACATGTTAACGGAAATTCCACAAAACTCAACAGTTGGTTGAAAAAACCAAAGCTTGTTAAAGGTAAGAACATTTTATTTTTCATGTTATATTTTGTAAAATATTTTTTTCTTAATTTATAGATTCTACAAATATTGTAAAATATTGTAAAGAATGCAAGAAAAATATAAACCAAAGTCTATGGGGTGGACATCTTCGATCTAGTGTGCACAAGAACAATTCCAAAATAGGCTTGGAGGAAGGTGTTGAAATTATCAAGTCAGCATTCAGGGAACGAATAATATCTTATAGGATTTCCTCACACCAAAACTTCATAAATGTGAAAGAGTATTTTCAACATTTGGAATACAAAATTGCACATCTAATAGATCAAGAACTGCAGAAACATAAATGTATCAAGCTAAATATGGAACTGTTCGGTTTCTATTTTAACCCCAGCAGCGACAGCTATGATGTCAAATCTTTTAATGCGCCGTTCCAAGTCATTTGCCAGGGATATCAGAAAAAAGAACTGTTAGAGCAAATCTGCACCATTATTGACCAGAAAGCTGACGAATTTGCAGAAAGAGATTCAGGTAAAGAATTTATTTTCGATTTTACAACAGCAACAAAAAAAGTAATTTTTTAATTTTTACGTTGCAGGATGGGCTTTGATGAATTTACTTCATTTGGAAATTAATGTTAACAAGCACAATCCGCTGAGAGCCTCATCTTTTATCGAACTTCCTCAAGAGATCAAGAGACGTCAAGCTGTGATCAACATTAGGAATGATGACAACTTTTGCTTCGCCTGGGCAGTTGTGTCTGCTCTTCACCAACCAAGCGGATTAGATTTTGAAACTTCATCCTACCCACACTACTCTTCTGTTTTGGATATGTCAGGTATAGAATTTCCAATGTTGCTAAAGAACATTAAGATTTTTGAAGAAAAAAATAACATTTCTATTAATGTATATGGATTAGAAATTATAAATCCTAAAAAGGGGTATGAAGTAATTGGTCCACTTTATTATTCATCGAATAAAAAAAATCAACATGTCAATTTATTGTTAATAAGTGATGATGATGAAAAAACTTTTCATTATTGCTATATTAAAGATTTATCAAAACTAGTTTCTGCACAAATTTCTAAACATCACGGAAAAAAATATATTTGCGATGGTTGTTTACAATATTTCCCTACAGAAGAAAATTTATTACAACACAATAGCTATGATTGTGATCATTTACGAATTAACCTACCTTCTAAAGAATTAATAAAAGATAAGTTTGGAAACTATTCATATGATAATATTTTGAAATTTGTAAATTATCATAAACAAATGAAAGTTCCTTTCGTGGTGTATGCAGATTTTGAATGCATTTTAAAGCCTTTAAATAATGACAATGTTGATAAAAATCCTAATACTTCATACACCTTAAAACAATATGAACATATTCCACATTCATTTGCCTATTACATTAAATGTTCATTCGACGATAATTATTCTAAATTTGAAAAATATAGAGGTCAAAATTGTGATACATTATTTATAAATTCTTTAGAAAGAGATGTGTATAACATATACAATAAATATTTAAAGACTCCTAAAAAGATGATTCCTTTGAACGAACTGGACAAAATTTATCATAACTATGAAACAGTTTGTCATATTTGTAATAAACCTCTTTTAAATGACAGGGTTGCAGATCATTGTCATATAACCGGTCTTTATAGAGGTCCAGCTCATTCACTCTGCAACATAAATTACAGAATACCTAACTTTATTCCAGTTATATTGCATAATTTGCGTAATTATGATTCTCATCTATTTCTTAAAAAATTATGCTTAAACAAAGAACAACTAACAGTTATCGCACAAAACAAGGAAAAATATATTTCATTTGAAAAGCTTATTCATGTGGATAACTATTTTGATAAAAAGACACAAAAGTCTAAGAAAAAAAATATATCATTAAGGTTTATTGATTCTTTTCAATTTCTATCCCATTCTTTATCAAAACTCTCTGAAAGCTTAAAAGATGAACAATGTAAGGAAATAAAAAAAATTTTCAATGATGAAGAAAGATTTAAACTTATTCGGCAAAAAGGTGTATTTCCTTACAATTATATTGATGATTATTTAAAATTAGAAGAAACAACTTTACCTCAAAAAGACCAATTTTATAATACTTTAACGGATGAGCACATCAGTGATGCAGAATACCAAAGAGCTGTAAAGGTTTGGCAATTGTTTAAATGTGAATCTCTTGGTCAATACTCCGACGTTTACTTACTCTCTGATACTTTACTTTTGGCAGATATTTTTGAAAATTTTAGAAGCACTTGTTTATCCACATATAAGCTCGATCCAGCTCATTTTTACACTTTTCCAGGTTTATCTTGGGAGGCGTGTTTGCGTTATACTGGAATAGAGTTAGAATTGTTAACTGATCCAGATATGATACACTTTTTCAAAAAAAGCGTTCGCGGTGGTGTGAGCTCTTGCATTTGTAGAAAATCTGAAGCTAATAATCCATTTCTTTTAAATTTTGATCCTTTAAAGCCAACTAAATACATAATTTATTATGATGCAACAAATTTGTATGGTTATGCAATGTCACAGCACATTCCAACGGGAGATTTTGTTTGGTTAACAGATAAAGAAATCAATGATTTAAATATTATGAATATTTCTAAAAAATCTAATAAGGGATATGTTTTAGAAGTTGATTTAGAATATCCTACAAGTCTACATTCCTATCATAACGATTTTCCGTTTTGTCCAGAAAACTTTAAACCGCCAAATTCTAAATGCATAAAATTAATACCCAATTTAAATGATAAATCAAAATATGTTATTCACTATCAATTATTAAAACAATGTTTGGAACATGGACTCAAGTTAACTAAAGTTCATAGAGTTTTACAGTTTTCTCAATCTGATTGGTTGAAAAAATATATAGACTTGAATTCAAGATTAAGAAATGATTCAAAGAATGAATTTGATCGTAATACTTACAAGTTGGCAAATAATAGTATTTATGGCAAGACTATGGAAAATGTTGATAGGAGAATTGACGTAAGACTTGTTACAGAGTGGGAAAAAAATAGAAGAAAAGATGGTGCTGAGAATTTAATTGCAAAACCATATTTCAAGGACTTAACAATATTTTCTGAAAACTTGGTAGCTATTCAAATGCAAAAGATTCAAGTTACTTACAATAAACCAATATATGTAGGCTTCTCAATATTAGATATATCTAAAACTGTCATGTATGATTTCTTTTATAATTTTTTAAAACCTCTTTATCAGGAAAATATTTCACTTTTATACACCGATACCGATTCGTTCATTTTAGAAGTCACAACTCCAAATATTTATTCTGACATGATAAAAAATATTCACAAATTTGACACATCTAATTATGAATTTAATAATATTCATGAAATGCCTATTACAAAGTCAGTTATAGGAAAATTCAAAGATGAATATGCTGGTGAACCCATTACTACTTTCTTTGGTACTGGAGCAAAAGCATATTGTATTAAAACGGAAAACAGTTTAACAAAAAAAGCAAAAGGTGTTAAAAAAAGTGCAATTAAAAAGCAGTTGGATTTTATTCATTATAAAGATGTTGTTGAAAATCATTCTAAAACCTTTTGTTCAATGTATGTTTTTCGATCTAGACAACATACAATTTTTACAGAGTTAATTAATAAATTGGCTTTGAGTTCCGAAGATGATAAGCGGTATAAAATTCCCTATAGTTTTAATACATTAGCTTGGGGACACCAAGATATTGCTTTGTATCAATGGAATGCAGAACATGAAGATTTAGATATATTTATGTAGATATTATAAGGTATTTAAATTTGTTGTTTTTGAAACCAAAGTTAGTCTTCATAAGTCTTTCACAAAATGTGCTTAGAAACTTTTGACAAAGAAATTGATAACAGTTATTTTAAAACATATGAAAAACGACTTTCCACTTTTAAAAAATGGAAAGGAAAATTGAGACCAGAAGTGTTAGCTGGAGCTGGCTTTTACTATACTTCAATCAATGATATTTGTAAATGTTTTTATTGTGGTATTGAAATTTTTGATTGGTTAAGTTATGATGATCCTATTGTGGAGCATAAGAAATTTGCTAGGAATTGTGATTTAAATAACTGTTTATGGAAAAATAGGAATCGAATAATTGTAACCATTCAAAATAAGTCTTCAAGCTACACATTTTATATAGTATTATTAATATCCTTATTTATGAACTTTTACATATATTTAAATTAAGTATTTTATTGTTATTTTTTTACAACTGCTTTTGCTTTCGTGGTGAAAGTATCTGCTTAATGTTAATAAATTTGGAATATTATTATTAATTTGTTTTAATGACTATCAGTAGATCTCAATTTATTCTTCTTTATTTTATTTTCCAAAATGTTTTTTATGTTCATCATCCCCTGGCGTAACACAGTGTGAAATATGTTTTTCTAATAAAACAGACGTCACTCTAAGTAAATATTGTAAATTTATGAAAATTGGATTAATTAACAATAGTACAATTAGTTGGATGGAACGAATAAATGGAAATGAAAATGCAAGTAAATTTTTTAAAATTTTGTATCATTATCCAAATCGATCTATTTTTGATACAAATTGGATAGAAAGGTTAGAGTTTAAAAATAATCAGTTACAAATTTTAACCCCCAACTGTACCAATTATTATGACGGATTCAAAAATTATTACTTTTCCATCATTAGTGTTACATTAAACTTTGCATTATTTTTATACATTACCATTTTAATTATTTATCTTTATTATAAATTTCAAACTGGAAATCTATTTTTTCATTAATCCATTTTAAACGAAACTTTAAAGAAAGTGGGGATGAGAATATTTAAGTACAAGAATAACACAATATGTTTCAGTCTCGTTTAGTCATTATGAACAACGCCGTGGTTCATAAACCTTTGGAAACGCTTCTTAATTCAAAAATTTATTTTTTAAATAATTCTTTGTCAAAATTTGTTCTTGTTGGCATTAGTTTAAATGATTTTTCTCCAAAAATTGTAATTGGTGGAAAAACTGGATTTTCAATCGCACTAACCGAAGAAAATTGGAAAGACATTTGTGTTCATCAAGGAATTATTGTAAACAATTTCTACTTTCCTCAAGTTGATCAAACCAGTGTGAATATAAACAACATTCATCTGCAGGTTCAGAAAATAAATGATACCCCTGTTCTACAAATTACAAAAGGCCCACACTTCATATACTTAGGACAAGAGTCTTTGGACAATTTGTGGCGATTAAAGGAAATTATTGATTATAGATTATCTATACTTAAAAGGCAAGAATTCAATACATATTTCAAAATATTTCAAAATAATATTTCATCTGATTGTGGCGACTTGTGTACGCATGTTTATAATATAATAAGTCCAACAGAAAATCCTAACAGTGAAAATGTTTCAACTATGATGGAATTACTTGATTTATATCCTGAACAAATGGAAAACAAATTGAAGCAAAATGGAACAAAACGAAAATATTACGAAGAAAACAATGAAAATGGATCAAAAAGAAAATATTACGAAGAAAACAATATCTTTTCTGGAAGAGAACAATAAGGTGCATGTGTTAGTGAAGTGGAGCTTTGCTTACAGACAAGCCCGTAGGAGTAACTTTCAGATGTGGTACTTAGATAGACTCCGTTTTGAAAAAAGAATAAATGATTGTAAACTTATTCTAGATTCGATATTATCTGAGGAACATAGAAATAAAATATATTTGACACGTTTTAATAAAAATTGTATTTGATGTTTTACTTAATAAAATTTTAGTTTAGTAAATGTGAATTTTATTTGAAATTAATTAGCACATTAAGACTTTGTAATTTGTATCAGCTAAAGCATAAAGTGAGGAACAGAAATAAAACAAATTTAACTAAAATTTAATTTCAATTTAATTAAACAATATTTTTTTTATCAATCCATGTATTATATTTTTTATCAAGTCCTAACCATTTCACATAAACTTTGTTTCCTTTCCTTCTCAAAATCTTCTCAATAAGATACACATCGGTATGCTTTACTTTTAGTAATTCTTGCTCATAAAAACCACCCAGAATGTCCTGATTATCTTCGTCTTGAATTAAATATGTCCAAGGGTTTGTCATCTTAACTTCTTTAATGTGGAATATCTCATTTGACCAATTTGTGTGTAACCTTTTGAAAATCTTGATAAAGATCATTTAACCCTTTCACTACCACCCTTCTGCGTTTGTAGTTTTTTCTAGCAGGTTTATGTAATTCATTAACGACTTGCTGTTTAACGGTTGTCATGACAACAAACTTGTTTATTCAATTTTAAGGAAGTTCACTTTCTATGTTTTGTAATAATTCGAAATATAACTTTTATATGTTTTTTCCCATTCATTCAATTTATCAATTTGTATTGTATAACTTTTTTCATTTAAAATTTTACTAATTTTAGTAATCTCCTTTTCT
Organism: Kuschelorhynchus macadamiae; assembly: GCA_030620095.1. Taxonomy (NCBI): domain Eukaryota; kingdom Metazoa; phylum Arthropoda; class Insecta; order Coleoptera; family Curculionidae; genus Kuschelorhynchus; species Kuschelorhynchus macadamiae. The sequence continues at coordinate 238,129 of JAUTXW010000743.1, forward strand.
AACGCATTAAAGGATTTTTTTATCTCTCCAGTTAAGAAAGTAGTTGATCTACTATCACTATTTTTTAATTCCTCCTCTCTTTTATTTAATTCTTGTTCTTATTTCTTAATTACACTGGACATTATATTTTCCAAGGAAATATATTGTTGATTTTCTTCCAAAGTGAGTTGGTCAATTGTTCTACTGTTAAGAATGCTATTTTGATTTCTTTTTTTTTCATCATCTAACCTTTTTATAAAAGTTCTTAATTGTTTAATTTTTTCCTTGTGTTTTTCAATTATTACTTCTCTTATATTTGTTTCCATTATTTTATTAATTTTGTTGATATCATCACTTAATTTTTTGTCTTCCTTTTTAACATGTTCATTTAAAAATTGCAAATCTTTACTTATTTGATTTAGCGTTAGCAACTGTTTATTAACGTTTTCAATTGAGGTATAACATACTTTAATCTGGTTTTCATACTTTAAAAAATTTTCATCAAAAACCTTAAGCTTTTTAGCAAAGATTTCATTATTTGTTTCATTTTCACCTAATCTCCTTTTTAAATTATTAATGTCACTTATTCTCTCTTGATTTTGTTTTGAAATATGGCGTCCAAATTTATCAACTGTCATGTTGAGCTTTCATTAAACAATAAATATGATTATATTTGATAGCTGTTATTTATAGTATTACTTTATCTTCTCTTAATTCTTCAATAATAGAGATAATCTCGTTACTATGAGCATTATTTCCCGCATCACTTGATGAAATTAATAAACGTAGCCTATCAACAATTTCGTTTACATTATTCCAGTATACATAGTCTGTATTTGATCTGTTTGTTTTCAAAATTAATCCCTTTCCTGTAGATTTGGCTCTAGTTGTTCTAAACGGAGGTTGTGGTTTGTTAAATGCTGTAACTAATCTTGGCAAGGTTTTTGTCTTTGTAATCCCCTTTCTTTGTAAATATGGTCCTATTATTGTAACATATTTGTGTGATGTATTTCCTTGAACTTGTTCATTTGAATCAAAATTCCTACGATATACATTTGTTTTAGCTAGAATGTTCATGTAATTATCTAAATCTTCCTTCTTATAACCTATCGGTTCTTTTTTGAAAAGCAATTCGTATAAACCTGGCGTGCCTGTGTACGTTATTCCTCCCACTTTAATGTCCTTTCCAATAATTTCTACCGGTATCTGTGTTAAACCAAAAGAAAACTTATCCGTTTCGAGGTCATGAACTATTCCGTAATAATGGTCAAATTTATGTTGTGTATCTTTCACACCCTCATCAATATATGATCTGGGTAATTCATGAAAATCTGCTAAGTAATCTTTATATGATGGTGTACCAACATAGGTTTGAATTGTTTTTCTAGTTTGTTCCAATATGTCTGACAAGTTTAAATTTGTTGTTGTGTCACTAGAAGGATCTGAAGTTTCTGCTATAACAGTTGATGACAATGGTTGTACTACAGTAGAGGAAGAAGTGATACTACTGTCATCTAAAATTGTTGGTAGTTCTGTAGGGAGTAACGGAGTTTTTCCTGTTTTCTGAATATTTTTCGTCGGAGTTGATGTTTTATAAAGCTTTGTAGGTGTTTTGAATTCTTCATACTTTGAAACTCTTTCTTCTTTTAAATCGAATGGTTCGGATTTACCAATACTTGAAATTAGCTGTTTAAGTGGTTGTGTTATTGGTCTATAAGTTTGTTCTAATTCGGACTGAGCAGTAGAAGTAGCTAATTTCAAGCTTTGATATTTCTGCTTCACGGCTTGTCTCGATTTTATTAATTCTCGAGCTAAACGTTTATCCATGCTGTACAAGTTTTAAATGAAATAAAACTGCAAATTTTTTACTTTTATAAATATATAAAGGAATCGAATTTACTCCTATATCTGCCGTGATTTACTTCACAATCTTTGTCAATTACAAGAAAGCCATATGGATCCATCCAACAGTTAGCACAAATATTTTTAAACTGATCAAATGTCATATCCAATATACAGTGGTCATTATATATATGTTTTAAACTCAAACAGTCCTGTTTAAATAAAATTAATAAGTTTGCATTTTCTCGAATTAGACGTTTAAGGATTGAGGAATATCCTTGAAAAATAAAAAAACAATCGGTGTTTCTATGCCTTCCATGCGTGAAATAGTCCCTAATAATAGATTGATTATGACAAGGAATATCATCAAAAATGATAACGGAATTTGGCTTTATCTCATGAGGTGAAATAATGTTCTCATCGCTATCATATTCAAAGTATCCAATTTCTTTCATAGGCTTTAACAACTTCCTTAAATATTCATATTTTGGTTGATCTAATGACTTTGAATAAACATAGACATTTTCAAACCTAATTCCATTAGGATGCTCGAGCAGTGTAAGCATAACGTTGGTTTTACCGCTACCACTGCAACCAACTATAAGCCCTCTTTTTGAACCACCGCAAAATAAGTCACCATGTTTTCTCAACTGTTTACTTAAAATTTTTTCGTCATGATTATTTACTGGTAATGAGAATTTTTGTTTTTCAATCCTCATTCTTAATCACACTAGTAAATATTTTTAGCTGTAAAAGTATTTATACCAGAAAAATGTCAATGTGTTTTTAGTATAAAAAGAACTTCAATGACTGTGGGTCGTCATAAGTTGAAAAAAACTATTAAAAGACGTAATAGAAAAGGCTCTGGTTTAGTAAATAAATTAATTAGTAAATTACGAAGTTCATATACCAGGATATAATTATTGTGGTCCCGGCACCAACTTGGAAAAAAGATTAACTAGAGGTGACGTTGGTGTAAATCCATTGGATTCCGCTTGCAAAGAACATGATATATCTTACTCTCAGACTGAAGATTTATCAAAAAGACACATATCTGACCAAATATTAGAAAAAAAAAGCCTGGGA
>JAUTXW010000744.1:0-243350 GCA_030620095.1 Kuschelorhynchus macadamiae
ATGAAATAACAAGAAAAACTAAAGGAAGAAACTTAAAAAGTAAGTTGTTAAGGACACTAATCACCCTGGAATAAAACACAAGTTCTACTTATTAAATGTTTATATTATGTCTATTCTTGAAATCTGACAACAATGCTTGTATGAAAATGTAATATGTTGTTTACAATCGCTTTTCATATTTTTTTCCAATTCAGGAAAAGAATATAGTGTTTTTTTTTCTCAGGCAAAATATGGTATAATCACAAGATAAATTAGTTTCTAAGGTGTTATTTGCTAATAATATATAGTGTTTTTTTTTTCTGTAGCTTTAATTCCTAGCATTAGATTTTTTTGTATCTTCTTGGAATTAATAAAGCCTTTCGAAAGTAAAAATCGTTATAATACGGAAGTTTTTCCGCAATTTGGAACAACAAAATGGTTTTTCGGACGGTGCGTTTTAAACTTTGGCGAGATTTCAAGTACAACTGCACAAAAGTCATCAAAGATTTTAGTGATAAAAGGAGTAAAACTAATTTTATTAATTAGGGGACAAATAAGTGGTGAATATGGCATTTTGGTAATTTCCTCATGCTGCATTACCAATCTGTTCAGCAGGTCTGTAAATATTGGTTGGACTTATTTAAAAGACTAATTTTTCCTCACAACGAATACTTAATTGTTTTACGTGTTTTATTTTCTTGAGACACGGCATTACCACGGATTGGTTTTTCCGATAGTTAATTTCAAACTTCATACGTTCTATGGAGATTCTGTGGGAACCTTAAAACTTGCTAATTCAACAGTATTATACAACATTCTGGTAGTTTCAAATCACATTCACCGTTACTCATTTTAGGCAATCATAATAGACGTTTTTCAATCGCAAATTTGAACGTAGCGTGAGTTACTATGTTGACATTACCGCCGCACTGTTCAAATGAGCTTCGGCAATTTTTAAAGATGAGAAAGAGTCCATACTACCTTTATAGTTCGCCAATTTAGTTACGTATAATTACTTACCAAATACTGACTCTGAGTGGAAATTACTCAGAGACTCTTTAAGAGAGAATCCCCGATCAAACGAATGATTTTTTTTAACAAAACTTATAATTAATAAAAACGCGGATTAGATTGGGCTCAAGAATCGTGGACCAAACAAGATAGTTACATCAGAGATTTTATTCCCGTCATAGTTTAGCGCGAGCGACCGTTGCTGTAGTGGCGTCGCCTGTCCCGTTCGAAACAAGTTTCATGCGTTATTTCTATACGAGGATAATATGGTTTAGCCTTTTGAGGCTGTTATTTTGGTTTTTAATGCAATAAATATGGACAACTTTTCTATTAAACTAATAGAGCAACATTACCATATGAATTTCGGTCAATTGATCATCAAAATATTTTAGAAATTCATATTTGGACATAAAAATAAATGCTTAGGAAATAAATGAAACCTTTTGTAAAGACAAAAATATATGAGTGCCTTCTTAATTTATAAAATTTTGTTAAATTATATTCTTTTATGACAGGATGCCCCAAATTTAGGTATCTAAATGTGTTAATTTAAAAAGCAAGTAGTTAAAGTGATTCTAAAATAGGAAAGTAAAAAACATGGTATAACGATTTTTTAATAATTGTTATTATTGTCATACATATTTTTTTTTTGAAAATTAAAAATAATGTATTCTGGAAATTACAAAAAGTATCTAAATATAGCCACTTTTACAACGAAAGCGAAAACAAAAAACACAATAACTACAGACGCTTCTGATACCTAAGTATAAATAACTTTTAGAGTAATTAACAAAGTTGAGATTTGCATTAATATTGAAAAAGCAACAATCCAGAGCAAAAATTAAAATTAAAAGTTCCGGCTATATGTTAAAAGAAAACACAACTGTTATGTAGGCTTCTGCAGAAGTAAATATATCAATTACAAAAGAAGTTTTAATGCTTCGTTAGCTAATTACGTTTCACTATTCACGAGCAACATTTTTTCAAACTTGTGTGACCTATTACCACTTCTAAAACCTAAAGAATATTGAAAAAACAATGCTTAAAAGGCTAATTTCTATTACAAGAGCAATGTAACTAATACTAAATCTTTAGTCTGAGAGGGCCGAAATACGTCACGCATTCGGTCATTGACCTTTGCGGTCGGCGAGAATTTGGCAAACATTACGCTTGCGAGAAATAACTTATCCTGTGTGGTTTATGATTCTTGGGTTAAAATTGGTTAGGTTTGCTGTAAAGAAAGCAGTGCGCCAACACGATTCCGAGTTTATATAAAAATAACTGTACCATAAACTGAAATCTGGAGATTATCCACGAATTTAAACAACTAAATTTACAATTAAAGTACGTTAGCAATTAATATTTATTTATAAATCAACGTTATATAGATAATTATTATTAAATCAACTCAACTATTCTAAACAGATATGAAACCTTCGGCAACCATGTCAGAATCTGACAATATTTATCTCTGGCCAGGCAGCATCTTTTTTTGGAAGAAAACCAAAAAATGTATTTGGTGTTCGCTAAAACTCATTCTTCACCGTTGCTTGCCGACTTTTAAGTAATATATCTTTACCATAAAATGTGGACTATCCATATAATCCAAATACAGTTGATTTCGGATTCAAAATCGAAAAACCTCAATCAACCGAAAAAAATTTACTTTTCAATTGGATTACCACAAAGTAAAACAACTTCAAAAGAAGGGGTAGGTAAGTTAAGCGAGGAAGTTGACATTATCGAATGAACAGGAAATTATCGCTATTGCTGATAATTTGGTAAATTGAAAAGGAAGTAGCCCAAAATGTAATTGTCGAAGCAGTAAGTCCAGAAGTTAATTATTCAATTTCAAAAAAAGAGATACTACTCCAAAAGTTGCAATTGAACATATTGAATAGTATTATGACTGTTTTCCTGAATTAATTATGTAAGTGAGAAATATTTAAATAGTTGAAAAAGATGTATAAAAGAGAGGAATCTAAAAATATAAAAGATGGCATGGTTAAAGATAATGAAATTACAAAGTCATATTTATGATTCAATAAAAAAGATATATATATATATATATATATATATATATATATATATATATATATATATAAAACAAGAGAATGCACTAATGACATATGTCAATGACAAACACTTTAATATTTATACATGTGTGTCACTGTATAAAAGAACAAAAGCTACCATCGGCCATTTCCTACAAACCTAGGGATTTGAAAAATGAAGGATAAAAAAAAAGAAAATTGATATTAAAAAATGAAAAGAATGTCAGAAGAAAATAGAAATAAAAAAAGAAAACTTGAAGAAAATAAGTTGGTAGTAGAATGGCCAGAAAAGAAAAATTAATCAAGCATGTAGAGAATGTTAAGAGAAGTTAAAAGTTATACTGAACAGAATTATTCGAAACATGTGGGATGTGATTAATGCTCGATGTGATATCACTATCACCTTATGTGTGTAATGAATTTTTAGATTTACTCTATGAAGAAATAACACATAAAGAATTTGTTTGTAATTTTCTATACTATTATTAATTTTTTAAATGTTTACTCTTTATGTTCTGTTAATGTTTTTAACATAAGGTAGGTACTTATCTTTTAATACTTCAAATAACTTTTGATTTATAATACAAGTAGTTAGATAAAACAAAACTATGTTTGCGTTTTTTTCTGCTACCCTATAGCAATTTTAACTGGCTGATTACTGGAAGTTCACCCTATTTAAGTTTGTTTATTTAGGGTAAAATGCGAAATAAATTCTAGCACAGAGCATAATAAATACAAGAAAGCAAAACAATTAAGAAATTTCTAAAGACAATAGAAACAACTTTTTTTTGTTTGATCTCTGATTAAACTTAGAACTATAGTTGCAAGGTGTCAAATGAGAAAAAAAAATTAAAAATGGCTGTTTTATTATTTTAAACCAACAATATAACAATGACAACTTTGCTCCCTATACTCTGGATGGTATTATAAATATTTAAAAACTTTTGTCCATACATACAAGTGTTCATTGTTTCTATTTAATACCTTGTAAAATATTCTTAGCTTGTTATTTCAGATTTAATTGATAAGTGATGTGCCTTTGTTACTTTGATGACCCAATATTACTTAAGTGTTTTTAGTTTCACATTTATTGAAAATACGCTGTAAAAATCGGGCTATAGCCTGTTATTTCCAATGAATCTTAGCATGTTTTACTAAATCACTTCTTCTTTTTGTGGAGTATTCACAATAGTCACAATGGAATGTTTCTAACTCGTTAGGATTTTTGTGCACCAGCATGTGTTTTGTAAGGCACCATTTTTTAATAGTTTCATATGGACAAAATTCACAACTATACAAATTTATTCCTGAAACCAAAAAAATTATTAAATATAATTTAATCAATCCTAACATCATTGTAATCTATTTCATAACTTTTCCAGAATGTTTGACTACCAATATTTCTAACAGAAACCCAATATGTACTTTGAATTTTGATAACATGGTACCTACCATTGCAGAACCTCATTAATGTGTTTAAATAAATGTTTATTTATGTCAGATTGGCCAAACGTTTGGTAAGAACATTCAGAACAAATGTAAGTCAATGGCTCTATGGGACCTAAATGTATATCAAGATGTCTTTTCATTTCTATTTGACTCTAGCTCAGTGTTCACAAAATGGGCAAAGAAATACTACTTTCCTGTCAGTCTCTTCCATATGCCCAGTTGCTTTGAATTGATTCTCTGTAAGTACAAAAATATCACAATACCCTCATTTAACAAAATTCACCAAACAAAAACCAGATCTTTGACAATTTTGAGATAAAATTTTGGATTAAATATATATTATATATTTTGTAGAAAGATATATAACACTAATAACAGCGGTAAACCAGAAAGTGGAAAAAGTGGAATTAACATGTAGAAAAATGTAATTACTGTATAGAAATATCACATAATATCATAATATCAACACCATTACGAACAACATCTGAATAATAACCAACTCCCCTCACCCTGAAGGGTCTACATATTTCTTTGTTATAAATGTTTATAAATGTTGATCATGGACTTTGCTGCTCATCTGTTCTAAATAGTGTACCACCTATAGCAGCAATTACCATTTATAGGAAATGACAGCCAATTTCTTAAACAGATCTAACTAAATTGAGGAAAGTATTCCACCCCAAATTGTATATAGGTACCTCCCTACAAATATCCAAATTTTCACCAATGACACTTTTGGAGTTTTTAAATTTATAAAAAAGACATACAAAATATGTACAAATTTCCTTCAAGTTTGATTATACTCCCATCAAAGTAAGGGGATTGTTTGCTTTTGTTCAATTTTCAAAAATTTAGTTTTATCCGATATGGTCACTCTTTTGGCAGGACCTTAAGACATCAATGTACTAAAAAAATATGTATATAATAGAATTTATTAATAGCCAGTGGTGGGCAAAATCTTTAAATGGGATTTTTTTTGCTATTAATATATAGAAAACCAAACATAAAGGGAAAATCTGTTTGATGCTCCTCGAGAGCCCCACGTGTGCTCTAAAAATGTGTAAAATATCAACCTCTCTGAGATACAGCTATCAAGAGGTGAAAATTATGCTATGGAATTTTAAAATCTGGACAGCGAAGTCAAGAGATTTTTCAATTGCACATGACCGTTGTGATGCTTCTGGTATTTTATTATGTATCATTCTACATTTGATTTGGAGAAAAAAACTTATTTTGTAGCTCAATTACAGTTCATGATACACTTGATAATAGATAATGGGAGAATTCAAAATATTATTTTTTAAAGACAAATCTGAGTTATAATGTTGAGTTATATTCATATACATTCTTGGAATTCCCTATTACACCCACCCTTATGTAAAAATCAATATACCACCAAATTTCATATTTAAATATTGTGGATTAGCTTTTTAACTTACTTTAGGCGGAAATGAAGAAGCATCATATAAATCATTCCTATTAACCTCATGATCTTCGAGTAGAGCTTCATCATGTTGAACAATATGTTCATCAAGATCGTCAATGTCTGGAGTCTCATAAGTACAGTACTTACAAGTGTAGACCTCATCCATATTATCAGCATCCTCTGTAAAATAAATGATCTTTTTTAAATTTCTGCTGATTAGTGGTAAAGTACCAACACAAATATCTGAACTAGGTATAAAAATCATGAAATAATCTGAATACCTACAAATTCTACTTTTTTAACGAAATATTAAAACAGAACAAGGTTTTTGCTAGCACAGAGTAGTAGTTACTCGAGTTAAAATATTACACTGGGTGTAGATAAATCACAGGTCCAGGTAATACAGTTTATTTTTACGAAATTCTTCTGGTTCTCTGTTGAAACTCTGCTGTTATACTATAAAAATTATACTAGATTTATTTTTTACACACCTTCCCACATATTGTAAACTCCTATTTTTTAGTCTGGGTTGTAAACCGAATATAACAAGAAACATTATTAGCGCTGGGTGAATTCAGTTTAAACTGATTAGCAACATTTCTGCTAACGATATAATCTAAAACAACATCAAAATGATAAAAACTAATAAGTTAAACTAATGGGTCGTGTTTTGTGATGAATATCTGTGCATAGCAAGTAATGTTTTCGTTTTGCTCTTGACAGGAAGTGATAGACAACTTAAGCTTCAACACTTGATTGCAGTTTAACCAATTTCAAGCGATGGACTGGTTATTACACATTACCGCAGGCAGTCAGGCACAGATTAATAACCAATCAGATACAGCACTCCTGGCACAGTACACGAAAAATGCACATACAGAGTGGTTTGAGTTTTAATAGATTTATGAAAGAATAAGGGCAAGTTTAAAATTTAATATTATTGTTAGATCAGTTTATCGCTGAACTTGTTTTAATATCATCTAGAAAGGGTTTTAGCGCATATTATATTCATTTCACTTCTGCCATCGGCGTGTGTGTGAAAAACGTAAATATAATATACTATTAAACTCTCCCACATCACAAAAATGGAATATGTGGTAGCAAATTCAATTTTTCTGTTCATTTATATCTTTTTGTAATATCTATAAATAAGTAAGAGGATGATTCAAGTGTAAGCTACATAAACTCTGATTTTCATGCAGATCGTTTATTTTATCTAAAAGATCTTCTCTGTTGCAAGCCATGACCCGGTTTCTTGCTCTAAGATTAGATAAAAAATAATAGTTTTTAAGCTAACATGACAAACATAGTTTATGCTATCAATGCGAGCAAGACTGAACACGGCAACACATAAAACCATATGTGATCCTCGATTCAATAAAAAATTATAGTTTGGAATACCTGGAGAACTAACGCTTTTGTCAATAACACAGTAAAAGTACAAAATAATGTAATTTTCTTAAAATATATTTTGTTCAATGACTGTGCAAAAAAGTGTGATCCGCTTTTTCGTTTCTTTGAGAAACATGTAAGTTTAATTCATTTCGACAACATTACATTATTTTGTACTTTTTAGTGCGTTACTGACAAAAGCTTGTCAAAAACAAAATTTAAACCAGTGAATGAAAATTTTACAATACGTATTTACATGGCATGCAAATAATAATTAAAAAACCGGTAAATTTCCTTTTCCCGGAATTTTCCTCGTTATGAATCTTACATTATTATTATTATTAGGAATAGAGTCATTTAACGACACATATACTGTCTTCTCAAACACTTTTTTCTGCGCCATTTTGTTCCCTCATATTAGATTCCTATCAATATGTTATCATTTTCTACTCATGCCACACTTGATTTTTGGGCATAATTTGAAAGCAATTCAACAAGTAGTTTTTACATAGACACCCCCCCCACTTTGAACCAAAATTTTATTTGGCAGCCATTTTGTTCCGCCGCGCCATCTAAATTTCGTACTACAGCCTTTCCAATTTGTGTTTATATTACACTTCTGCTTGCACAAAATTTGAAATTAATCTAATTAGTACATTTTTCAGACTGATTGTTTAAATATTTTATTAGGCCGCCATTTTGTTTTGCTAGGTAAAATTCGTACCAAATATTGAGAGGGTATTTTGTTCACGATTACACATACATTAACATTTAATATAGTCGTCATTTTATTCCGCCATCTTGAATTAGTACCACAGTTTTACTAGGTCATCTCTATACCACAGTTAAATATTGCGCACAATTTGAAAACAGTCTATTAAATAGCTTCTTCAGGCTGTTGATTCTGAAGTTGATTCCTACATAATACTTAAATTTAGATAAATTGAATAAGTAGTTTTTTAGTAATATTTTTTTAATATTTCACTAGGCTGCCATTTTATTTTGCCATATTGAATTTTTACCAAATTTTTAGCAGGTCATCCTCACATGACCGTTAATTTTTGACCAAAATTTGAAGTAAATCGCGTAAGTAATTTTTTAGCTATGTCACGAACAGATAAATCGACATACAGGCTTACAAACCGATATAGACCGATATTAAATGAAAAAATAATTCATGCAATTAAGGATTTCAATATCAATTTCAAATCAGTTCCAAATCGTTTCGAAACCAGTTTACAGTTTTGAAAAACTCGGGATTAAAATCGCGATCTCGAAAAATCCCTACATTTAATAACGCGGTGCCATGGAAAAAAACGTTGTCATTTACTCCGCGTATCGACCATCCGATCGCTATTTTGTCTGTAATTTCCACAAATTCACTTTTGTTGTCAGGGGCTCCCTCTAAAAACGCCGCCACTGCACACGACTACGTCTGAAATAATAATGCGAGCCTCCGACCGACCCAACGCTGCTGAGTTGATAGTTTCTCCGCCCAAATTGAGGTTATGTGATAATTTGCGCTCCGAACGAAAGTGCGATATCTATATTTATCTATGCCGCAGGTTTTCCTTTTCTGTTTATCCTGTTATATAACAGGACATATTGGCTTTGCTAGAAGAAAGTCGCCAGATTGCTCTCCGCCCGGGGCTTAGTCAGAGCTGGAGCACCCCCCCCCAGATGATTTACACCTTATTCCAGTTTGGAGACGTTATCGGGGGGTTGTCCGGATGGCGCAGGTTTGCTTTTGGTCATCTTTGGTTATAGGTTATATATATTATTATAGTTATTCTCCAACTGACAGTAACCAAAATGCGCTTGAATTGTTTTTATTAATTGTAAATATGAACAAGAATTTTTTAATAATGTCCATAGAGGATTTGTTTATGTTGCTGATTCTGTAAACATTTATTTTTTGCACAAATGCCACGGAAAAAATGATCTTGGCATTTAAAAGGCCGTTCTAAGTCATCAACAATAACTTTGCAGTCTTGGCCTTTAAAGTTTAAATTTATTTGATATCGTTTCTGCACCGTCTCCATAGTATAAGATATTTTTTATTTAAAAATTATGAAAAAATGCCGAAAACTGACAGTAATCAACAAAATATCATTTTTATTATGTCATTAGAATTGAGAAAGCGATGAATCATACAACTTCTTCTTCTTCATTCCTGTTTATCCTGTTACATAACAGGACTTATTGGCTTTGCTACAAGGCAGTCGCCAGATTGCTCTTCGTCCGGGGCTCAGAGTCGTTAAATCGGCGACCCTCGAAGTCGACCCTGCACCTTATTCCAGTTTGGAGACGTTATCGGTAGGATATCCTGATGGCGAGCTCTAAGCTCCCAAATACCCCGAATCTTTCAAATACTTTTTAATATTTCCTCTTTAAATTTTTGAAATGCATCTTGGCTTCCACTAGGTGCCCCTTGAGAGTACTACTGATATCACGAGATGACCCTTTCTTTCAAGCTATCCCCTTACCTCTCCCACTCCCGCCACGAAGCGGTCATTACGCTAATATTCTATGAAGAACTGCGGCAGACGAACGGGATAGAATGCAGGAACAACTAGGCCTCACACGTTCACCGCGTCTGCTCCCTTTCTAGCGGGGTCGTTAGTTTCCACACTGAGCGGTTGAGTCTCCCGTTTCTCCCGCAATAAAGCAGCAAAACCGAACACGTGGAACCACTTATCTTAATAACACAGAGATCTGCATTCGACGAGACGAAGACTGATACAACAACTTACCTCCCGAGCACGTTATTTACAGGTTATTGAAATGTCAATAATAACGTAATGAAGGGCTAGTTAATGACGTCACAACGCAAAGATCAAAATCGCTTGAATGCAGATTTAATAATGACCGGTAAATATTTGCTGCAAGGTAATCGCCAGATTTCTCCTCGTCTAGGGCTTAGTCAGAATTGGGGCGACCCTACCAGATGATTTCCCGTATTCTAGTTTGGTGACGTTATTGGTGGGATGTACGGATGGCGAGCTCTATACTCCCGGAATACCCCGATTCTTACAAATATCTTTTAAGCAATTTTCATATCTTAACCGCTGAAATCCATCGTGGCTTCCACTAGGTGGCTGTTTTGAATCGGAATTTTCACTAAAAATATGTATATTACACATGATGTTTGACTGGTCTGAGTGGGAGGGGGGGTAATTACCTTATTACCCCCCTCACAGCAAACTCGCCCTTGATTGGCATTGAGCCCAGCCGACTAAATTTTAGAGTACGAGCCGTCACTGCTTTAATGATGGATTTATCGGTAAACTTACGTTATTAGCATCCTCCGTCTTGGCTCTGTCCAATTTTTTCCTATTTTTTTTTGCACCCCTATAGAAGATGCATTTTTGATAAATGCTGAAAACACGTGTTTAATTATTTTTTATCGAACAGTTTTTATACTAAATTTCAAATCAATAGACAAAGAATAATTTTTCTCGTACAAACTTTCATTCCTATTTTACACTACTAGCGTTTAAATTTTCTAAAAATCTTTCCCATTGCAAAGGAACCTACTGTCGAAAATTCGTGCCTTGGGCTTCAGTAGTTTCAGCTCTGCGTTGAAGAGGCAGTCAGAACTTACCTCTTTATAATTAATATCAATATAGATTTATTATATGCTATGTTGCCACGTCTATTTTATTTTGCCCGTGCCGGCTTAGTTGAATATAGGTGGTTATTGACGAATTTGACGTTTCATTTTAATACTTTTCGGAAACTTCTGGAATTAATCCATTGATTCCCAAAAAGTTATATTTGTTTTTATTTTGGAAAATGGAAGAAGTTTGTAGAGTTTGCCTTTCAGAAACAGGAGAGTTTCAAACTGTGTTTACCTCAATAGAATTAGAAAAAACTCAAACGCCTATGCATCTTTCAGAAATGATCTCCTCTTTTACTCGTATCAGGTAAATTTACAACTTTAGACTTTAATTTTTTTATTATGCAGATTAAAAGTTAAATGTATTTTAGATAACCTGAGGGGATGGTTTGCCAGAACAAATTTGTAGAACATGTGCCGAAGAAACAGTGCATATGTATTTTTTCAAGTTACGTTGTGAGGACAGTGATAGAATTCTCAGAAAAAAACTGTGGACAAACTAGTTTTGAAGAGCGATACAGAAAATCATTGCTTTAAAATTGAAAAATTTGATCATTCTTTGCAAGAAGCAAATATTCTAGATGCATTTAACCAAACTTTCTCTAATATTGATTATGATGATTCTTTAAGTGATAATGAGCAAAATGAAGATCTATTTGAAGATAATGTTAAAGCTGAGAAGCCGGAAAAAGTTAAAGAGTTTGAGTGTGATATTTGCCATAAAAGGTTTACCAGAGAAGATTTACTTTTAAGACATAAAATTGCTCATGCCATGAAAATGCAAGACTTTAAAGATAAATTAGAAGACACAGAAGATAGTCAATCGGAGAGCAATGAAGGATCAAGGAACTCTGAGAATGGTGTTATTGAAATTGATGGCACTTTCACAATGGATGAAGTATCTGATACACTTATATTAAATAATGAAGATTGTTTAAAAATATCACATTCTGCATGTATTTTATGTAGTTTTTCTGTTACAAATGAAGATTCACTTGAAAAACATCTTCGAGATGAACATCTCAAAGTAATGAATGCAAAAAGAAAGGTGATGTTTTAATTTGTAAAATATGTAGTCAAGAAATTAAGGACATAAATATTTCAAAAAACACATTAAGGAGAAGCACAATGATAGGAGAAGGTACTCTAATTTATATATTGTTTAGTTTTAATACCAAGTAAATTTTTGGATTACCTACTACCTATCAGGGACACTTTATGTTGTTTAAATTTACTGGTATTCTAATAGGATGGTTTTACATAATATTTAAGCTAAATGTTGCTGCTATCAGCAATAATATAAACAAATTGTGAAACTCAAGTTGTCACAACTTAATGTTTTAAGTTAGGTAACAGGATTTAGATGGACAAACAAAATCTTTTTGGCTTTTTCACAAGTGAATAAAAATTATTCAGTTGCGAAAAAGCCAAAATAGATATTTGTTTGTCAATACAAACCGAGGGTGTACTCACTGCAATTTATTTGGGACGAAAGATTGCCTCTCTAGAATATCTCCTCCAAATCTCCTCGGATCTCCCCGAATATCCTAAGAATCTCCAAATCTCCTTGGATCTCTTGAAAAATACGGATCTCCCAAAATCTCCTTGGAATCCCGAATTTCCTCAGGCCCCCGAAATCTCCTCGGGTCTTCCCGAATTTTCTTGGATCCTCCGAAATCTCCTCGGTCTCCCGATAACTCCGAACTTCTTGGATCTTCCCCGAATCGCCTCGAGCCTTGGATTTTAGGATCACCTCGGACCTCCCTGACTTTCTTGAGATCGTCCTGGCTTTCTCCTTTGATATCCTCACATCACCTTGTATCAACCGAGTTCACAAGGTTGCAGAAATAAATTATATTAAACTTAAGGTAATTATCACTTTTTAAAAGCTTTTATTTAACTTCACTTGGATGTTAGAATGTATGTATATTTGGGTCAAATCATGCAAGTAACTTTGGAGCAGTTCCTGTTATCGGAATTGACTGAAATTTGGTATACATACATAAATCTTGAATGTCTTATACAGAGTGCAAAAATAGTTTAATTTTAA
Organism: Kuschelorhynchus macadamiae; assembly: GCA_030620095.1. Taxonomy (NCBI): domain Eukaryota; kingdom Metazoa; phylum Arthropoda; class Insecta; order Coleoptera; family Curculionidae; genus Kuschelorhynchus; species Kuschelorhynchus macadamiae. The sequence continues at coordinate 12,981 of JAUTXW010000744.1, forward strand.
CGGAACGTGGTGAATATGTACTTTTTCATGTCTTAAAGAGCCACAATTTTTTTAGATATAAAAATCTAGAAGTTTCTGACATATTCGTTTTTCCCGGTCTTATTCCACTCTAAAAAACCATTATTAATTTGTACAAATAAAAAAAATCATTGACAACTGTTACACTATTCAATTATATGGAAAAAAATAGAAAAATTAATTTTGTACAGTATTCCTATAAACATTTAAGCCGAATAATTCTGAAAAGGGGGATTTTATGGCAACTTGTGCAAAGCCTTCGAAGATGTTTTTGTCAATTTAAACATATTATCAACAATTGTGGAAAAATTCGTTGTTGCATGATTCATTTTTTGTTTTTCACCATTTTTCAACATGTTTTTGAATTGTGACTATTTTTGTTTTATTTCTCCTTAAAGTATATGACTAAATAAAAAAAAGCACCCGCGGAAATCTAACAATGAACTTTTACCATAGGATTTTATTTTGAAAAAAACAAATTTGTACCGAAAATATTAATATTCTTGTAAACTTCTTGATTTTTTGATGTAAAAAAGTTTGTGGTTATTTAAGATATAAAAAGGTATACTGTTACGTAGTTCCGTTTAAATTAAATTATTTTTGTGCAAATGAGAAATAAAACATCGGTAAAATTTCCTTTACCCACAACTTCCCTCATTTTGAATATTTTCTTTTATTAGGAATATTGAAGTGTCAACCAATTTAGTTCAGTAGATAGTTATTAAAAGACACATGTATTCCGTCTTTTCAAACATTTTTATTGAACTTTATTTTGTCCCTACCAATATTTTACCAGTTTCTACCTATACCACACACACTTCATTTTGGGCATAATTTAAAATGAATTCAATAAGTAGTTTTTACATTGACACACGCGGCAATTTTATTGTCATGTTGAATTCGGACCAGTTTATCCTTATATCATATTTAATTTTTCTCCAAAATTTACGGTCAATTGAATAAGATTTTTTTAGCATGATATTTTGCCGACATTTTGTTTTGCTATCTTAAATTCGTAACACAACTTTACCAGCTAATATCTGTATCACACTTAATGCTTGCACAAAATTTGAAATTAATCTGATAAGTAGTTTTTTCAGACTGGTTTTTTTTAAATATTTTATTAGGCCGCCATTTTGTTTTGCTATTTTATGCTCATACCAAAATGTTACAAATTCATTCTTAGATAACACAAAATTTGAGATAAATTGGATAATTAGTTTTTTAAGTAATACTTTTTTTACTAGGCTTCCATCTTCTTCCATCATATTGGATTTTTACCAAAATATTACCATATTATCTCCATATGAACCTTAATTTTTGACTAAAATTTGAAGTCCATCTGATGAGTAGTTTTTAAGCTATGGCGCGAAATGACAGACAGACAAACAAAGCGACAGGTGGACCGACGGACTTGATAAAACATATTTTTTGGCATCTAGTGACGCTAAACCGCGAAGACGTATAAAACCTGCTATACTGCACTTGTTATAGCACTACAATTTGAAATTATTTCATTAAGTAGATTTGTCAGGCTGAATGTTTAAATATTTTATTAAACCGTCATTTTGTATTCGTGCCGAAATTTTACCAGTTGGTTCCTACATAATATCTGATTTTTGTGCAAATTGGATAATTAGTAAGTAATAATTTCTCTGACGCTTCCTTAGGCCGCCATCTTGTTCCCGCATACTGGATTTTTGCCAAAATATTACCAGGTCATTCCCATATAAGCCTTAATTTTTGACTAAAATTTGAGGTCAATCTGATGAGTAGTTTTTAAACTATACCGCGGATTAAGACACAGACAGACAAATCGGCAGACGGACCTTATAAAACATATTTTTTGGCATGTAGCGACACTAAAACGCAATGATATATAAAACCTGAGAGGTTATTACACAATTTTATTTGGCCGCCATTTTGTTCCGCCATCTTGAAGTAATACCACAGTTTCACTAGATCATCTCTGTTCTACAATTAGTTACGGCACACAATTTGAAATCAATAAAGTAGTTTTTTCAGGCTGAATGTTTAAATATTTTATCAAACCGCCATTTTGTTCCGCAATCTTGGATTCATACCCAAATTTTACCAGTTGATTGCTACATAGTACTTGATTTTTGTACAAAAATTGAGATAAATTGTATAATTACCTTTTTTTAGTAATAATTTTTTTAACGTTCCACTAAGCCGCAATCTGGTTCCGGCATATTAGATTTCAATCAAAATATTACCAGGTCACCCCCATATGAGCCTCAATTTTTGACTAAAATTTGAAGTCAATCTGATGATTAGTTTTTAAGCTATGCCGCGAACTTACAGACAGACAGACAAACCGACGGACTTGATAAAACATATTTGTTGACATCTAGGAACGCAAAAAAGAGAAATATGTAAAACCTGAAATGGTGATTTTTTCAGATTACAAAAATTTTATTTGGCCGCCATTTTGTTCCGCCATCTTGAATTAGTACCACACTTTTACTAGTTCATCTCTATACTACAATTAGTTATGGTGCACAAGCCGCCATCTTGGATTCGTACCAAAATTTTACCAGTTGATTCCTACATAACACTTGATATTTGTGCAAAATTTGAGATAAATTGAATAAGCACTTTCTTAGTAATAATTTTTTTAACATTTCACTAGGCCACCATTTTGTTTTGCCAGGTCATCTAACCCTTAATTTTTTACCAAAATTTGAAGTCAACAGGGTAAGTAATTTTTTAGTTATGCCGCGAACAGACAGACAGACTTCCTTTTTATGAGGGAAGTAAAAACTAAAAAAAAAAATTCGAACGAACTTTTGTATTTTTCTTGGAAATTTGAAAAGGTAGGTTGAAAAGTGATTTGTGCAAAATTTGTAAATTTTTGCATGATTTACAACTTTTCTATAGGTTATTTTTTATAGGACAACAATTTTTGCCGGAAATTGCAAAAATACCATTTTTCAAGACCCTACGTCAACCCTCCACCATCCCTGAGGTTGCAGTTATTTTTTATTAAAAGCCCTTTTACTACTTGCACTTATAAAAATCCAGATAACCATTTTTTTTCTGTAAGTATAAGTTAGTTGGTTTAGTAATTATAAAAATGCTGTAATTAAGAAATCATGGTTCTTGGGATTAGACCGTGTCAAAATGGAATCACTTTCCGAATTTTGGCCTTCGATTGCACGAGGCATCTTCAGGGATTTTGACATGGTCTAATCCCAAGAACCATGATTTTTTAATTGACCACAAAGCTTTCGTTCAATGCTGTAATATTAACACTGAAAAAGTTCTTTATTATAAATAGCGCAGATATTTTGCTTAAGCCACCCTATAATTAATTATGCATTTTTCGATAGATTTCCTTGCGGGATCTCCTCAGATTTCCTCTGCATCTCCCTGGATATTCCCGAAATCTCCGTAGCATATCCCCCGAATCTGCACGTATCTCCTTGGATATCCTCCGAATATCCCCGCATCTTCTCGGATATCCTCTGAATATCTCCCGGATATCCTCCGAATCTCCTCGGATATCCTCGAATCTCCTTGGATATCCTACGTATCTCCTCGGATCTCCCCCAGATCTCCTTCCCTTGGGACACAAAAATATCCTCAGTGAGTACCCCCTCGATATAAACACAACAAATAATCTGAACACATTTAAAAACAAGGATTTAGGTGGCTCATCTAAATTTTGAATAGGCAGATAAAAGATATTAAGCATAATGTTTTTATAGGGAACCTGTTTCTATTTCAAGCCCTCCTTCAAGCTCAAGGTTCCTTTCAAACTAACAAAATAAAATCATTAGTACTAGCAGTAAAATATTATTTATGTTTTAAAATTTAGAGTGTGTGTAATAAGTAAGGTAAACATTCAATAAGGTAGTAAAGTAAAGGTAGTATTATAAGAAGCATTTGTTCTTTGACAACCATTTGGTTTTATATTTAGAGTTATCCTTATGCAACAGCGAGAACTGGAATCTTGGATGGGTTGGGCATTGAAGCAGTTAATAACTTTTTGTTTATTTGAGTGGTCAATTAACCAGCAATTTAACAAAATTTAATTTTGAATTAAAAATTATGTTCTAGACATAAAATACCATAGTAATCTTTAATCTTTGCATAAATATTAAGTAGACCTGGAAAATAGTTCAAAAATTATTTATGGTGACTTATAATCTGACTAGGTGAGTTCCTTGTTTACCTGCATATAAATATTGGTATTTTTCATTAAATGATCTAAAAACTAATTGGAGAACATATTTAACAATTGCTATATGTACCGAAAATTCGTTTTTTCCTTCTAGAATAAAATGGGCTTGTCATACAAAAAAAAATAATCATTTGACTATGCCAAAAAGCATTGGACGATTTGTCGTTAATTAAAAGTTCATGCTTTTAGGTTACGTTTTTCTTAGTTTTTTTTCCTAAACAAAAATTTTTCAAATAAGTTAGTGATTTTCAATTTGCGGTTTTAAAAAAATTTCTTTAGTTTTATAATACTGGAGATATAGAAAATCTCGGGAGGAGTCGATCTTTTTTAAGATACTGTTTCAGTTCTATACATGCTTACTAAGTTTTGCCAGTTCTTGACCACCCTGTTAATTTTTATTTGAATTTTATCTTTTGCAACTAGAGTGACATGAAAATTGTTCAATATAAACTCCACGGTTTTAAAAACTTCATGGCGTTTTAAATGCAAAATATAAAATTGAAAGGTGGTTAAAAATTGACAAACCTTAGTAGAAGTGTACAGTAGTGAAAAGTGAATTGAAATATGTAAAATATACAGGGTGCGCTCCATTTAAAAATATAAACTTTGTACCATTTCCTATTAAACCGGAAGTGGAAAAAAATTTCTTTAGACATATAAAATCATTCTATTTCAGCCATTTATAATATAATATATACATTTGTTAATTTTTAGTTTTTATTTTGTTATAAGGGAAACTATATTTCATTTAACTTGGATTATGTGAGAAAACCAAAATAAACATTTTACTTATTTTTTCCCATAAAATGTTAATAAAATTTAAATGGACACAAAAGAGCTATGACAAGAAATTATATTTTTTTAATGAATCTACATGTTTCTTATTTCTTATTTGAAATTGTTGTATGTCGACATATATTTTGATCAATAATTACTGTATTATTACTTCAATTCTTACATTGTAGGCTTTCCTTGAGTTTTTATACTGAATAATAAATTACAAAACCCACCATTCATTTAGCCACCTTCGTTTTGTTGGAAAAAAAACTCTTTCAATTTGCAGGCATTGCGAGGTATTGTGGGTCATTGTAGGACATTGTGGGGCATTTCAAGGAATTAAGGGGCATTGGGAGGCACTACATAGAATTTGGCCAGGGTCTACCTCTTGAGTAGAGCAGTACTCTACACCAAAGAGTTATAGAGACAAGCAATTGCTTTAGTATCAGTTATATGCTTAGTGAGTCATTTGATAAAGACTAGCACTCAAAAACTCTTAAGTACTAAGTATATTGTCAATGTGCAAATTAGCACCTCCAGCAAAGTCGAAGCGGTTTGCGCCGCTGTTATAGTTGTTATAATAAAGTTCGATTGAAATTTTTAAAAAGACGTGCCGTCAACGGTGAAGTAAAATATTTGTTCGAGATGTATAGTTTATTTTTTGCCAATTAGGTGAATAAATTAATATAAAAACTAAAATTTTAGGAGATATATAATAAATACAGTTAGATGTGTGCTTGTTTACTTTTCCTGGTGAAGTAGCACTTCACCTACTTCCCCTGAATAGCCGCCACTGTTCAGTTCAGTAAATTTTTAGTCAGTTGAATATTTTTGATTTTTATACCATTTAGAAATTATTTAGCAAAATGTCCATTCATGCAAACCTAATATGAAGGTCATAATTCATTAACATAACAATTTTTCAACCTAAATTAAAATATTATTTAGTAAAATTTTAACAAGTTTAATATTATCATGATATTCATTTTATGGCACCAAACTACAAATAGGTTAAAAAAATTGGTTTATTATGTTTATGCAATAAATGAGTAAAAAAAAGTATAATTTATATTAGTAAACTTAAATTAATGGAGTAAGGAAGGTAATAGCTAATTACATTTAAATGTCGTTATATTTTTTAGCAGTCATAAGTATTCTTGTCCATATTGCTTTATGGAATATTCCAAAAAGGGCAATTTAGAAAATCATATGAGCTACCATACTACAGGTAATATTGAAGAAGAAAAAGCCAGTTTAGGATATATTTGTGATCACTGCAGTAAAAGTTTCAGAAGCAAAAAAGACATAACCAAGCACCTCAGGAGAGTGAGATTATTGACTAAGAAAATTGGTTCCAGAAAGAAACCACATGCCTGTGAAATTTGTATGAAAGGTATATTTATTATCCTCCAGATTTTATGCCCCAAAAGATATTGTGAGTAAAAGTGTCTGAAATTCTTAACAAATGTATTATTGTACTAAAAATAATTTTTAAAGCAATGTAGTGATATATGCCAATATAGAAGGTAAAAGATCTTTTTCATAAGTCTTTCCCCTCTCCCGATGGGTATTAACCAACCAAATGTTATGACAATACTAGATTCCCACTGATTTTGATTGTTTGGTCAGTCATTGGAAATTACTTACTAAATGTTTTTTTTAGCATTCAACCAAATATCAAATTTGAAAGATCACTTAAGAACCCATAATGGAGAAAAACCTTTCTTATGCCCCACATGTGGTAAAGGTTTCAATCAACTAGGTAATATTTTAATCTGTTTGATATATATGTTTTATACCACTATAATAATGATAAACAAATGAAACCTAAAACTGGTTAAAAGGATAGATAAACACACTAATGTTTGAAATAGTTACCCTCACTTCATGAATTTCTTTTTTATTACATTTTCTAATCCAACAGCTAAATTTACAAAGGGAACACAACTAGAATTTTGATGCTTTAAATAATAAGAAGATAAAACTGAAATATTATAATTTATGTTTAGTTTTATGCTAATTTAAATAAAGATATATAAACAACTCAATCAATAGTTTTTTGTTTTTTTTAATTGCACATTTTTTTCTCTGTACCACTTTGTGAATATTTCAATCAAATTTTAGGTAATTTACGGCAGCATCAGGTCAGACATAGCGGGGTTAAATCTCACATATGTACTACGTGTGGCCATGGTTTTGCTAGCAAAGGAGAATTACATGCACATCTTAGGAAACATACAGGTTTGTTTTTTTTTTTTAATATATATATCTTATACAACTTTTGAACTTTGCCAATTAATTTAAATGAACTAAGTCGTCTTTAAAACTACAAAATCGAGCCATGAGAATAATTTTATCTTGCCCTAGACTTACTCCAATAAAGACAATGCTCGCTGCCCTGAACTGGCTCTGTATTGGGGGTTTTCTACTTTATAGAATCCCAATTTTTGTCTTTAAAATTAAAATAGGCAATGCTCCACGCTATTTGCAAGAACTTGGTAATTTTAATTTTCAGGTACATGCCCATAACACTAGATCTAATAATGACTTCCATATCCAACATATAACAAGTAAACATGCTCAAATGTCAGTATTTTATAAGGGGTTAGTAAAATTTAATCAATCATTACCTTTTTTAAAAAATATTCAATCTCTCCCACTTTTTAAAAATAAACTAAAAACGTATCTACTCTCCCAAAATACAAACACAATGTAATTTATGTTTTAGTATCATTTCTTGAGGCCTATTATTTTATTTTATCATAGTCTGTGCATATTTACTGTAATTTTGTGTATTGTTTTAGTTAATGTGTTTTTGTAATTATTATTTTAACTGTTTTACTCTTATTTATTTTGTGTATATGTATTGATGTATTAAAAAATGACTGACGATTGTAATTATAAATTACTTGTGACTAAATAAATTATTTATATAAGAACCTGCAGAAGATTGAACACTCTTTTTCAGAATTTGCAGCCAATGAACACAAGTAAATTTCTCAGAATGGAAGGTAACTTTTTAAATTTTGGAATACAATTTCACCCTATTACTGAAAATGAAGAAAATTAAATTAATGTTTTGGCATATTATCATGCCTATCCTCAAGCATCTATAACAAGTGAAAAATGAGGGTAGGTCAAGTTTCCCCCGCCCCCCGAATCAAACGAATTTCAAAAATAGATACACTATCATTTTGCACAATTTTGCACACAATAAATACAATTTTGCACACTCACCCAAGATAAACTAAAGCATTTTTTTACACGGGGTGCAAACTTGACCGTTCCCCCCCCGTCTTTCAAAATATCTAAATATTTTTATATCAATCGTCCCATCTAATTTTGCACACCCTCCTAGAGAAAAATAAGTCCCCCGTCAGTCACAAAATTGAAAAACTGTCGTGCTACCCGTTTCACCTAATTTTGCACACCTATTTTTAAATTTTGCACACTCTCCTAGAGAAGTTATGGGTCGTCGAAAATTTGTATTTTCCTTCTGTCAGCCAGAAAATTGAAAAACTATTCTGCTACTCGTTTCACCTACTTTTGTACAATTTTGCACACATATTTTCTCATGTTGCACACTCTCCTGGAGAACGTTATGGGGTTTCCAAAATTTGTATTTCCACCTGTCTGTTACGACATTGAAATATTTTTATGCTACTCGTATCACCTAATTTTGCACACTAATTTTTAAATTTTGCACACTTTTCTAGAGAAAGTTATGGGACACTTTTATACAAGTTTAGTAAAAAGAGAAAGAACCGGAACACTTAAATATATTCAAAACCGCTTAAATTGTGGTTACAAAATTCGACATTTGGGGGTTTCTGGGCATGCACAATAAAAAAATGCAATCGGCACTGTTACCAGATTTCCCAGGTTTACACTACAGCCTTTTTCTTATCTTAAATATAATACTCCATTTATTTTTACTGCAATGAATTGGATATCTCAAATTTAGTAAGATCCCAAATTCTCACAATTATCTATACTAGTTGCTAAGACAACACAGCGTTTGCAGAAAAAAGTACGCTTAAATATCTTATCTTAAATGGAATGTCCCATTTATTTTTATTACATTGAATTCATCGTCTCAAATTTGCGTCTTTAAAATCAGTATCCATTCTGTTAATTTATTGTTGCTTTTAGTTCGTTGATTTTAATTTTTTATCTTAGCGTTATTGGTGTTTGGTCGTGGTTGTCTTGGCCGTTTTTAAACACGCTTTAAGTATCAACTACTGGTAGAAGTTAGGCCAGTTTCAAGCCGGGATAAAGTGTGAAGGAAAAGCGTCAATATCAGTTCAACTTTGATAAATGAAAAGTCATTAATTTCAATAAAAATCAATGAGGCCTTCCATTTAAGATAAGAAAACGACCACGTGTAGCACAAAACTAGGAACATCTTACAACAGTGCCGATACCATTTTTTAATTCGTTTGCAGAAACACTTAAATATCAAATTTTGTAAGCACAACTTTAGCAGTTTTGAAAATATTCAAGCGTTCCCGTACTTTTTTGTGTAAATACGGTGCCATCTCTCAGAAACTATTACAGATAAAGTGTTGAAGATTTGAGATCTTACTAAATTTGAGAAAGCTAATTGCAATAAAAATAAGTCATTCCATTTAAGAAAGACAAGTAGCGCAAAACTGGAAAGTCTGGCAACAGTTTAATACTTTTTTCAATTTCGCGTGCCTCAAAACCCCCAACTGCTGAAGTTTTAAGCATAACTTTAGCGGTTTTGAAAATATTTAAGCGTTCCGGTTCTTTTTACTAACCCTGTATACTTATTGGTATTACCACCATCAGCGTGCGTCCCATCGGTTTGGGGATGAAGACGCCGACGCCGCCCGATGACGGGCCAATTTAACAATAAATTGAAAAATTTTAAAAATTGAAAAAAAAAACCGTAGGTCCTTTGATTTTGTTCCCTTATAATTAAATGTACTTATATTTAATAAGGAATACTGTAATATTATTTACTAAATAGTAGAAAATAAACCAACTACGTCTACGCCTGATTTATGCTGTCTATAACCGACACTTTGTAAATCGATATGAACGCCCAGCTCTTTTTGCTTTTGGAAATAAAAAAATTTCTTACCTTAATCTGTTACTCAGTTTCCCTTAAAATCAAATAAAACACAACCACTAAACGATCCCAGCTTGCTAGGCAAAAATTAAAAGGTAGATGGAACCACTAATCATAAAATAAAAATGAGGCGCCTTCAGATTTTGGCACGTTGTTTCAAGTCGCCCTGGTTGACGGCAAATCGAATATGTATTTCTTTGAGATTTTGGCTGTACATATTTCAGATTAAGTTTATATTAATGTTGTAAAATATACAGGTAGAGATAACAAGACGGGATCATTGCTTTTTATGCAAATAATTGAAAATCTTAATTCGATATTCTGGATCAAAAAAATATAAAATTATAGGGTTAAACATATTGAAAATTTAAAGATTTCAGTCATAGAAAACAGATCAGGTTTAAACACTTTCTTGGCAGCCACCACCGTGAGGGGCATAATGAACTTTGAATTTTCTAGTATAAAATGTTCAACATGCCACAATTTTCTCCAAAAAGAGTGCAAAACTTGAAAATAAGTGTCCAAAACTAGGTGATGCAGATTTTTGACACCCCATAACTGTCTCTAGGAGAGTGTGTGCCAACGTTTAAAATAGGTGTGGAAAATTGGACAAAATTCGACAAAATTAGCCGAACCGAGAAAAAGATTCAATTTCGTGACAGACGGGGAAGTGCGGGGGGATACAAATTTTGGAACGCCTATAACTGTCTCCAGGAGAGCGTGCAAAATGCGAAAATAGGTGTTCAAAATCAGGTTAAACGTGTAGCACAAAAGTGTTTCAATTTCGTGACTGACGGGGGGAAAATACAAATTTTCAACGCCCCATAACTTTCTCTAGGAGAGTTAGCAAAATTTAAAAATATGTGTGCAAAATTGTGTAAAATTAGGTGAAACGATTAGCGTAAACATTTCATGACAGATGGGTGGAAATGCAAATTTGTGAAACCCTATAACTTTCTCCATGAGAGTGTGCAAAACGAGAAAATAGTTGTGTAAAATTGTACAAAAGTTGATGAAACGAGTAGCACACTAGTTTTTCAATTTTGTGCCTGACGGGAGGGAAATACAAATTTTCGACGACCCATAATTTCTCTCTTTGGAGAGTGTGCAAAATTTAAAAATAAGTATGCAAAATTAGGTGAAACGCGTAGCACAAGAGTTGAATGAATTTTGTGACTGACGGGGGGGGAAATACAAATTATCGACGTCATATAACATTCTAGGTGTGCAACATTAAGTGAGAGGAGTAGCACAAAAGTTTTTCAATTTTGTGACTGATGGGAGAGAAAATACAAATTTTCGACGCCTCATAACTTTATCTAGGAGACTACAAATTTTAAAAATAAGTGTGCAAAATTAGGGGAAACGAGTAGCACAACAGTTTTTGAATTTTGTAACTGACGGGGGGGGGGGAATACAAATTTTCGACGCCACATAACTTTCTCTAGGAGAGTGTGCAAATTTTAAAAATAGTTGCGCAAAATTAGGTGAATAAAGTAGTATAGAAGTTTTTCAATTTCGTGACAAACGGGAAAATGCAAATTTTTGACCCCCTTAACTTTCTCTAGGAGAGGGTGTGCAAAATTTGAAACTAGTGTGTAAAATTAGATGGGACAATTGGTATAAAAATATTTAAATATTTTGAAAGACGGGGGGGAACGGTCAAGTTTGCCCCCCGTTTAAAAAAATGCTTTAGTTTCTCTTGGGTGAGTGTGCAAAATTGTATTTATAGTGTGCAAAATGATATTGTGTCTATTTTTGGAATTGGTTTAATTAGGGGGAAATTGACTGACCCGAAAAATGATTTAGGAATAACTCGAACATCAATATGGAGAATTTGACATTAACATAATATGCATGGCTACAAACTAATTATGTTTTAATGTAAGGACGTAGCCGATTCACATATCGGACAAGTGGCCTTTTAGAAACGTACACTACAGAATGCTAAACATTCCAAATGGTACGAATTCGCAAATAACGAAGTCCATAACTCTAGGAAAAATATGTCAGATCAGCAAACAAAAATTAACAACAGGTAAAGTGAAGTAAAATAATACATGAATAATAATAAAACTACAGAACTACATAAACAAAAACGAACATCAATATGGGCTAAAAACATCACAAATCCAATCCGGTTAACTGCCTTTTTAGCTGCAAAGTGCTTAGTCTGAAAATGTCATATTCTGAGAAGTGACAATTGTAATTGTAAACTAGTCGGTCAACAAATGCACTAAACCCATAATTTGTTCGGTGGTACCTTTCTACAAACAGCTGTGATTGTCTTGTTCCCCTAATAGGAACTAAAAACAGAACTGATTCCAGCAGCACTTCACAGTCAATCTCCCTATTGACCATGGACTCCATATTGTACAACAATATTCTAGAACTTTACAAACCAATGAGTTATAGACACACCCAATTGCTTTGGTATCAGTAACCGCGTAATTCCATTACAGGCTTTACAACAAGATAATCCTCCAAAACGTGTAGATCTTTGCAAAATTTTATTAATTCCTACGCAGGAGGATCCAGATGTTCTGAAAAGAATTATTTGGACTGATGAAGCAAAATTCTCCTTGCGAAGGAGTCATCATTTTTTGGAGTGCAGAAAATCCACACTTTATAAAAGAAAAAGGCTACCAACAAAATTAGTTTTAATGTGTTTTGTTTCTTGATGGATTTTCAATATACATTTATGACGAAAATCTAACTGCTGCAAAATATATTGAAATTCTAAGAACGACTATATATGCATTTTTGGATAATCTACCGCTTATCGATTTGAGAAATTGTTGGTATCAACTGGACGGAGCTCACTCCTGCCCATTATACGCATGAAGTTTCCGCCGAACTGTATGATATGTTTGGTTTGGCCACCACGATCTCCGGATTTTATTAGATTTTTTTTCTGTAGGGTAGGTGTAAAGAAATGGTTTATAAAACACCAGTATCAGAAATTCAAAGAGCTACCTACTACAGCACTTTAAACAGCAGACATATTAAGTGAGAATTCAAAAAGTTTTAATTTACTGCCAAAATCGGTTCTTTTCAGAACTACAATTTATATTAAAAGAAAATCGTTTGGCATTGCGTAATCTGTGGTTACATCATAAAAGTCTTAGAGTTTTAGATATTGAATATCTATTTCTCGAATATCAATATTAATTATTTATAAAATCGCTTATAAATCGACATCTTTAATATGTCTATTTGTCGAATATTAAGAGTAATAATTATTCATAATATCGCTTATAAATCGAAACTAGTTCAAAATAGTTATAGGAACACATTTTATTGATAAAATTCAATTTGTCTAATCATTTCAATGCTTCAGTAATCAAATCAAATCAGATATATTACCTTATTGATTACAATGTAACATTGGGTCGTCAACAATAGAGAAAAATGAAATAAAATCAATACAACATTGTCAAAACTAATACACTACATTTACACTACACACATACTTTTTAAACAAATACATACTTACATGACATGCATACACACTCACTACACTACATAGCTAAAACAGAAAGTACTATGCTAATTAGGTAAATAACAATACTGACAGCTCTCGGAGTTATGTTCAAAATACTCGTTTGTAGAATAAAAGGGATGAGCAGTAAAAAAAGTTTTATTATTTTCTTAAACCTAGTCCTAATAGTACGAGAAGCTTTTAAAGTCCCTGGCAGGCAGTTAAAAACTTTTATGCTCATATAATATGGACCCCATTCGAAGAGAGTTGTAGAATGTCTTGGCACAGCTAGTCCATCTCTATTTCTCGTATTCATGGTTCCTGAACTTATTGATAAATTGGTCTTAAACAATAAAAAATTATCTATTACAAACATATTTATATTATACAGATATAATGAAAAAACTGTCATAACTTTCAGACGAAAAAAGAGTGGGGCACAGTGATCAAGGTACGCAGCATTAGCAATAGTACATATGATTCGTTTCTGGATCAAAAATACTCTGTTCATTGTTGATGTGTGACCTCCCCAAAATATTAACCTATATGACAATCTTGATTCAGCATATGCATAATAGAAGCTCATTATAAAGTTCAGGTTAGGTTTTCATTGACTATTAATGTTTAATGTTATTTCCATTGCTTGTGAATTGACCTTAGTAAAGTGCACAAAGTTAGTCTTAGCATGATTTAAAACAAGAAAATTTAGTTTACACCACTCTGACATCTTCTTAATAGGTATATCTGTCAGTTCAAGAGCAGTATTCAAGCTTTCATTACTAACAATTACTGACGTGTCATAAGCAAATTGTGTTAAAGAAACATTATCATTTGATTTAAACTGGGGAATGTCATTAACAAATAGCAAAAACAATAAAGGGGCCAATATCGAATCTTGTAAAGTACCTATGTGGTTTTCCTCCAGGTCAGACTGAAATACATTATTCATAATATCATTCTTTTTGCTAATTATTTGAACTTTCTGAAAAGCTGAGACAGACACATGTTATGCCAGCCTTTTCCAGTTTTAAATACAATATATTGTGATTCTTGACATCAAAAGCTTTTGTCAGGTCAAAGTAAACTGCCAAAGTTGATTTTCTCTCATCCATCGATTCTAATATTTTATTAATTTGATTATACAAAGCTGTCTGTGTAGATCGATGTTTCAGAAAACCATGCAGGCTTGCGCTGAAAAATCCTATGGAAATTAAAAAATTTCAAATTCTTTTACACATTGCTTTTTCCAGTATTTTTGAACAAATTAAAGTTATGGCAACCGGCCTGTAATTATTTATATTAGTTTTATCACCCTTTTTAAAAATTGGAATTATTTTAGATACTTTTAATTGGGATGGAAAGTATCCCTCTAAAAATGAGTTGTTTTTGATAGTAACCAATGGTTTTGCTAGAAATTCAGCAACATTTCCTATAATATTACAAGGGAATTGGTCCAAGCCAGCTGACTTTTTCTTTGAAACTTCCCTGATAATCTCTAATACCTCTATTTCGTCCAGTGGTGTTAAAAATATTGACTGGTGATAATTTCGTTTTACGGCGATATGTCTAAGACTATTATTTTTACTTTCATCTGACTCTGAAATCCGAGAGCTGTTGATAAAAAATTTATTAAACAAGTCACACAATTGTCCTGGATTGGTGTATTCTGTTCCTTCTTAATCTATGGTAATTTTCTGGAAGGCCCGTTCCTAATTCCGCTCTCTTAGAAATTTGAATTTTATACTTTTTGTTTTGTTGAGCAAAACTTTTTATGAAGAATATCTTTTTTGGCTAAAGTCGATAATAAAAAAGTTTTTCGAGATTTCAATATTCAGCATTGCTAATAAGTGACATTCTAAGATTTTCTGTTTCTAGGTGCAAGACCATTTGTTTGCGATGCTTGCGGAAACGGTTTCACCACGTCCTCGTCTCTAACAAAGCATAAAAGAATTCATTCCGGAGAAAAACCATACGAATGCGACTACTGCAAAATGAAATTCTCAAGATCTGGAATTTTAAGTCGACACCGACGGATTCATACTGGAGAAAAACCGTATGTTTGCAAGATTTGTCGAAAAGCGTTTACACAATCGAACGACCTGAATTCTCATCTGAGGATACACACAGGAGAAAAACCATATAAGTGCGATGTGTGCGGACAATCATTTAGACAAAATTCGGCATTAAGAACACATAAAAAGATCCATTTAGGACCGAAATCTCAGCATACGAGTGAGTTAACGACAAAGAATGACAGGGACGTGTTTGTGGAAGATGAAGAAAAGATACTTGTGAAATTTGAAGACTTGTCTACTCCAGTGTAGATAATTAGTTATAATTTGTTGTCATGTAATGAATGGGCCAATAAAGATGCTAAAGATAATTGAAATTAAAATAGACCTTTAGAGGAAAGTGTGTCTCAACAAAATCTGATTATTAGAGGAAGTCCAGAAAGGTTGGTTCAGGTTGAACCTCAGGAAAATTAGAAAGGTCATTTTTAAAAATTTTGAACTAGCCAAAGTTTACTCCCTGTCACTTAAAAAAAAGGGTTCAAAAAATTATTTTTTTACCAATATCTGCTAAAATATTGTAGATAGAGCAATGCTGTACAGAGCTTTCTTAAGGTTTAATACCTTTGTCTTGAAAGGCAACCCAGAAAAATTACTAAAAGCTGTCATAAGACACAATCTGTTATATTCTCTTCTAAATCGCGAATCAATAGAAACACACTGCCTCTTATGGCACGGTTTTTATCAGTTTTCTTGGTTTTCTATAAACATAAAGATATCAAACCTTGTGCATAAATATGGAAAGATCCATTTAATTAAATAATAATATACAGGGTAACAAGATAACAGAAGAAAAATCCTACAACTTTTGTATTTTAAGTTTTTTGTATCTCCTATAGAAAAGCTGTAATTAGGTGTATACATATAAAAGAAAGCCTGTACATATAAAAATGAAGCTCAGGATATTCTGCATAGTAATGATCCTGGCGATTTTTCCCAAATACAAAAACTATTAGTTTCCGAGTTAAATCAATCGGAAACCATACTTCTTTTTCTTCCATTAATATCACCTGTAAATGTAAAATTTTTGAAAATTGTGAACGCTTTGGGACTAAATTTCGAATGATGCTACCGAAAATTAATTTTTTTTAATTCATTTGAAGGGGGAAATCTGTGGTTACCTGTGATTATTTTGATTCTGCAAATTGAGCATATACAGTAGCGTCTGCCCACAATGCGGCAGCTGCTGAAGCAAGATGCATTTTCACTCAATTTAGAAGTTGGATTTTCTTCATGTGCAAAAAAGACAAGGCTGAATATAATTAACTGTAATTTGACAATAGATGAAAATAAGAATTTGTAAATACTTCATAGATATAAGATCACTATTTACAAGCTTGAATTAATGCAGAGTTATTTTGACCACAATTTGAGTAACTAATATCAGTTTGTGAAATAGACATTACTTTGTACTAAAAATGTATATGGCATTGACTTCTAATTATGATTACGAATTAGTAAAGAATTTGTTGAAACATATTTTGCTCATATGTTCTGTTTTGATGAACTCTCATGTTACTTTAAGTGGTCCATATTAATCATGGAAATTTTTGTATAATAATGGAAGGAGGTTGATAGGAAGATTCTAGTCATTTTGTTAATTTTATAACATTCAATTTTTGGACTAGGAAAGTATTGGGTACCGGAGCTGCCTTTCCTGGAAAAAATGGTTTAAAATGCCAGGAATT
Organism: Kuschelorhynchus macadamiae; assembly: GCA_030620095.1. Classification (NCBI taxonomy): domain Eukaryota; kingdom Metazoa; phylum Arthropoda; class Insecta; order Coleoptera; family Curculionidae; genus Kuschelorhynchus; species Kuschelorhynchus macadamiae. The sequence continues at coordinate 30,316 of JAUTXW010000744.1, forward strand.
TTCTGTTTCGACAATATTGTTATTTAAAAAAAGCCATTTTTTTTTTTAATTTAAAAAACTCAACAGTAAGATTGAATATAAAAAGCATAACAATCATAGAAAAAATATTCCCTATAACATATTTATTATATATAACTAGTACTCGACGGATATGGTCAGTGGCGTAGCGTGATAAAAAGGCGTCAGATAGCAACATTGACGTCTTAAGTCTTAAAAAAAAATTCGATGTTAAGTACTTGGACTTTTACTTTTTTACTTATTGCTGTTACTTACTGTGTTTAAAGACGCTAACGCTGTTGATAAAAATGTGAAATAATTTTGTAGAAATACCACTTCAATTTCAAACACCTATTTTTAACACGTTTTACTCACAGTCATAGTACAATAACTTATACAAAATCAGATTGTAATATTCGAAATTGAAAAGCGTTGACTCATTACTGTCAGGTTTTTTTTTGTTTTATTTTTATATTCAAAATGCATTATTGAAGTACTGTACTCAGTTTGTATTTGTATTAAATTCAATACATACATATTAAAATGATACACTGGCAATAAGCCCTGCAAAAAAAAATGGATTTTTTTTGAGAGGGTGGAATATCCAGAAATACATGTGTGCTTCTGGATACTGTATTTTCTAGAAACATATTTATTCGTTTGAAGGTCCTTAGATTTCCTTCTAGGAACTACTTCCGGTGTTAATGCGCAAAGCCTTTTCTGTCAAATCAAAACACAGAGGGTTCCACTTTTGCAACCAGAATTGTGCATATAAGCAGAAAAGAAATCCGAAAATACTATGCGAATCCTAAGGATTAAGGTAAATTATAAGTCAAAAAAATTATGTATAAAATGAGAATATGATTTTTAGAAAATATTTTAAGTTTGAACTCAAAACAATATGTATGTTAGTAAAAATATAATCTATGTTTTGCATTGCAACGCCGGTAACTACGCCCCTGAAGCTGGTGCTGTTTCTTATTTTTATTGATGATAAATATACAGTCTTTCAAATCGCCTCGTCAATGGCAGACCTCTGTGTTTTTAACATAAGTGGTTTTACATGTTTGGTTTAGCTGCTTTATTTCTGGGGAATGCGGGAGACTCAACCGCTCAGTGTGGAACCTAACGACCCTGCTAGAAAGGGAGCAGACGCTGTGAACGTATGAAGAATAGTTGTCCCGAATTCTATCCCGTTCGTCCGCCCAGTTCTACATAGAATATTAGTGAAATGGCCGTTATATGGAATGTATCGGGAGCTTAGTATATGTTTATAACGTACCTGTATAAATATCGGTTAGTATCTTTTAATTTTTCGCAGTAAGGCCGTTTCGGATTGGAGAACGAAAGAGTAGTTGAGCAGAAGATCCCCAATTGTGTTTAGTTTAACAGCAAGTCTAGACAGGGATAGAAGGTTAATTTGGAAGTGATAGACAATGTAAGCTTATGAAGAGAACTTTCTCGTCCGTCTTGCTTTGTACTTGTTTTTGCTTTAATTACAAAGTTTTAACTAGTGTTGAACTCTTACTATACTCGGAGCTTGAGAGAGAAAATGTGACCTAGTAAAGTTTGTCAAACATCGGGTATTTCAGTTTGCTGAAAATTCTGTTTTATTCGATCAGTGCTGCTTCTTTGATTTTTTTGTTATCCTAAGTGCTGCTTTTTGTGTATAATTTTGGTTCCGGTCCATTGTATTCTATGGTCTTTGGATCAAACATGCTCGGCAATATTCGATCGTGAAGTTTCTCGTTGTTTTTCGGGGATTTAATAAATACAGTTCTTTTAATAACTTGTGTATGATTTAGTTTTAATCAAGAAGCTCTTAGTGTATTTCCAGACTTTAACACTGTTTTGGTTCCCATTGTTTTGCCAAATAATAGTAGAATAAAAAAATATCAAATCGTTTTATTTATTTATACCTAAATTAAACTGGAATGTTTCAACATGTTTTGGCGGATTTTACTATGTCTATTTACTTTATATCTATATCCAAGATTTTTATAGTTCGATAGAATGCATATAGTTTTCTAGATTTGTTAAGGGAGGCAGGAAATTACTTCAGTGGCATACAGGCATGAACGTATTATCAATATGTGGCAGTATACAGAGGTTAGCTCCTGCTAGTAAATAACCAGGTAAACAGAAATACAAAACCTGCACATAGATACAAAAGAAGCAAATAATCCGAATACATTTGATTTTTCATACCATCTTCCATTTTATGTGAAGGAAATTATATACTAAATTTGAATATTGATGGACGAATATATGTATATCTACAATATTGTTAGGGAAAACGTAATAATTTTAAATGTGTTATCTAGGTCTTTTATGAATGTTTTAATATATTTTTATTTGCTGTTATTTGATTATATTGAGAATAACTTTGATCCATATTTATTTCTTTTGTGATATTTTTAAGTACACATTTTTAGTTTTATTTTATTAATTTATGTGATTTTTTTAAATAAAAGTGTTAATTGAATTATTTATTTATTGAGAACCTTGTAATTTATTAAGGTGTATTTATAGCACATAGATTTAGTTTAAATGGTATTTATTAGCTATCTGCTCATTTGTACATACTACCAAACAAAATCAATCCTTGGATATAATCCTGGCCAATTACCTGCCCAGAACAAAAATCAGCTGGTGTTTTGGGAAGCACACATTTTAAATAGTTACAGTTTTTTAACTTTGCAGAAAAAATTAATTTTTAACAATTTTTTAACATAATCGTATGTCGGCAGCTTCTGTTGGTCCCATCCAAACAAAAAAAAAATAATTTCTTTGTTTTTAAAATTCAGTTGTCTGTCTATTCCAAATTCATAACCTACAAAAACCACATGACTGACAAAGAATGTTCAAATTTTCCTCATAATAATAATTATGTTTAATGAACTTTGATAAAATCTTGTGAAAACATACTAATAGGTATACCAAATTTAAATTTGGATTTTGAAATAAAATTTAAGAATTTAAAATAAATTTAATTTCTTAAATTTTATTTTCTTTCAAAATTAATTCCACTTGGACACAAATGCAAATATTAAAAAAAAACAAAGTTTGTCAAAAATCATATTTTTTATATTTAGAAATTATATAGAATATTTTATTTAATAAAAAATGTTTAATATTATTTTGTAGAGAATAAAAAAACCTATAATTAAAAAAAATACAAATACAAAAAACATTCAATTTGGGTTTACACAAAAACAACAGACCATTAAATTTTAAATTGAATTGCAGTTTTTAGCCATTTTATTTTGATATGCATTTTTGTGACCACTAAAAGTATTAATTCCACTTAGTCATAAAAATGAATATTAAAAAGAAACAAAAGTTTGTCAAAAATCTTATTTTTTATATTAAGGAATTAGATTAAACAATTTTTAATGCCATTTTGTAGACAATAAAAAAATCTAAATTAAAAAAATTTTAATTTCGGTTTTCCCAAAAAATACAGACCATTCAATTTTCAAATTGAATTGCAATTTTTTTTATTGACATTTATTAAACACAAGTAAAATTCTAAAAAAAAAATTGTTTTTGTTATGACGTTTTTACAGGTAACTTCTTGGACATAGATCTCTAACATCAGAATAGCTTTATCAGAAATTTAAAAAACAGCTTAATTGTTTTTAGTTCTGATCAGCCCAACAAAAGCAACTATATAATTTTCCAGAAGAAAGTGTTTTAATATCTACTGTTTAACTTTAACTATAAGGCTAACTCAGGGATTCAGCTTATATGTAGAAAATATAAAAAAAGTTTGTTATTCACATATAGGGACCAAAAATTGGAATATTATATGACAAGTTGTTAAGCACTTTCCATCATTTCTATCAGCATAATTGACATTAAAGGGAATTTAATAAAACCATTAAATTATTTCAAATTTGTATTCAAATGAATAATTTATTTACTTAATTATATATACAAATATTTCCCCAAAATATTAAATATTTTTGTGTTTACCTCATTTTAAATAGCATTTAAAACTTCAGCAATATGTATTAGTGTCAATAATTTCTGAAAATAATGCAAATAACTTTGTAATGGGTTTTTACCTTTTTAGTGGACTTTGATGCTTTTGGTTGGTTATTGTGTTTTACCTATTCAAACCTGACTGCCATAAACAAAATCTTATTACTGATTACATGATTGTTTTTGAATAGTTTATTTTACCTTTTTTATAATATTTACAATTAATATGTTATAATTTGTGAGGCATTTTTTAAATTGTTTCGGATACATACATATTCTTTAACTGTCTAACTAGGTATAGTAATCTCAGTAAAGTAAGCCGTTGTTTCTTGATACCTTAATTTCCTGGCATTTATGTGTATGTAGATTGACAGAAAAACCAGAAACTAAATATGCCAGGCTTGTTAAATTACCCCTTCTAAATTCTATATAAAATCTAGAATCCATTTATGTACAATTTACACAATAAAAAAGTTTTTGTCAGATTAAAAAAATAATACATTGTTATTCGAACACAAAAGTTTGCCAAAATTTTGTGTTTTTGAGTAAAATAAAGTTGGCAACCCTATCTTACTGATTAAAACTTAACTCACCAAATTGAGAATATCTATATATACAATAACAACATATTTGAAATAGTTATTTCTAAGTGGAGACTTCTTCATTGCTTCCATCAAACTCTAGTTTAACATCCTCATGTAGTCCTTCAACATCGACTTCAGATTCAGCTGCATTCAACATATTTAATGTAACCTCTTGTTTTATCAAGGGCTGTTGAGGTGGTTGAGCTTGCAATATCGGCTGAGGCTGACCCACAGGATTAACTTGCCTAATTGGCAAACCCGCATCTTCGAAGGCTTTTTTCTTTAAGGCTGTCCTAATTTGGGATCTAAGTGTTAATAAAAAAAGAGTAAATATATTAGAAAGTGGACTAGCGGAGACATTGGAATTTTTACACTTACACTGTGCGCCGCTTGATGTGCTCACTAATTTGATTTAACCCATCCGAAAACTGTTTAACAACTTGTCGCAACATCTCAATTTCTTCATCTGTCCACTTTCTGTAGAAAATTTTATCAAGAAATAGAAACATTTAAATCGTGATACTTATTTTAAATGCGTACTAAAGTGATAGAATAAAAAGCATAAATTATATTACCCAGTAGGGGACTCCGAATGAGGATGTAACTGCATTGTTAGGTCCCCCAGTCGGTTAAACGCTTGTCCAGCAGCTGTAAAAATTTCGCCAACCTAAAATTATGGTCTATTTTAGTCATAAAACGTGTTTATAAATGAAATCGAAAATACCTTGCTAGCAGAACTCATTTTAAATACTTTGTTTACTTATTCCTGTATCGAAAAACAGCGCTAACGAATTTAATTTAACCTCACAAAGCCTTATTGACGTATGGAAGATGATACTGGTAAATTCTTGACAGTAATCCTCAGTAGCTCAGATATTTGAGCTAAAACTGTTACGAGCCGTTAAATAATCAGTTATTCCGTAAACATTTTTATACAATCCTTGTTTTAATATAAATCCAGAATTTTGAAGGCGCACTTTATTTACGGTAGAGCTTACTTACTACTACTAAAAAAAGTCATTGGCCAAACCTCTTTAAAAGTCTAATTTTAAAGATCTAATCGATGTCTCACAAAAACTACCAACTTTGTTTATACTTAGCCGAAATAAGCCTATATTCTTGTTTATAGATAGAACAAGGCCTATATATTAGAACGGCGTCATAGTCACGCATTTCATTCCTTTAAACGCTTTTAAGCAGTTAAGGTTTTCAAACAACTTATGAAAATTAATAGAATATTTCTACTAGTAGCCGTATTTTATTATTGGTCTGCAGGTTACTATACTGGACTTGCATCAGAGATAATATATATATATATATATATATATATATATATATATATATATATATATATATATATATATATATATATATATATATATATATATATATATATATGTATATGTAAAGACTTGCATATGGCAGTTTGGTGATTTAAATCTTCGTGCAGTTATGCTTTTTTCTTTTGTAAATTACCTTCTATTGTTTTACGGTTGGTCTGGTTTGATCGACATCTAGGAGAAAGTTTTTCATACATTTTACGGATAGTTTAGGCTTGTTATTATCACCGGTAGACGTGTAGGGCACCCTGACATTACTTAATGTCTATTAATTAATTTACATGTTTTGTACCGGTTTTGCTCATTAACGACGTCATAAGTTTTTACGGCTTGAAGAAGTTCAATGTAATTTTTACTTTCAGCTTTCAACAGTGTTGAAGTAATATAGCAACCAAATAATTTAAAATAAAAAAAAGTAAAACTAACCATGTTTCTATTTGATTCATCAATAATAATCTGTGTAATTGTTTTTATCAAAATTACTACCTTAAAATAATTTTGCTATTCTCGCACTTTTTATTCTTACTTCGAATCAAGTGCAAATGTGTAAATAGTGCAGCTTGTACAGCGTCATTGGTGTTTTCCCTCTTAAAAAAAACATTTCTGATTTTTATTTATGAAATGCATTTAGGCAGAAGTACTCTCGATATTAAAAGCATTGCTTTATTTGTTCTTTCCTTTAAAAGCCACATATATTAAAAGATGAACTTGACAATTAATGTCATGCAGCGATTGGTCACTTGTCAAAATTTCCATATGGATGAAAAGTAAAAATGCTAGTTATATGAAATTTTCAATTTTTAACTAAAAAACATGAGTGTAGGACCGAAATTGGACGAGTTAGTCCAATCGGTATCTTTGTATATTAGAATACCAACAGTATTTCATTTATATTTACTGCCTTTCTTAATTATTTATCCTGTTTGGTGTTATCTCTGGATAGGATTATGGGGCTTTTGGGAACATTACGAAGGGGGCTTCGTTGGCATTGCCGTCATTGGATGTGTACAAATTCTCTGCTGTCTTGCCTGTTATTGGTCTGTGCACATTAACTGTTTCTTCATGTGCAAAAAGGTACTTTTTAGTCATTATTCACAATTTGTTTAATAATATTAATATATTAGAATTATTGCGTTTAAAATGTATTACTGTGGTCATTAAAATAAAAACTTCACGCTTATACTTATTAATACAATAAGAAAACACTTGCGATCTGAAATATCAAATGGCACTTAACAGAGTTTCTTAATTCACAATAATTGGTCTTCATTTCTAAAAATAAAAAGTTCTGTTAATTCAGGAAATATCTTTGTTCTCTGCTTCCTAATATCTCAGTAAATACAGCCAGTGCTATATTTATGCAAAGGTTACCTAAGCTTCAATGTAGGGGCTCGCCCCACAAAAACAATATTTATGTATTACTGTAGTGGGAGCTCTCCTGTAATCATAAAAGACAAAATTATGTTGTGTAGGCTAATGCAGCTGAATCCTTTAATGAACAGCTGATATGATTTGAGTAAATATTTAGAACTTGTAAGATAGCGATTTAAAATAGAACACCCCATTTTGAATTTTGGTAAACCATAGAATAATTTGGTAATTTTTCGAACCAGGGCTGTCACATAAAAAAACTAAAATGTATATGAGGTTGTTAGAAGCAACTATTTTTTCTGAAAAAAAAAATTGGTACCTTGATAATAATATGATAAATCTGGCAGCACTTTATTTACGCCACACTTTTTTATGTATATCTTATATATTTATCTGTAGTCCAAAAGTTATTGTTATCCTTTGTGTACATCTGTGCTGTGCTCAACATTTTTTTCCTTGGTCTACTTTATAAAAGATGGTTTTTAATTTTTTTAATTATATTATTTATTTTACACTTTTTAGTCCTGGGAATTTTCATTTTTTAGATGTTGCCTAAAAATACTTAATTAACAGTTTTAAATATTCTGAGATCTAGATCTAGGTCCCTAGAACCTAAAAACATGTTCTCCCATTGCCGTTAGTCAGTCTGTACAGGCCATAGCTCAAAAACTACTAATCCGATTAACTTCAAATTTTGATTACAAATCAAGGGTTATATAGGGCTGGCTTGGATACCTTTTGGTGAAAATCCAATATGGCAGAACAAAATGACAATCTCACAAAGTGAAAAAAAAAATCATTATTCAAAAATTACTTATCTAATATACCTAATATTTTACATATTATATAGTATAAACTAGTAAATTTTTGGTATGAAGCCAATATGGCAAAATAAAATAGTCACCTAATGAAAGGTTTTAAAATTCAGTATCAAAAAACTGCGTAGTCTTGAAATTTCACATGAAAATTAGTGTGAATTCTTTATGGCATCCTAATAAAATGTTTAAATAATTTGCTAAAATTCTATTTCCTGGAATAATAAAACCTTGTTTTTATGGAGGAAAATAAAAAATAATATAAAAATAAATTAAAAGCAAATTAGAGAAATCAGTAAATTCACTTTTACCCACAACTCTCATATAGAATTCCATTATGTACAGAGTATATAGACAACTATGTGAATTCATAAAATGTGTTATCTGTGTTTAGAGGAATTCTTTACAAGGGAGGTTGTGGGTAAAGGTGAATTTACCGATTATTCTGCCTTAATGGTTTTAAATTCTTTCTATTTTTCTTATTCTAAATACTGTATAATAAAATTTTCTTCAACTTAATAATACACTCTAGATGTATCTTTTTAGGTTTTTTGTTTGAAAATTGTTCTAAAACAAGATTTTGCATGTTAGATTTCAATCTACTTTCAAGCAACCCATTGGGTCCTTCCTTTTTTACTGGAGATTTTAAACCCACTGGTGGGGCTCGCATCGTTGGTTCAACCTAGGGGCCTATAGATTCTAAGTCTCATCCTCTCCAGTCTCATAATGACTTGGTTAACTGGTTCTTCTTACTTTTCACAAGTCTCTGAGAATAGACAAAACCCTTATAAATGAGTGTGAGACACAGGAAAAATGTTGTTTTATTTGATGTAATATTCATATTACTGTAATTTTAAAAAGTAAACTTGAAAATACTTTTTCCTATTTAAGTAATCAAGTTCCATACATTTATAATATTTATATTTAACAGTTCTAATATATTTCATATTTCTTTAGCTTTGTGAGTATACATTTAGTTTTTTTGTTGATTTTTTTTTATTATTTGTATTAACAATCAATCATAGTTTTAGTAAGAAAGCCTACACTACATTGGATTTATTATGTCCTTAACTTTGCATAGATATACAAACATGCAATTAGATCTAGTTGTAGAAAGCATCAGCTTTCCGAGATTTTACTTATAGATTTATATGTTTTCTCTGCTAGAAAAGATATAAGCCTTTTTTTTAATTGTTTTTGGCATAGATTCTTTAAATTCTGGGAAAAGTGCTTATAAATTGAGCTGCACAGATATCTGGGACTTTTATTATGAGTTGTTAAGCCGTGTAATTCGATTTTGTTATTTGATTTGTACCATATACATTTCATTTGAGAAAAGAGGAGAGGATATGTCTTTACAAATCTTGTCACTTTAAGAATAGCCATTGACGGGAAGGAATTGAAGTATTAATATGAGTAAACTTTCTTGGAGTACAAATATCATTTCCTACTCAGTAGACTGACACCAGAACATGATCATACATTTTAGGTGGGGATATGTTAAGACCTAGTACTTATGTTAGTAAGCTGCTTTTTTTTTATCAAAGATAGACTTAAGATTTTGGAATGTGAAATAACCTGCATTTAATTTAGCTGCTGTATGATTTTCATGACCCAGCCAATGCTAGCTATCATCAGAAACATCCTAAGAATTTCACTCATGACGGTTAAGAGATTTTTTCCTCATTAAACAGCAAGTCCAAATCAGAAACTAATTTTCTTTTATGGAAAATGAGATAGTTTCTCTTAGACTCATAAACAACTAGTTGGTTTTTCCAGCTCCATTATTTGAAGATAGTAAGTATGACACTTGCAATGGTTTGATGTTCCAGAAAACTCGAAGCTGCCACCACTATAATACTGGTATCATAAAACTTGATACAATATTGTTATTGATAATAAGTGTTCAGTATTACCATTGTTATTTAATATCATTATGGTCTATTTTAATATTATTATTATGTTGTTTTATTTTTTATTTTACACTGCATTGTACATACTTGTAAGCTATTTAGTGAAGATTAAGCTAACATGTGACATTTGATTTGGACTCAACTGTATAGTTTCTTGCTGTTCAAAAAACATGTAGATTAACCAAAAAATCATCAGAAAAACCTTTTAAAAATTTGTAATTCCTTTTTAAATCTATAAAGAAACTATGACCCTCTGTTTAAATTCCTAAAAATCTACAAACATTTGTAAAAATCCATAGAAATAGTCATAAAATTAACTTAAATATAGAAAAATCTGTAAGTGATAAAATACTTTTAAATTATAAAAAGAAGCAGTGATCTACCTCTCGAGATTAACTTGTATTTTGTTGTAGTTGATGAATGTTTGACTAATAAATGTCTTAACTAATTCATGTATATTCTTATAGTTTTTATTTTATAGGAGAAGGGCCCATTTAAAGCAGATCTAGCTAAAATTGTTCCAACAGCAAATAATGGTAGCTCTGAAATTGTTTGGCTTAGAAAAATGAAGGTACAACATAAGTTTTTCTATCTGTTTAGAATGACTGATGACAATTTTATTGACTTCTATAAAATGCTGTATGTTTTAGTTCCCCGATAAAGAATCTATGGTGTTTTTCATATTTCAAAAGACAAAATACATATGGGACCCAGAAAAAAAAACGTTCAGAGGTGTTGAATTTCCCATACACAGGTCTTACTCCGAGTATAATAATTGCAAAGGGTTTCAAGAGGAAGATGATGTTAAACAAGCTGAACTAATTTATGGGAAAAATGATTTGGAAATGGTAGTGCCAGAATTTTCAGAACTTTTTACCGAAAGAGCCACCGCACCATTTTTCGTTTTTCAAGTATTTTGTGTAGCCCTGTGGTGTCTAGACAAATACTGGTATTATTCCATTTTTACTCTTATAATGTTAGTGTTATTTGAGTGTACTCTGGTTCAACAACAATTGAGAAACATGGCTGAGATTAGAAAAATGGGAAATAAACCTTACAATATTTTAGGTACCTATCATTTTTACCAAAAAAAGAATCCATTATATACTGTTAAGATTAATTACATTATGTTATGTATGTAAATTCCAAGAAAACAGTTTAAATCTGATTTATCATCTATGTTATGCAAAAACTGTAATTCTGTTGCTTACCATTAAAATCAGCATATAACTAAGTTGGAATGATAGTGATATGTGTTATGTGAATAACTGCCAATATGATAAAAATTAGCTGAAATGCAGATACCTACTTTTTCACAAAGTCTTTGCCATATTAATAATGCATAGCATAACATTATTTATTTGTTTTATATATTTATTTATTTATTCAGGAATAAGTACTCTACAGAAAAAGTGAATTTTAAATGATACAATAAAATCTAACAATAAAAACTTAAAATTAATAATAACAATAACAGAAAAAAAAAAACAGATATATGTGTATATTTTATGAGACAAAGTACTGGTGCTACATTAACGACAAATAAATTGTTAAGAGGAAATTACAATATTACAAAGCGTGAGGAACAGGAACTAGTAGATGATACACTGCAGTCTCCTTTTAAGGCCGGGCAGACTGAGGCTAAATATATTAATATTTGAGAAATGGTTGTTATAGTTTCGGAGAATTTTATCCATAAAGGTGGCTTGTCCATAGTTCGTACAGCGTGGAACTTCGAAAAACAGGCGTTGCTGTCTTGTTAGTCATGCTGGAACATGAAAGAGCATGCGGTTCACCAACTCCACCACCGGGACAGCTTGAAAAGGAATATTAGCATTGCTTCATTTCTTCGGTCTTCTAAAGATTTTAAGCTGCAAAGAAGAAGCCTAGTTTCATAATCTGTATTCAGGTAGGGAAAACAATGTTTGTATAGCAGGTATTTACAGAACTTATTCTGCACTCTCTCCAGTCGTCTTTTATGTATGTGATAATAAGGCTAATTGAACAGTATTCAAGGATGCTCCGAACAAGGCTGTTATATAAACAGGTGAGTGCTTTGGTATCGTTCACGAACTTGGTATTGCACTTCAAGAATCCTAGCATCCTGAAACTCTTAAGAGTTATGTTGTCAATGTGCTTGTTAAAGGTGAGCTTGGTATCAAAACTGACTCCTAAGTCATTAATAAAATCAGCCCTTTCCAAGATGATGTCGTCAATGTGGTATTGAAAAAAGATGGGATTTGCATTTGTTGATGTTAATCTCTAATAGGTTTGTATTAAACCAATGTGTGAAGCTGTCGAAGTCGGTCTGCATGTAATTGTTTGAGGAATTGTCAATGTTGTAGAATTTCAGGTCAACCGCGTACATAAGAACATACGATTTCCTGAAACAAGATTCAACATCATTCAGGAACAAAGTAAATACAAATACAATACAAATAGTATATTTCCAAAGACATTTACAATGTATAGGAATTGTCAATACAGAAAAAGAGAAACTGCAAAATACTAAATCTAAATGCTACATATAAAAATAGGTAGAAATAGTCAGGTCAAACATCTCATATATGACAATGTATAGTAGACAATACAAAGAACAATTCGGAACAAACAATTATAGAATAAAATATTAACTAAATACATACAGTCATATTACATAAAATAATCCAAGAATAAAATATAAGTAAAAATTGTATACAATAATATTATCATTTCAATAATCTACGAAACTATATGAAAAGAATTCAGACAATGAATAAAAGGGGTTATCAGAAAGTATGGTCTTTAATGTTTTCCTAAAAATATGTATATTTGTAGTGCTAGTCATATTAAGCAGCAAGTGATTAAATATTTTAATAGAAATAATCTCAGGCCCATTTTGTACTTGGGTCAGGCGGGCACAGGGGACATGGGGGTGAAAGGAATGGGGCCAATGTGTGAGCCCTGTGGGACTCCTGATTTCACCTGAATTTCATAAGATGAAAAACCAGAAATTGTTACCCGTTGTCTACGATTAGTAAGGTATGACTCAATCCAGGTCAGGTAGTTGCCTGATATCCCAATGTCCAATAGCTTTTTCAAAAGTAGTTTGTGACAGACGCTGTCAAAGGCTTTAGACAGGTCAGTATATATAGAGTCCACTTGAGAACCTGCTTCAAATGAAGTAAGAAGAAAATGCTGGTAGTCAACCAAGTTAGTAGAGGTGGAGCGACCCTTGTAAAAATCGTGTTGTTTGGGGGAGATATAATGCTTAAAACAGAGAAATATCTCCTCCGTAAGTATCGACTCCATGACTTTAGGAATCGCAGACAATACCGATATTCCACGATAATTAAAAATGTCACTCTTGTCACCATTTTTAAATATTGGCTGTAAGTTAGAAGGGAAAAGTGCTAGAATCCAGCGACCTCTGAAAAATAATCATAAGAGGTTGAGCTAAAGCACTTGAACAGTGGAAAAAGATATAAAAGCCCAGTCAATCTGATTGTAGAAAACGTTAAGATCTCGGTAACGAGCTCGGGTAAAGTCGTATACAGTTACTCTGCTGTTACTTCTGAAGTGTTTAATATGCTCGATATCGAAATGAGTTTTTATGGCAGGATGATGAGAGTCAATCTTTAACAATGGCTTCAAGCACTCAATGACAGACAGGTGATTCAAGTCATCAGCAAAGATCAGAACCAGTAATCTACCCATAGAGTTTCGAATAGAGTTGACCTGTTGCAGTTCCAAGAAGAACATAGTATCAACGAGTATCTCGGCGGTGGGGGAGTTTAGCTTGTCAGGTACTAGGATCCCATCGTACAAAGTTCATTTAACCCATGGAAGGTTGAAATCGCCATATATTAGAAACTTATGATTTGTGAAGCTGTTTCTTAACAAGTGTTACAGAACGACTGGTACGACTCGACGATGCTGTTTGGAGGAATGTGTAGACCATAATCCATCAATATTCAACTCAGCCCACAGTTCTTCATAGGTATTGCATTTTGGTGTTAAAATGGTATTAGCGCCGTGGCAGGTGAGTGAGGCAATGAGGACTCCACCTCCGCGCAGACAATTCTGCACTGAGTAGTTCCGGTCGCTTCGAAAAAATTTTATTTGTCATTGTATAAATCCAAAAATTAAATAGAAATTAATTAAGTACAACATTAGATGAATAAAATACTTAAAAGAAATGAATATTGGCAATAATAAATACAATTTTAGTTATTTGAGTAGTGTGTTGTTAATTCTAATAGTATAGTTATTGTTTATTTGATAATTTTGTTATTTCTGTTTTCTGTTTGTATTTTAAAATTATTTTATTAGCTTTGACACAAATTTTTGTTACTTGTTAAATTGTTGTTTGACTTTGAAATTGTATTATAATGTTTTTAAATGGGAAACTGTAAACAAAACATTCATTTATTTATTTAAAAAATATATTGAATTGATATAATAATAAAAAGTACACAAAATATATATATAATTTAATTTTTGTCATTGTTTGAAAGGAATCTGAAAAAAAAATATATGTATATAAATATTTAGGGAGAAACTACCTTTTTTCCTTATAATTTGCCACCCCTTAAATCTTTTATTTCAAAAGATATAAACAAATGGTTAATATGAAAGTTGTAGGATTTCATCTGAAGATTTACACAACGCTAAAATCAAAAACAAACAATTATCGGAGAATATAGAAATCACCATGAACTTTGTTATTTTAAATGGAACACCCTGTATATTTTTAAATTTTTAGATGCGCTTCATTGTCCTCTTTTCAAAAATATATAATATGTCTTTATTTAGAGCAGTAGTTTTTGACTTATTCGTCCTCAAAATAACCCCTTATGAGGTGCTTATCTTATTTTATTGGATCTAGATAGCCGTGCAATTCAGCCATTATGTGAATCACTCTAGCCGTGAAATGTCAAATGAAACCAAAATTATTATTTTTGAATAACAGTAATATATTTTATTTACTTCAAATTAAAAATAATACCTAATAATAATGCTTTTCACTGACGAAGAAAAACTCAAATTCAATAATTCAGTTATACAACGCAAATCAAATTAACGCATCAAGGGTAGTGCGTCAATACCGGGAACAAAATCCAGAGGTACGAGTGCCATCTAGAAAGGCAGTATCATATATAGTAAAAATGTTGTGGAAAGGAAAAACTTTTTAAGAAAGAAAAGAAGATCAAATGCAAATTTAGAGGAAGAGTTTAATATTGTATTATATTTTGAAGGTAATTTTCTATTTATTTAATAAACATGAAGTTTAAAAGAATTATTTTTTAGAAAATCGGCACCGGTCAATTCCCGACGTTCCAGGGGAAATCATGAAAAACAATTCATAGGATTTTGAAAAATTATGGTTATCATTCCTATAA
The DNA here is from genome assembly GCA_030620095.1 of Kuschelorhynchus macadamiae. Classification (NCBI taxonomy): domain Eukaryota; kingdom Metazoa; phylum Arthropoda; class Insecta; order Coleoptera; family Curculionidae; genus Kuschelorhynchus; species Kuschelorhynchus macadamiae. The sequence continues at coordinate 45,704 of JAUTXW010000744.1, forward strand.
AATTAGGCCAGTGCAATATTTAACAGAAAATAATATAAATGAACGACTTCAATTCCGTCAAGAAATGCTTAGGAGATTTTGAGAAGATGACCAATTTTTTAACAAAATTCTGTGGTCAGATGAAGCTACTTTCACTATGGCTGGAATGTTTAACAGAAAAAACACACATTTTTGGGCATGTTATGGTGCGGCATATTAGGAGAGCAAATTATTGGGCCAATTATTTTTGAGGGTATTTTATTTTATCTGGTAACCGGTTAATAGCCCCGACCTCACACCCCTAGATAATTTTTTGTGGGGATCCTTGAAACATAAACTCTACTTTAATAGGGCTGATAATTTACAAGAATTACGGCAAAAAATCGAGCAAGAAATAGTAATTTTAAATACCAAATATCCCTTCTTTGTTAGCAATGCTATTAATAGAATGGGACACGTGTTCCAAAATTGCTTAAACAATGGCGGTGGTCATGTAAATAACTTATAATAGACCTTTTATAAATGTTATTGTTATCTTTGTTTATTCACTAGCATTTGTATTTGTTGTTTGTTAATTACATATATTATATCAGAATAAACTAGTTTTTTTAAAACTTTTAATATTTAATTTGCTATAAATATATAAATTTAACGTAAAACGTAAATAAAATATATTATTTTTATTCAAAAAGAATAGGTAATTTTGGTTTCATTTGACATTTCATGGCTAGAGTGATTCACGAACCGTAATGGCCGAGTTGCACCCACGGCCACTCACGGCTATCTAGATCCAATAAAGTAAGTTAAGCACCTCATAATGTGTTACTTTGAGGGTGAATAGCTCAAAAACTACTGCTCTATATATAGATATGTTATATATTTTTGAAAATAGGACAATGAGGCGCATCTAAAAACTTAAAAATATACAGGGTGTTCCAATTAAAATAACAAAGTTCATGGTGATTTCTATATTTTCCGATAGTCATTTGTTTTTGATGTTAGCGCTATGTAAATCTTCAGAGGAAATCCTATAACTTTCGTGTTAACCACTTTTTTGTATCTTTTGAAATAAAAGATTTAAAGGGGTGGCAAATTATAAGGAAAACCCCTGTACATACATATACAGGTTTTGATAAACAATAAAATGAAAATAGGGCCTTCCGAGTTAATGCCTACTTTCTAACCACTAGATGCAGTGTCTGTATAAATTACAGAGTTAAGTCTGCAAATCCACATGTGCGGATTCGTTGATGTGTATCTCTACATTTAAATTCAAATATAGTAATCTCTTTCCTTTTTAGTCTATCGTAACAGAAGGTGGAGAACAATCCCAACAAATGAACTTATACCAGGTGATATTATCTCCATAACAAGATCTCAAAAAGACAATCTCATACCTTGTGACGTATTGTTGTTGAGAGGGTCATGTATAGTTGATGAGAGTATGTTAACAGGGGAATCAGTTCCTCAAATGAAAGAGGCTATAGAGACTTGTAATCCTAACAAAATTTTGGATCCAGATGCAGATGGAAAGTTTCATGTTTTATTTGGTAGGTTTTAGTTTAAATTTTAAAAATAATAATAATTTTTTTGTATTCTACATTTTTAAAGATAATTAAATGACAAATGGTACTAATATCCTACAAAAAGTAATGTATTCCAATTTTCATTCAATTATCTTTAAATATCTAAAATATAAATTCGCAAAACTGAAAAAAAGGTTGCCAACATGTTTCTTAGCATTATGCAATTTTTGGCAGTACTCATGACAGCTCATTTTTTAGGAGGTACAAAAGTAGTTCAACACACGTCTCCAACTAAAGCCACAACAGGCCTGCGCCCTACAGATAATGGTTGTGTAGCCTACGTGTTGAGGACTGGATTCAATACAGCACAAGGCAAACTATTAAGAACAATTCTGTTTGGTGTAAAAAGGGTGACAGCTAATAACAAAGAAACTTTTGGCTTCATTATGTTTTTACTGGTCTTTGCGATTGCGGCAGCCATCTATGTGTGGAAGAAGGGGGTTGAAGATCCTGAAAGAAACCGTTACAAGTTGTTCTTGGAATGTACTTTGATTTTGACCTCTGTAATCCCTCCTGAGTTGCCTATTGAACTGTCATTGGCTGTTAACACGTCTTTGTTAGCTCTATCCAAATTAGGAGTATATTGTACTGAGCCCTTCAGAATCCCTTTTGCAGGCAAAGTAGATATTTGTTGTTTTGACAAAACAGGAACGTTGACAAGCGACAATTTGGTTGTGGAGGGAGTGGCACTGGCAAAAAGCGATTCCAGAGTGACACCCATTCAAGAAATACCTCTGGAAACCATTCACGTACTCGCGTCCTGTCATTCCCTAGCCCAGCTTGATGATGGCTTGGTTGGCGATCCGTTAGAAAAAGCGACAGTAACGGCCATTGATTGGACTGTCACCAAGGCCGACTGTATGCTTCCCAAGAGGGCAAAATCTCCGGGTTTGAAGATTTTTGTAAGGCATCACTTTTCCTCACAACTCAAAAGAATGTCTGTGATCGCTGGGTATAATCCACAAGGATCTACTGATACTGTTTACATTTCCGCTGTTAAAGGGGCTCCTGAAACTTTGAGGCCCATGTTTTGCCAGGTAAGTCGCAAAAATGTGGATTAAGCCATTGAATTGTGTTTTGCTTCAAAGTAATTAAGCATATTTAGCTTTGTACACATTTTCTAACACACACAAGTATCAGTGTAACGCATAATTTCAATGAGTATAAATAGGTATTTAAATTGAAATAAGCAGGTACAGCTGCAGCGATTAAATCTTGGCATCAAGCACTATTTCCGCCACATTAAAAAAAAAAAGAAAACTAGGCAACATTGTATTATTTCTTTTCTTTAAAAATTGGATAGGTACTTGAATTTAGAACAGATATATATTAAAACATTTCAGCACTAGCAGATTTTTAAACATTGTCTAAATGTCTTCAATCAATCAATATGTTACAGATAATAATGTATAAAATTTGTCTGACTTCAAAACAATAAAATTAAAATTTCAAGTACTGCTAAAAATCAAGAACACAGGCAGCATTGTAGATTCTTAAAATGTAAAATCAAGGAATTCCTGGACACTATAGGAAGCCTTTAGGAGTAAAAGCTGCTTCAGTTCTGTTTTGAAACAATTTTCAGGAAAGCTCCTTGTAGAAAAGGGAAGTCTTATTAAAAAGTTACATCATTTTAAATATAGGTGAAATCCTCAAAATAAATACCAATGTGTTAAAAATGTAGCAGCTCAGACACATATTATCATATATTGTTCGACTCGTTTTAAAAAAATGTAGTTATCCCTGTCAATATACAGGGTGTTCTATTTCAGATAAGGAAGTTGATAGTGGTCAGGGCAAGGCAAACGCCCTATATACATAACAATGTCATATTAAAAATTCAAACTAAGCAAAGACATTTTTGTATTTAACTTTTTTGTTCTGATATAAAGTAGTAGGTCTTAATATGTGGGACACCCTGTATCTTGACCCACAAATCGTTGGTTAAATCTTAAAATATCTCTAGCCATTCAGGATATAAGATTTATTTATTTAAATTAACTTAGATTCGAAATTATCTCTGTATATCTATTAAGCAAAACCAATATTGCCGTTACTTATCTGAAGAGAATATTAATCTGTTATATTTTTGTTTATTTTCTTTCTTTATTTTACATTATGCAATATTTCTGTTTTTTTTTCTTTGGCCGGATTACCTTTAAACTCGCTCCAAATATAACGCTGAATCGTCAGAAAAGAATCGAAGAAATTTAAAATTTTGTTGAAAATTGTTTTTTAGTACTTAGACTTATCTTCGTCGGAAAAAAACAATAAAATATCTCAGGTTTTAAGAAAGAATGCTAAGGTCTTCCAGAACACTCTATATATCAGACTTATTGTACAATTCTGCATTTACGCCCACTTTGCCGTGAACTATATACCTAGTACTATTTTAATTCTTATTGAAAATATGAAAACTTCAATTTTCAAAACATATCTTACAGGTAGTACAGGTAAAGACTGGTACCTAACACTCGTAACTAAGGTAATCTAAAACTTGTCACTGTCTACTTGTTTACACTTTGAAATCTCAAACTAAACTGAATCAAAATGTGGCCTCGCGGCGCGCTTATATAGCCTTTAGAAAAGGATGAACGAATTTTGACATTATCATAGTCGTTACATGGATAAAAATTAAGGTAAGTCTACTTCAATAAAATAACAAATAATAAATAAATTCATCTAAATCTTAACAAATTTATAACTAGGACTAAATTCGCAACATTGCCCCCTTCCCAGAGTTGATCTTGGTAACGGGCTAGTCGATGCAGGTGCACCACTTTAATTTTTGCATGAGGGCTCTTCTGAATCCGGTATACCAAGTTATTCAGTCGGGTCAACACACGATACGGGCCTTCCCATGATTTCTGCAACTTCGGCGAGCATCCTTTAGTTCTTTTTGGATTGTATAACCAAACTTTTTCACCGATTTTAAATCTAGTGTGATTGGCTCGTAAATCATAACGTGACTTCATTCTATCGCTTTCTATCTGTAATTTATGGCGAACCTCTATGGATTTCTCTGAGGCGTTTACTAACCTAGCTGGCATAGTCCTTAGTAGTTATCTTATTGTCAGGAAGTCGTCCAGTCAAGAGGTCGACTGGAATCTGTAAATCAGATCCAAATATTACACTGGCAGGTGTTTTTCCAGTGAATTCATGAACTGCAGAGTGATAGGCCAGTAAAAATGGTTGAATACGTTTATCGCAGTCACTTTGTTGTTCATTAACTTTAATTTTCAGGTAGTTCTCCAAAGTTCTATTAAATCTTTCAACCATTCCATCTGACTGCAGATGAAGAGGTGTTGTTCTTGTCTTATGAATTCTTAATAGACTGCATAGGCTTTTGAATACATCGGATTCAAAGTTTCTGCCTTGGTCGGAGTGTATTTCCCTTGGAATTCCAGTACTATTTTAGGGTCCTTTACTGGCGGCGCAGTCCTCGTAGGTTCGGCACTAATCTTTCACATCTGTACGACTTCCCAACCAATAAAACCTTTCTCGAACTTTTTCAAGAGTCTTCATAACACCAAAATGTCCTTCGCCTACATCGTTGTGTACGGCTTGCAACACTTCATGAATTCTCTGAGGGTAAAATAGTTTGATATTTGTCATTTTTGCCATCAGAACTTTCCCAGATTTAACAGACCGGCTTTTATCACCAGAGTCCCATAAAGTCCAGTATCCTTTAAATTTCTGGGATTTGGCTGCAATTTCTTGATAACAAGGTCTTGGTGAATTTTCTAATTTCAGCTTAATTATAGGGCCAATATCCAATATAAATAGGGTCTTCTTGCTGATCTTTGGATAACATTTTAGAGTCCCACTCTTGAGAGCTTTGAAGTGCTGTTCTTCGGCAATGAAAATCGTCAGGATCTTCTCTTTCCTCGTGTCTGTGGCATGGCCTTCTTGATAAAGCATCAGCATTTTTATGATTTAACCCTTTGCGATGTTTAACTTTAAAGTCATATTCCTGTAGGCGCTGCAACCACCTGGCTATTTTTCCTTCGGGATTCTTAAATTGTAGCAACCATTTGAGAGATACATGATCCGTCCTTAAAAGGAATTTTTGCCCGTACAAGTACTTATGAAAGTGCTCCAATGTTTTAACAATAGCCTGTAGTTCTTTCCTTGTTCCAGTTGCGTTCAGGTTTAGAAAAAACCTTGCTGGGATGGCTCAGGATATGACAACACTGGAGGATTAAACAAGGTTTGCTTCAAGTTGTTAAATGCTTCTCCACATCCTTGGGTCCATACAAAGCTGTGACTGCTTTCAGTAAGTCAATGTAATGGTCTAGCGATATTAGCAAAACCTTTTATGAATCGCCTGTAGTCCGTACAAAGTCCCAGAAAACTCCTTAGTTCATGTCTGTCTTTTGGTACTGGTCAATTTTGAATGGTTTCAGTCTTCTCAGGATCGGTTTTTACTCCATGTTCAGTAATTACATGGCGTAGATATTTCACTTCTTTTTGAAAAAACTGGCACTTTTTGGGACTGAGTTTTAAGCCAGCCATTTTCAGTTTCTGGAAAACCGCTTCAATATTCCTTAAATGACCTTCAAATGGTTTTCCAAGAATAATGATGTCATCTAAATATACTAGGCATGTTTCCCATGTCATTCCATGTAATGTCAGTTCCATTAAACGTTCAAAAGTTGCTGGGGCGTTACATAATCCAAAAGGCATAACTTTAAATTGCCACAGTCTAGTCCCAGTAGAAAACGCTGTATTTTCTTTATCATCTGGATGAAGCTTAACTTGCCAATAACCACTTTTCAGGTTCAAGGTTGAGAACCATTTTGATCCTGTTAAAGTGTCCAAGGTATCGTCAATTCTTGGTAAAGGAAAGCTATCTTTCGTTGTGACGTCATTGAGCCTGCGGAAGTCGACGCAGAATCTGGTGGAGCCATCTTTCTTCTTAACTAAGACTACTGGTGACGACTATCGACTTTGAGATGTCTTATTTTTCCATATCCTTAAGCCTCTGATTAACTTCATGCTGCTTTGCCGAAGGTATTCGTCTTGGAGGCTGTTTTATCAGCGCCGCATCACCAGTATTAATTCGATGTTGAACTATGTTAGTTTTTCGCTGTCAGACAGAGGGAAAACATTTTGATTTCTTCTCAAAAATTCTTCCAACTTGGTCATCTGAACCTTATTCAGTAAATTTGGCGATTTCACCAGGTCTTGCAGTAGGTACCTTAGTAAAGTAGTTCCAGATTCTGAAGGTGGTAAGTTTGTACAGGTAAATATTGTATTAGCAGCTTGACAGGTTCCGATCTTGTCATCTTTTTTTACTTGCTGGGGATGACCTTTTAGATTCATTATTTTGACAAACATTATGTTTCCTCGGCAATGAGTTAAGGTGCTTGCTTGTAAAATTCCCTTCGCATGTAGTGAACATCAGCTTCTATCTGTAGTTATCCGACCTCGTTGGCACGTGAGAATATTTAAACATATGATTCGGGCGCACGAGAACTATGGCGACAGAGAATATTATAGGCTGCAGCAGTACCACGACGAATGACATCAGAGGTGACCCGATTATATGGCGCGCATGACATTCGTTCAGAATTTAGGTTTCGGGGGTCTGTTTATTAACCCGTACTCAAAAGTACCCGGAATACACGCTAAGAGAAATAACTTTTGAAGTAAACGTAATTTGCATTGTGTTCAACTCTTTATCCAGCAATTTTAACATCAGTTGTGTATGTTCAAAACTACGAAATGTCGAAATGACTAAAACACACATAACAAATGCGGTTTTTGACGTCACACACTTTGAATTTGAAGTGAAACATTTGAAATTAAAAAAATTTAAAGTGCTTTTTGGTTAGATATAATTATTATTCCGTAAATGCAATTGTACAAGTAATAAAATCTTAAAGAAAAAATTAAAAATGAAATAAAAATTCAATAAATTTTGACTGGTTTAATATTATTTTTATATAATTACTTACTAGCTTGCCTGGCAGACCTTGTTCTGCCTTTTCCGTTAGATGGCGCAATGAGTTTCTACAGAATTATAAAAATATGGAGCGCATTCACCACATCGTCCAGAAATGTTATTGAAGAAAAACATATTGGTTTTATAGAAAAAAATACGCAATAAAACAATACAAAAAATAGTGTTGAAAGGTCTTAGTAACGACGATCATTAAAAAAAAATATGGGGCAGTACAACTCAAGTCACGAACTGTGTTTTAAATATATAGATTTTATTACTTAATAATATTCTTAATTTTTTTTTATTATGTTATAATTTTTAGTATTTCCTGTAATGGGCTTTTTTAGTTGGTTGGGAATATTGTGGGTAAAGAAGTAAACATTTTTAACCTGAATGTAATATTGGTAATTGTAAACTTATTTTTAGCGCCCCGAAAAATACGATGAAGTTTATTTGGAGCTGTCGAGACGTGGAGCAAGAGTACTAGCTTTAGGGTATAGAGAAATAGGGAAACTTTCTAGTCAGCAACTTAGGGACTTAACTCGGGATGACATAGAGACAGACTTAAAATTTGCGGGCTTCGTTATAATTTCGTGTCCGCTGAAAAACGATTCCAGATCTGTCATTAAAGAACTCCAGAACGCTTCACATAAAGTCGTGATGATAACAGGCGACAATCCTCTGACCGCTTGTCATGTAGCAGTTGAACTCAAGTTTACTTCGAACCCTATTTTGATTCTCACAGACGATGAGAAAGGTAACTACATCTGGGCGTCCATAGATGAGCAAGATAAGTTACCTTTAGACTATGATACTGATTTCTTGCTCAGTAAGTACGATTTTTGCGTTACCGGTGATGGTTTTCGTTTCCTCAGAGAGCATTATATGCCAACATTTCTAAAAATGCTGCCTTATATCAGTATATTTGCCCGATTCGCTCCAAAACAAAAAGAATTCGTCGTCACTCAGCTTAAAACATTGGGTTTTACCACGTTGATGTGTGGGGACGGTACAAATGACGTTGGAGCTCTAAAACACGCCGACGTGGGTGTTGCTATTTTAGCTAACGCCCCGGAGAGGTTGCCAGATGTTCGCGAACAGCGTGAAAAATTAGAAAGAGCTCGAGAACTAGAGAGGCGTCAGCGGGAAGAGAGAGAGAGAATACTCTCCGCCAGAACTTCGAGGCCCAACCACATAAGAACTGTTATAGAACAGAGAGAAAGACTGCAAACTAAAATGAACAAGCTCATGAAAGAATTGGAAGAGGACGATCAACCGCAAGTGGTTAAGTTGGGAGATGCCAGTATTGCGTCGCCGTTTACCAGCAGATTGTCATCAATAATGTGCAGTGAGTATGATTTTATTTATTGGTGTGTATGTTTATTTAGCAAACATTTCTTAATATCAGGGTTAAAGGGAAATAGACTCAGTTCCAAAAAAAGTGACGCTCTTGATTTTTGACCTAAGCTATTGTCTTTCTGTAAAAATTATAGGAAGAAAATGTTCTAATAGTGTTGGATAATAAAATTAATAAATGGTAATTAAATTTACTTAAATAACAACAAATTAAGTTCAGTATCACTAATAATGATTTCTTGTTCCAGTTTGTCATATTATTAAACAAGGCCGGTGTACTTTGGTAACGACTCTGCAGATGTTTAAAATTTTGGCATTAAATGCTCTCATTTTGGCATATACCCAGTCGGTGCTGTATTTGGATGGAATAAAACTCAGAGATATGCAGGCAACTTTACAAGGTTTCTTATTGGCGGCATGCTTTTTATTTATATCTCGGTCGAAGGTAAATATAACAGAGTTCTAAAAGAAATTACCTATATTTTAAAAATTATTTGATGTTAATTTTTTTCTCTTTCATTTTAGCCATTAAAGACGTTATCTAAGCAGAGGCCTTTACCTAATATTTTCAATTGGTATACAATTTCTACAGTACTTCTACAATTTTCAGTACACTTCGTGTGCTTAATCTATCTAGTTCAAGCCGCTAAAGCCAGAACACCTGTGTAAGTGTAAAATTACTTATTTTATCGTGGGAGTGGAGAGGAAATTCATTTTCCAATATTTTTCCACGTATTTTTTTTTTGTTGATATATTTTACATTAATGAGGTTTTCTCCTAAAGGACTAATCCACAGAATTAAAAACAATTAATTCTGTCACGAGGCACTAATTAGCAAAGGGGTCATTTGTGATACCTATAAGTATTAAAAAGATAAATAGACTGCTGACACACTGCATAAAATATTAATTCTAACTCGAACTAGTTTTCCGGTGTTTTATACATGAAATGAAATATAAATTCATATTTCCATCCATTATATTGAATATCGTCTTTTGTGCACATGGAGAATAGAAATCAATTTTTAAATTTAATAAATATAGATCAGGGGGAGAACACTCCAGCAGCTGCCGCATTACGCGCACGCTGCCGTGTATGACTTCAATTTTCAAAAATCTTAATTGTATTAGTTTTTATACTATATCGTTGTGCTCTTTGGAGCATGAGTAGGTACAACTAAATTCTGAACTTATTGTTGATCAATGTCGACAAACACTAAAAAAAAATTAAAATTTTGATTTGAATTTTCTCACAAATAATTATCTTTGTGAAACATGTAGCTCCAAATTTGAAATGTACGTCTGTACTGTTTTTGCCTGCTGTTTTTATCGTAGTTGTTTTTAATAGAACTAATTTTTGCCTAAATACTGCGAAAAAATTAAAAAATTGAATTTGAACTTTAAAAAAATCAATATCCTTAGTTTGAAGCCGAATATTTGTTGATATATGAGTTATTTACCTCCCTCACAAAACTGGTGCAAATTCAAAAAAGCTAATTTCTTAAATTTTTTTCCACAACATTAAGATATACCACAAATATTTTTTCTACAACCTTAAAAAAAACAGTAATTCCTGATATGTCTATAATTGTTCATACAATGTTTATTTCCTGATTTAAATATTGGACTAATTGGACAATTCCTGTGGAAAATGCTAGATGAAAGAACATTGTTTAGCAATTTTTTTTAACAGTGCAACAGGGTTACCCTGTAAACTAATTGTTTCATTAACTGTTTTCCATTGTTTTTTAGTATTACTGCCTGCCTGTTCCACTTAATTCGGCTACAAGGACTTTTCATTCATTCATAATTATGAAAAAAACAAATTACCATACTCCAAATTGTTGTTTAAATTTTTTTCTTATTATGTATTTTTTAAACAAGGTTTATTATTGTCTTAAGACTAAGTCAAAATTTCGAGCACTAGTTAACTAATTTATGATGAAAGCAATTTCCACCCCGGTATTCTATATGCTCTTTGCTTACAGAGATGAGACAAAACTTAATTCAACAGAACCCGTGCCAAAGTTGACAGAAGAAGAGGAATATGAGCAATTTCAACCCAATATTATAAACAGCACTGTTTATATAATATCTATGGCGTTGCAAATAGCTACTTTTGCCATTAATTATAGAGTAAGTATAAGTTATTATTTAAACGAAAATAAATGAAAGTGATTTGCCATAAAAAATCAGCACTTTTTCTTATGGAAATCAAAATTTCAGAATTTTTAATTTGTAATTGCCAGATTTATTTGGCCTAATTTATTCATTCAGAGAAAAGGTTATATAGTTATGAGAAGTGATGTGCAATTCAAGTGAAATTTCTTAAAATTTAAACAATTTAACAACAAAATGGAATCACAGAAACAACTACTACGCTGGCTAATACCACGGCCGACATTGAATTATACTGTTTACTCCTGGCTTATTATTTAAAAATTAAAATATATTAATTTAAATGGTCCTCTCATACAAAATGGTTGATTTTGTTGGCGCATATTTTGTCAAAATATTTGTGGTATTGATCTGGTATAAAGAAGAGCGAGCATTTAGTGTAAGTTAGTATGTAAGTATTTAGTTTAAGTGTTGAATTAAACACTATTTTTAGAGAAACTTACTTTCTAATGGTCTTGGCTTCTGTAACTCGGTTCCCAGCATCAGGAGAAACCTGTATTGTATGTATGGAAATTCAGAAACCATTAGGTAAAAGTCAGAAATAACGACAATTTTAAATGAAAGGCAGAAAAAATGGACCATTTTTGCCCAATGCCGGTGAAAATGCCAAATATCGTCCATTTTATTGTTTATAAGTGCTTGGATATCTATTTAGCGGTTCTAATATATAAATTCAGGGTGGTAAACCATACATTGCATTTTTTAAAAATTTCATGTCTGCCCCATGTTTGGAAAAAAAGGCTTTTTGTGATTTTTATTGATTGTTAGGTCAAAAGTAAAAACTGTTTTGAAGGGTTTGTTGTATAAAAAAAAAATGTTTACTAATCTACTTTTTTGAATATCAGCAACCTGTATTTGAAAAACACTTAAAAATAAATTTAAAAATCCCGTTTTGGTGCTTTAATTGAAGGCTCTAAAAACTATGAAAACTAAGAACTAAGAAAATATGCTAAAGGGTCAAATTTAGAAAAATTATATTGAACAGCAGTAAAACTATATTTTTGTTACATCCTGAATAATTTTGTTTTTAGCAGTTAAACAATACTTTAATGTTCTTGTAATAACCAATTTCGAAAACTATTTTGTATAAGTGTTATTCAGATACAGAGAGTGTTTGATTTCCAAAAAAGTTGATTTTTATTAAAATTTTTCTAATACTACGACAAGTATTCAAAAACCCTTCAAATTACTATTTACTTTTGAACTACTGATTCGACCACAATCAATAAAAATCACGAAAAATCATTTTTTCAAAGTGGGACTGACATTAAATTTGGAAAAAATTGCACTGTTTTGTTCACCACCCTATATTTATGAACAGGGGAGTGCAGTGAAATTTTAAGAAAGGGGAGAGATGAAGATTAGAAGATGTTTTGTAATTTTTTTTGGGAAGCACTGCTTCCCTTGCTTCTATGGACTGCACGCCCCGGTTTATGAATAAGGAAGGATTGCTCGCTAAATCGAAATCCAATTCAAAGCACTTATACACAAGAAAATGGTCTCTCATATCTCGAATACCGCACTAAAATTTCTTTTAAATTTTTCGAGATGTTTAAGAAAAGAAGCCCAAAAATTTCCATTATACGTTTCAAAGTTCCAGTACTGTATTGGTTTTAAGGGGGCAGTTGCAGTCAGTTAGCATTGAGAAAATATGGCGTAAAATGACCAAAAATAGGTAGTTTTCTGTGATAGTCTGTGAAGTTATAAAAAGGAATTAGACGATCAGAGTTTAACAGATATCTTCTAAAACACTTCTAAATTAAATTGAGTATCTTCAATTTTTCATTTTAGCCTTTAAAACTTAAAAAAATATGTATATGTCTAGTAATTTTTCGAAAACAATAGCGATACTAACCTTGAGATTTTCTGTACTCAGAAGTAATTTCGTGAAATTCCAAAATACTCAAATTGAAGAGCATACATATAGGTAGATTTCTGGAAAAAAATTGATCCGAAAAACGTAGTAGTTTTTTGCCAAACTATCACCAAAGATAATTACTAAAATCTTGGAATATTTTTCGGACAATAGGTTGGGTTGGCAATTGCAGTTGGTAACTGGCAAAGTTTAAACCCCTACCGCAAGAGGTCGGCCCGAATTTTTCAACATTTTTTAATGGAAGGGACAGCGCAATGACGTCAAAGTAAATGGAATTCCGATCGCGTGTCGGCAATGACGTCAGATAAATAAACAATTATAATCAGAGGCAAGACTCGCATGGTCTGTCGTTTTTTTTTTAAATCAGATTCTATGGTTTTTCTTTTAAATAACATACCTATAGAATAAATTTGAATACCTATCATGTTGGAAAACTAAGTACCTATTCAGTGATTTGTGCAAATGGAAGAATATATTTTTTTTAAAACAATATTTATATTTTAAGTGAGAAAATCGACCTTTCCTTGAACTATGTGGGATATTAAGAAAGAGGAATGTATGTTTAGGTCATATTTTATTTAGTTAGTTAGAGCGGGTTCCTGTAACAAGTTTTAGTTTTATCTATAGTTAATGAGAATTCACACCGTCATGTGACATCAAGAGGTCAATCAAAATACTTATTCTTAGTAGCAAAAAGTATTCCTAATTCTAAAATTTGCTAAGGATTTCTTACATCATAATTGTTTTATTTTAAAAAATGGAAATAGATTTATTTGACCTTACGTAAAGAAAAAAAAATTGATGTTTCATATAGGTATAGAGTAAAAGACCTCAAAGTTAGTTTATTATTTTTATTTCGGGTATGCAAAATAGCCCATTGTATAAAAAAAAAACAAAATTGGGCAACCCCCCCCCTCAAACTGTTTAGAAAATAGGAACAGTTGTATAGAATTTAAAAGTGAAGTAGGTACCTAAATGTACTATAATTGCCATTGCAAAAAACATGAATAAGTGCGATAGTTATACTTTTTTTTATTCACACAATTAATTATTTTATTTTGCTGAAAAATAGAATGAATTGATACTAAAATTCTCGGAAATAAAATATTAGCTAAGAATTTGGAAAATATAACATGCTATTCCAATTATTATAGCTGTTTCTACTCCTTTTTTGCAACAAGTACAAATAGCTATTTAAAAAGAATGACAAATAATTTTATAACAAATTAAGGACTGAAATTTAATGATCATGAATTTTTTTTAGGTATAACTGTGTAGAAGTGTTTTTTTATTTTGATTGCAACTTATACAATTTGTTACAAAAATTAAAAAACTTCAAGTGCAAAATTTTAAAAAGATCCCTAAGATTCTAAACATAGTCTCTTATTGCTACACCTAACTTCAATTATTTTGAAGATATTGACGTTTGAAATCTTAGAATTGCAATTTCAGTAAAATAAAAGTGGTTCTACTAGCGATAAAACTGTTTACTTTTTCCTATTTTAGATTTATATTGTCTTTATTCTTTAACTTCTAGTCTAAGGAGATGAAAAAATTGTTCTTTCATAAAATATAAAAAACTTAAAAAATGGTTTTGCATGTTTCTGATAGGATTTTTCATTCTTCTGATATGTCTGTCTAAAAGATAGCAAGAGAAAAGTTTGAATATAAAGTTTTCTTCTTTTATAAATATTTAAAATGGATCTCAAAATATAAAAAACCGTTTGTGGGTTGGGAGTTTATTAGGAAATAATAGCATGTACGTAAAGGGTATTTATATATTACAATATCACCATATACATTTTTAAGTTTAGGAAAATAGTATGTATCTACAGTAATAATGATATATTGAAGAAACTATTAGACCTTTTTATGTTATATAAAATATAGTTGCTTAGTTGTTAACAAAACCAACCAATTATATTTGTAGTCTAATTAATACATTTAAGCATTGATCAGATTAAAAAAAAAAACAAAAATAAATTCAAATTATGTTCTTTTGAACTACATATATAACCAAATGTAGAAATGTACATATTTATTATTGGTATCTTTAGATTGCTTAACCAAATATTCCTAACTTACAAATCAGTAATTATCATTTTTTTTATAGCATAAATATTACAAATTTTAGAAGAAGAAATAGGTATTTTATGTAGTTTGGCTGGATACTCATGAGTATGCTATCAAACTGTAAAACATATACACTATAAATATATAGTAGATACATTAAATTATAAAATTCTGAGAATAGTTTGACTTTCTTGTGACTAGTGTAATGTAGAGGTAACAATCATCCCATTCTGAATGGATTTGCATTGGACAAGTGGTTCTATGAAACATACACTCCAGAATGCTTGGTGTTATGTTACCTCTGAAACAATGCATTAAACACTTACAGTGTGTAAAAAACAATATACTCTCAATATAACAAGATTATCACCAGCAAAATTTTGGAATGGCTATGAAGTCACCTTTATCTCTATTATTAAGTAGTAGGTTGATGAAACACTTTGCATTAAATATGATTTAAATATGTCCAAACATGAAGAGATCTTACTACTAAATTTACAGTAAAAAAATCTGTATACAACTCCGCACACAACAAACAGGCCTACTCATACAAACTAAGATATGTTTGTACAGCCATATTTGAGATAAAAATTATTTAAAAAACTGCAGAATGTTTTACTTTTAGCAAAAACCTCTAGAATAAATGTTTTAGTACAAGCATACCAATTTGGTGTAAAGATACAGTAACTAGTCTTGAGGGTTTATTACAAAAGTATAAACTATTCTACTAACAATTACAAATGTTTAAAACTATAAATTAAATTTATATTTTTCTGTTCTGCTTTTTTTTCATCGATGATGAGACTCACAATTGCATTGCCTATTAGTATCTACAATTCGTGGCAATAAACAGTTAAAATAAAAACTGTTTAGTTTCGGAAGCATTTCTTGCCACAATACTTCATTCCTAGAGATTGCCTCCACATGTAAGGGCTTCGAGTCATTAATATATATAATGAAAAAACATATATCTTTTTTTGCGATATGGAGTTGTCCTTGTACCTAGAAAAAAAAACTAGAATAAATTTTTTCCACGTTTATGTGAAAATATGGCATTTACTCACAGAATAAAAAAATGCAAGTCTTTCACTTTTTAAGTTGAGTATGCATTTTATTTTCCTACATATTAGTAGTAGGCAAAATATGTTACATATATTTTTTGACCTATCAGTAAGAGTGATAATACAGAACAAATTTACTTTAACGCTAATTAGTAGCTTCATAGTGAGAGGGCTTGATGTAAAAAACCAGAATAATTAAATATTTGTATAATCTAAAAAGCTTGAATACAATGTTATTTTTAATTCCTCATTGGCAGCAGATTTTCATTAGAGTCAGGCACAGTCCAAGCAAATAAACGAAAATAAGGGAAAAGTGCATATGAAGTAACATGTTTATTATAATCATGATCAACTGTTGTCATATATATAAAAGTAAATTCTAAACTGCAACTATTATGACAAGCTACAGAACTCTCAAAATAGAGTAGAAACATTTTAGCAAGCTTTTTGAAAGACAACGTAATTGATGTACCACACCTTAGACATAAAATTCATAGTTATTGAGTTTTAAACAAAAAAACAACATTTTGTGAATTTCGAATAGGTACAAAGAACAAAATGGTTGGAGATAACAAGTAATATTTTATTTTGCTTTAATAGGGTTTAAAGATTTCCTTTAAAAGAGTAATTATATTACCTGGTAATAATAAATGTGGTTTCTTTTTAATTTGACTTTTTTATTGATAACCTCCACAGGTAGGCCTTTTAAAGTTTGTCACGCATCATACAATGATTTTCCACTTTTATGCACTTTTAGGAGGCACTTGATCTCCAGAATGCCATTATCACCAACTAAACCTGGAAATATTGTGTTATTATTATATCATAGTATATTTAACGTTTAGTCAAGTACTTAATATGTAAAAGCCTAAATGAATTTAATAATTACAATGAAAATGCCACATTCCTGGATTTTTGCATTTGGCCTTGCCTGTGCAAATTTCTGCTTTGCAACACTCTCTTTTTATTTTCCATAAAATGTATATTCGGTTTCAAAATGTCTTGGATTTATAATTGAACTGACCAGATTATTGCAAGAAGTGTTATGTCGCCTTTTACACACTGTGCCAAATACTGACGCTGTTAATCTGTATTTCCTTATTTGTCTATAAAGTGGATTATCCCACTGCCCAACTGAATTTCTTTCTAGAGATGTAATATCCTCTGACGTAACCTAGAAAAATGTTCATATATTTTAAAGTATTAGGTAATATGTAACAGTATGAAAAACAGAAAATGCACACTATCTAAAAATAACTTCTCAAAGAGAGATATGCCTACTCAATACTTATATTGCAGCAATTCAGTTGTCTAAGTGTATTAAATTACTCCAGAATCTTAATACTCGATATAATATATTTTCAAAAATAGTAAAAACTGCAGTCTTTTGTGTTGTACCTCTCGCTACTATTACAACCAGTATAAGTATAGCTGAACAAAGCCTGCAAAAACTACAGACCATGCAAAAATAAAGTCACAAAGAAAGATGTGCCTACATTTTCTCTAAATCAATACATATAATTTAGTAGAGTATCTTGTTCTCTAAATTCTTATATGCTATATCGAGACAATTTTTATTGACCTTCATATTATATTGCTGCCCTTCAGCCTAAAGGGCACCGGTGTTTAAAAACAAGCTACTGCAATCAATGTGTAAAATAGTAAACGGTCGTAGAAACAATTATTTATATTAATAAAGTAACACAATACAAAATGTAATTGCAAGTGGAATAGTCACTCAATGTATAGTAGCTAAAAAAATGGTTTTTCAAAAATATTTTAGAATGTGACAAGAAAAAATTGACAACAAAAAAAATCAAAAAATACCAGGCAGTAAACATAAAAACATAAACATAAGATAAAAAGTTATATAGCTCTTTACCTTTAAATTAAGCAGAACCCTATTCTTTTCTGATCCGTATTCAGCATCAGTCATAACAGGCTGAGGAACTTGTGGTCCGTATTCATTCCCTTTAACGTTTGAGGCCTTTTTCTTTGCTTTTGAAGTATCTCTAAATACAAGCCTTCTTTTACTGCGGTACTCATCTACTTTTGTATGTTCTTGCATTAATTTTTTAAAATTATTTCCTGGGGATTTCTTCATTATGGATTTCCACTACGCAGCTTGCCATGTAGGTCCTTCATTATACCTTAAGCCTGTTAAAAACGATCTGGCTTCAAATGCACCTCGACCAGTTAAATGCAAATGTTTACCTGCAAACTTGCAAAGAATTGACATGAATAATTAAGCTCTATTATTTGTTTCATTGTCAATTAACTGGTGTCCTTTCGCAATTAATCTTTGGAGTAAACCTACAAGTTAAAGAAAAAGATATTATGAAAGACTAAATTTTTACAAAAATTATTTCACTATTGCAACAAAGAAATTTTTGGTCGATTTGAAAAAGCAAAACTAAAGAAAACATGGGAGTTTAAAAATAATCAATCAAGAATCTAAAAAGCCTGATCTCGAAAGGAAGCTTATGTCACAACCTCTGTGTAACTAACATGGCACTGAATTGAAATATTACTATAAATGGCATTAATTGTTAAAAATTCAGTTATTTTAATTAAATTTAAACTTACTATTTATATGATAGTATAAGCCGGATTTCTCAACTGGGGTCCATAAAGCCTCATCTTTACGTCCACCATTGGAGCAATAGCTAGGATCGCATTTATTATGATTTCCAAATACATGCAAAGGCCCATTTCCGAGATCATTTTTTAGTTTTTCTACATCTCCATGGGCATTCACATATAAAATACGCATTGATATGCTTTGGAGTTCTTCAACTTTATCCCCAATTAGCTGCTTTCTGGCAGCTATGCAAACCGTCGTGTCTTTTTTTAAATTGTAAAGAGCCTTCCCGTAGTTTTTTATTGCATGATTTTTACACTCAACTTTTGTGACGTCACTGCCATGAGTCACTTCTTTCCGTATCTTTGAAAAAACACTCGAGTCGCCATCTGCAACAAATTCTAAATATTTAACACCATGGCAAGCAATACTTTTGTTGAATCCCTCTACTACAATAGCTGCTTCCATAGCCCCTGATGACATAGACCAGTTCTTGTAGCAGTTATGGTTACCTGGCTCTTCATTTTTATTGACAGCTCGAGCACAAATTGTACAATACTTGTTTTTAACACCCAAGAATAACAGTTTTCCAGTCTCTTTTCCAATAATTACAGCCTAAAATAAAGAAGAAGAATCAAATACCATGTTACCTTACACCATTTTGAGAAGCTTTTTTTTACAAAATGAAAATAATAATTTTTTAAAATATATCTGAATGTCAACAATATTTAGACTTGATTGATAAAAACTGCTTTAATTATTATTACTTACAACACCAGAGGCAGCATTGTAACTGTGACCATAGGATCGATGACTCCATCCCCCATCTACAAAAACTCGTATCCAAGGTACACCATTTTCATCGACTTGCTGTTTTCTGATGACAATTTCTCTTTCCTCTTTACCAGCAAGTTCCATTGATTTCCATAAATTCTCCTTGGAAGATAAGGTGTACTCATTCTCTATTTGAGAGAACTGTCTGTAGGACATACATGGAATGTCCAAAATGGCAAGTAGTTCCCTTAAGCTTGAAAAAGTATTTCCTGTTGAAATGGTGCCCCAAACAGCCCCATAATTTGTTGATGACTTTATTTGGTTCGATTCTGTCGCTTTAGTGACTTGATAGGAACAGCTGTCACATCGAAAAGTTATTGAAGAACTCAAGCCAACTCTTGTTTCCTCAACCACTTGAAGCTTTCCCCCAGTGCATTTTGTCAAATGATTTTTCTGCAGAGCCATTGACCAATTTAAAACATAATTTAAGTCCACAATTCTATGGCCTTTAAGAACCTCAGCAGATTGTGGGAGTGGTGTCTTTTCAACTTCTATTTCATGAGCACAGATTCTAAAAACAATTTAATTAGGTTATCTAATCTCACAAAGCAAAACATGTAATAATACCTTTCATATTCATCCTGGGGTATAAATGAAAACTCGTGAAGTTCCTCCAAACTATCCTCCCTAAAAATAATTACAAAAATCAAAACATGTACAAGATTAATTAGAATTAATTTTTTGATACAAAAATGAGGCATGCTGCAGCCTGAAACATATAATAATTATTATACCCGATAAATTAATGCAAGGATCGAAGAATAACAAAATGAGAAACAAAAATAAGGGTAGACTGAATTTTTAATATATTGTTGATCAAAAACGTAAATTCCCAAGTTGGTGTATTCTCACTTGTATTGAAAAATACTATAGATCTGAATTACAATAAAATGCAATATTCTATTCATGAAAGTATCATACACAGAACAGATACAGATAATTGGATGAACAGGCATAAAAAAATTAAAAATAAAGTCCTAGTAATTTAAAATAAGAATGAAATAGATTAAAATTTATACAAGGTACTATACAAACATGTACATCTAGAATAGCTTGTACAAGACATAAATAATACTTCAAAAATGATGTTTCAAAAAATGCTCTACAGTGTAAGGTTCTACTCCTTCCACCTTTAAGTAAGTGGGTAGTTTGCTGAAGAATTCAATACATAAATATCTACTACTTCTCTCAGTCAAGATACATTATACTAAGTTGATCTTGTGTTAAAAGAATGGTTTTTGAATAGCAACCATAAACAGTCATACACATATAAAGATAGGAGAGTAGGTATATCCAGCTCTTTAATTTTTGACCTGCCCGAGCCCCTACAATCCATACCAAAAAAAATGAGGAGTGCACTCTTCTGACCCATCATAGTTACGAAGCATAACACTGGGTAGATTTTACAAAACGAAAAGACCTGATATTGTTGAGATATAGGATGGCCCTTTTGAGTGTCGGTGCCACTGGAATGGATAATTATAATCCCAATACTGTCAAATAAGCCATTCAATCAAACTTGCAATACTGGACCAAAATCGGTGTAAAATATATTTAAAATATCAATAATAGATAATGTCTTTTTATTTAGACAGCCTGTATCTCAAAGACAAATCATAGACTATAGGACACATGTTTATATGAACTCACTTAAAATAGGTCAAGGAATGACTTACTTAAAAATGCACATGAAATTAAGAAGCCATGCATAATGTTTTAAGTTTTCTGAAACAGTCTCTCAAGGCACTGGAACTAAAAGTTGCATACACATCGAAAAATGAGTGACATTTCTGAAGTTATGGCAAGATTTTTAAAAGTCTCAGAAATATTAAAAAGAGATATGTTTTGCCAATTTGATAAAGGTGTGTACATTAGCTTCCCTACATTCAGATTATTTATTTGCAGTTTTTTTGGATCTTTGGTGCTGTTTACCTTTTTGGAAACTAACAATGGAGAGTTCAGCAAGACAATACTTCTTACAAACAAGCTCTACAATTTTATTACATTATTTTTTCTCCACTGAACACAAAGCAAGATAATTCCAAATTTTCTGAATATGGTGGCGATTCCGAAACGTGGGAAAAGTCAAATGCAGTTAATGACCAGCATTAAGTGAGTCCAATAACAAAATGAAATCTGTCGTTAGCTATCAAAATAACTAAAAATTAAAATAATATTCATATTCTGATTAGACAAAAAAGGGATGAAGTCCTAATTAGAAAAAGTCTTTTGAGGGACACATTTTTACATAGATGAGTGTATGCTTCAGTCATGTCGATACCTTAAAAGATAATATTTTCTTTGTTATTTTGCCAATAATAGCTATACTGGACTTCATACGTGTAAAATCCATACATACCTGGATACATTTAATACATTGGACTGGTCCCAATTAGTAATTATCTCGAGCTGAACATCATCTTCTGACTCATCTACAATAAGTTCCAGTTCCTGCCCAATTTCTTGGCACTTATTTGGTTTTACTGTATATACCTCATCATGTAACCTAAAATATCAACAGAAATATATATATATATATATATATATATATATATATATATATATATATATATATATATATATTATATATATATATATATATATATATATATATATATATATATTTAAACACCTTTGTGTTTGCCCATTTCTATCAGTCTATTAGTCTGCCTGTCCATGGCATAGCTGAAAAATGACGGAAGAAAATGTGGGCCAACAAAATGTAAAAAATAATATGTTGTGTAGGGATAAACTGATCAAATTTTTGTGTAAAGCCATTATGGGGGAATAAAAGGGTGGCGGAATGAAATATTTAAAAATTCAATACCTATCAAAAACTACTTATCCAGTTGACTCGAAATTTTGCACAAATATCAAATATAAAACAGGGTTAGAGTGGTAAAATTTTAGTGGGAATCCTATATGCTAAAATAAAATGTTTAAATATTCTGTAAAATTCCATATCCTGGAATATTTTTTTAATGGAGGTAAATAATAAAGGACATAATTTATTTTTATAGACTATATAAATACAATTATGAATAATGAGTAATAATAAATATTATATTATTCTAAATATATGCATATATAGACTGTTAGATGTATACGTAGTGAAATTCTGTACAAAGGAAGGTGTGGGTAAAGGAAAATTTGTCGACTTTTTTTTCAACAGAAAAACTCTTCTTTTTAGACTAAAAGCTGATGTTATAAGAAAGAACTAAAAAAACTAAGAATTTAAAGAAAAGAATGAACTAATCTCGGTCTCAGTCAGATATATAATTTTTACTTTAAAATTGACTTCGGACACGTGTTGCGACCTTGCGGTCATCATCAGACTTAAAATATATCCGAAAAACCTTATATAGTTACAAAAAGGGCAAAAATGTTAATATTACCTTATAACTAGATGGCCACTACAAATTAAAACATAAAATGACTATACAGCACACATATTGGATGAACACTGAGGTGGAAATATTAAAAAGTGTAAGCATAATACCTGCACTTATGTCAAACCAGATGGCATAAAGACCCCAACAAAAGCAACACTGTTGTGCAATGTATAATTAAAAACAAAATTATTGCTTAAACTGAGATTTGAGCCCATGCCTCCTAATTGGTAGTCTAATATTATGACCACTACACCGCCAAACTTGTTGAAATATATTTGCTTATAACTAGGAGTTTTTAAATTAAAAACATCGTTGACACGGTTAAGCACAGGACTTCTTGTTGCTTTAGTAATATCCTTTTTTTTTGTAATAAGTCGAATATTCTACCTTTGCCACATTCGTGCAAAACACTGAAGTTTTCAGAAGTTTGAAAAATTATGTCCTGACGCCAATAAATGATTAGCAATGACCGACTTGGTTTCTGTAATATCAGATTTCTTGTATTTATTAAATAGACTAAAGTGTTTCTAACTGAATGTGGCAAAAGTAGAATATTAGACTTCTTACAAAAAAATGGAAATTACTAAAGCAAAAAGAAGTCCAGTGCTTAACTGTGTCAACAATGTTTTTAATTTCGAGCCTAATTTAATATTCAACAATATTAAAGACTCCTAGTTATATGCAAATATATTTCAACAAGTTTGGTGGTGTAGTGGTCATAATATTGGACTGCCCACTAGGAGGCATGGGTTCAAATCTCAGTTTAATATAATTTTGTTTTTAATTACACACTGCACAACACTGTTGTTTTTATTGGGATTTTTATGCATTTGGTTTCACATAAGTGCAGGTATTAGGCTTACACTTTTTAATATTTCCACCTCAGTGTTCATCGAATATGTGCGCTGTATACTCATTTTATGTTTTAATTTGTAGTGGTCATCTAGTTATAAGGTAAAGTTAACATCTTTGTCCTTTTTGTAACTATATAAAGTTTTTCCGATATATTTTAAGTCTGATGATGACCGTAAGATCAAAACATGTGCCACGAAGTAAATTTTAAAGTAAAAATATTATATATCTGACTGAGACCGAGACTAGTTTATTCTTTTCTTTAATTCTTTTTCTTAATTCCTATAATCAGATCTCTTAGAGAAATATGGACGATTTCTCTGAATTAAAAAATTAAGATAAAAACCAAGCATGTAATAAGAAATAAAGTATTCTGTTTAAAGAAGATTACCACCTATGTCAGCGTTTGAACCTGTAAGAAGCAATAACTTTACATGTTCTGTCAAAAATGATTACCCAAATATTCATTGAATGTGTGTAAAATAGAATTGTGTAGAAATACCATATATTTTTTAGGCGGTTGTGTTGTAGCCTCGATTTTTTACTAGGTATGTATACTTTTTTTTTGAAAAATAGATTTAATAATAAATGTGTATTTATTCCTGTGATATGTGTTGACTTGCACACTGCGTTAGCAAATAAAATTAAGTAATACCAAGTAAAACATTGGGGAAGGGATCACTATTTTATTTGTAATTCTGTTGTGTTTTATGTATGGGTGTCCTACAAATTTTTTAAGTAAATTCCAGAAGCAAATTATTGATGCAACTACACCTAGAATAAAATTTTCCCAGGGACCCCTTTAAAGTATAAACAAGCAAGGTGAAATTTTGAACTAGAATCATAATTCTGTATTTAAAAACATGACAGTTAAAAAAAGTGAGGAATTTGGATGCTTGATTTTAATTTTTGTTATTTTTTTAGAAATATAATGGTTTAAAAAGTGGTGGTGGTATCTACTTTTATTTTATAAATAAAACACCAATTTTTTGTGGGTTTTGAATTTTGTTCCAGATTTTAGCTATTTGTATGTAGTATCATTATTTGTTTTTGAGATTTTGATTTTTGAAAATTTGCGTTTTCACATTTGGACAGGATGTAACTTATCACAAACAAATTGCAAAGTTTAAAGTTCTTTTGAGTGACAGATCGACAACTGAACAGAAGTAGAGTTTATTAGACTGTGAGTTGATAATACAATAAAGTTGAAATAAAATTGGGAAATAAGCTAAGGATACCAAATTCTAATTTTCAAATTAATAAAACATTAATATTTTAAAAACAAGTGAGGATTCGCATGGGTATTTGTACACAATAAATTTAGAAACCGATTAAATATTGCATTTTTAAAATGGTAAACATATTGCCAAAGCATTTTTTGTATAAAATGTTGTACTGCTGTCATATTTTGAATCCGACGTTTCGTAGATGGGGGTCCATCATCAAATTATTTTTTAAATACACTCCTGGATTTTTTAAATTGTTTTGTAACAAACCAAGTATTTACAAATTTAGGAAAATCAAGGTTTTCTTTCGCTCTCTAACACATAGTATCTTATGGAAAAATCTTCAATATGTGCTGTCCAAATATTATGTCTGTTATATTGTTAGTTTGGAAGGTTAAATGCTTGTAAAAAACAAAATAACAACAAATTAACAAGCTTGTAAAAAATGAAAAAAAAAAAGAAGTCAATTTTACAAGATATCACTATAGATATTTTTCAAATGGGACATCCTGACTATTATATGTCTCTCAAACGGGCCTCTTCTTGCAGATTATAAATATATCTGGTTTAATACCTTTTTCTTCATCAACTCCACTATGTAATAATGTGTTTTCCGTCCCTGTAACACACTGCCTTTTATGGCATATTTTTTCTTAAATTGCTCGGGTGTCTTTGAAGAGAAAGTTATCAAACCAGATATTATATTTATAACCTGTAAGAAGAGTCCCATTTCAGGGACATATAGCATAGAGTGTGTCCCGAGGTGCATCCCATTTAAACAATACAACTTATGGTGATATCTTGTAAGATTAGTAGACTTTAGTTTTTCTAATAACCAGAAAAAAAGTTTTATGTAACCCTACAATTTGCTTTTTTGTTCATTCCAATAAGTTAAAAAATATAAAAGTTATTAACGTTTAAAATGCTATCAAGATAAACTGATCGCACTGTACATACATAAAAACCTCAACCTACATTAGTATCTACACTAAATTACTTTAGAACTGAAAACTAATATCCCCAATTTTTTCTTACCTTTCCAGTGGTTCAGGAACCAGGATTTCTAGTCAAGATTGAATTGATATCTAAAAGTTCAATTTTTATTTGTTTGTAGATACAAGGCTAAGATATTAACATATTACATACGCATAGCCACGTGCAAGATGTGTTGAATTAAAGAAAAATGAGCAATATGTTTTTTCACAATGTTAAGATTTTATGGTCACCAAGAATCATCTTTTCACTAGAAACCAATGCCTTAGTAATAAATTAGGTACCAAAAAACAGTTAATTTTTTCCCAATAATTTGTTTCCTCTTTATGATATAACTGTAAAGGTATACATTGTCTGCAGCCACATAAAAAGGATGAATATAATGCTGACAAGTAAAAGTTTTATTCTTGTATAGATTATCTTGGATTCGGTGAGTTAAATTGCATCAGCCAGGTTTGTGAGACTATCACTATGAGAGTATTGGTGTTCATAAAAAGTGTCTAATTTTATAAGCTTTTTTAATTTCTACCACTATATTTATCATATGACCAACAAGAAATGAGTTATCATGGAAAAAGTAAATTTTTAGACCTACTGAATTACTATACCCCTGAATTTACCCTTTCTTTGGAAAAGTTAAAATTGTTTTATGCCATTTATGGGACTCAGTTGCAACTTTTACTCATGCCATCATGTATATTGCAAAATAATTCCACAAACCAAAATTAAACTTTACAAAAAAATAAAAATCATATTTATGTGAATTTCAGAGAGAATTCACCTCATGTATAAAAATGTGAATTTGAAGCGTGTTGTTTTCGCCGAATTGATAAGTGGAAATATCACACTAGGTGAAATATAAAATGGAAAATTAACCTGTAATGACCTCATCACCATTTCTTAATGTCATCTACAACATCTAAGATTTCTTACTACATAAAAATTAACCAGAAAATTCTAAAAACAATAGTGTTGCCTTTGTTTTATTATTTTCAACAATGTTTAAAAAAAATTGCCCTCCCCTTCAGAGTTGGGCTATTTTAACTTCAAACAATTTAAAAAATATACTTAAGCATTTTTCAAGTGTATAATTTCCAGAATTTTCCTCGGAATTTTCACTAATTTGTATGCACTTATGGTGTAATAACTGACAAGAACCTGTTATGACATTTTTGATTCTAGGTATTTCATGTAAAAGCTTTGATACTAAACATGTAATCAAAAAATCAAAAAAAGATTGTCCCACTTAGAAAAAAAATTTTACTCCATTTCTAAACAATAATTATTATTTAAGTATAAATAGCTAGGTACCTTTAATATTATGTTTAGAAATAACCAATACCTACATTTCTCCACCAAAATTCGGAGATTGTTTAGTTGATTTTAGAATCCTAGCTAAATACTTCAGTATACTTCGAGTTTTTTATGTAAAAAAATCTGGAATTTGTATTTTAATTAAGAGGCGAATTCTGAAATACATACACCAAAAGATTTGTACCTACCCAAAAATTACAATAGTAGGCCCATATAGATAAAAGTTTATATAAGTAGCCCAAACATAAAAAAACTGTTGATATTTGTAGTGTAATATGTAAGATGTAGGTAATTTCTTTGAAAAACAAAGGCCTTGAGTGACCATTTTTTAACAGTAATTATCCACTGCTAATTCTTCGAATTCGTGAAAGGACTCAAAATCGAGCCCAAATTCTTTCAGTACACGTACCAAAAGTAATAATAAACATTGGCGATGGTACTTACAATTTGTAAAGTTCGAATAATATACCCTTAGAATAAATACACCTAAGTATTAGTTATATTATGTGAACTTACCGTATTCTACGTTTTTCCCAGGATCGTTTCATGCAAAACTTTTTGCAGTTCGACGCCGAGGCCTTGCAGCTCTCGAATTTTTACGCCCTTTGCCACTCATTGCCCAAGTTCTAATTGCACAGGTAACACAAAAATTCACAAACAAATATCTAGAAAGTTTAAGACACAATCACAAGAATGAGAAGTTCTAAACTAAATGTCCCCAATTTAAAAATACAAGTACAGGTCATTTTAAAACACACATATAATAAACAATTAGGAAATACCCAACCCAAGACCCAAGCCTTGATAAAATCATAAAAATATAAGGAAACTAATATTCCGCCTACCGCATTCAAACCTGTTTTTATCCCTATCGACAAACCTCGAAGGAAACTTCGGTTTCGGCCAGCGGCTAAAAAAAACATTGAATAGGTGAGATCATAAATTTGATGTGCTGTAAAAGAGTATTCTTTTACAGCACTTTCTTTCCTTCTATTTCATTCTGTAACAGAGAGAGATATATCAGCGAGGCAAGAAATAAATGCTATGTATAGTATTATGAATTTTTTATTAAAGGAATTAAGGAATGTAAAACTATTTGCTTGGGATGGAGGGGATATTGCAATATTAAGCGTTTTCTGAAATATTTGAACTAAAAGTTAAGCATAGTAATTGATAGATATTATGTAATATTTGTACATAAATATGTTATAACAATAAATATTGAACGTGTTTATTTATTTATATGGTCTATTTTGGAAAAAATAAAAAAATAATCAGATACCGACATTGATCCGACATCTACAGAGTAGCGCTTGAGGTTTGAGTTCGAAAAATGAACCGAGAAATTTTATAGCGTGGATTTGGATGGAGTCTTAAGTGGTCAAAAACTTAAAAAATGCAGTAAAAAGTAGTTTCGTATTTCAATGGTGTTCATGATTGCTAAAACTGCCATTTTGTAGAGGATAAACGTGAAGTGATGATTTTATTTTGCTGCAACACCTCAAACAAAATCATAAACATACAAAGTAAAATAGCTTTTTCAATTTTTTTATTCGAAAATTTCAAATATTAAGCCAGATTTCCAGTTTCTCGATGAGTAAATCTTAGAATACGTAAGTTCTAAAATCAGTGGCGGTGCGAGGTAAAATAGTAGGTGGTGCTCTGCTCTAGTTCTAGAAACAACTAAATAAAACTGATATTATCATTAATAATACTGTTAATTTGAAACAAATGAACACATCTCACAACTATATTTATATAATTCTTAGTTAACATTATGCACACACTTTTTCTTCGTACTCGCCACCTCAACTTTGGTAATAAAAGCTGTTATCAGTAATTAAAAAAAAAGGAGACAATTATTTTAAAATAAACTGAACTCATTTTAAAGACTTTAAATTAGAAAGATAGAATTTCTTTTAATTAACACGCCTCTGTTTGGATAACTCATTAACATGCAACATGGTAATGGGGTGCTCTTCCTTGTGGAGCACCAATCGCGTATGCTCAGTTGTCTAGCCTGCATAACAAACGGCGGCGGCGCGACGATGGGAAATAAAAATGTCGTTTGCTGTGGGGGAAGATAACAATATTATGGATAAGTGGGCATACGTTGGGAATTTTAATTTTATAGAAGGTAATGTTTTTTAAATAATATGTTTAGGAAAATTGTGAAAACAGCAACTGCCTAAAATCCTAATATTTTGCTGCCATTTAAACGTTTCTCTACATCCTGAGAACCCAATGGTGAACATGGATTTTCCAACACCCTACATAATTTTTGGAAATAAGTTCTCTAAACGTAAATCAGATACAGACAAGCACAAATTTGAGAAGTAAGTTTGTTCCTAATAACCCATTTATTAAGCAAATACACTTAAAATCAAAATACTTTGAGATTTGCTTGGAAACGTTCGTCGTATAAAAAGAAGACTACTTTTTGTCTGCCTCTCATATATACCAGATCAAAGCAATTCTAAAAACTCAGATACCACATTTTTTTAAAACCAAAGGCACGCCTACTAAATGTATGATACTTATATATTAAAGATGAATAATTGCACAGTAGTTTAGATTAAAAATTATGAAATTGTAATATTTATACTATTGATTTTGCATATTGGCTTGTTTTGTCATTTTTCATTCTCATTGTTTTAGGGCAATCCTTACATGGAAAGCTTAAAAGAAAACAAAGCATTACTATACAGTATTGTTGGCTCCAGTAGTGTTGTTTTAGCACTAACTTTGGGAATCATGCCTGAATTATCGGCTCAATTCGAAATAATAGATTTTCCAGACGATGTAAGTATAAGAGGGTCTTCTTGGCAGGTTTAATAATTCACTAATTACTGCCCTTGAATTAGATATTGTATAAACAAAATATTACACTTCCTTTGTTCTTTGAACTCCCCTATAAGAAGACCGTTCCGTTTTTTTATGTTTTAACGTAGCAAATATATTATTATAACAACATAAACCATTTATGTTTTTGTTGGCAGAAATAAAATCCCTGAACGAACATTATTAATTATCTTGGATGAAGCTATAGCAGGAAAAACAGACGAATGTGTTCAAACTCTCATTAATCAAGCTACGTTTCGATGCTTACTTGCATCTTCTTTCGACCAGAAACAATCGTTTATAAGGATAATATACTAAGACAAACAATCTAATATTGATATATGGCACATTTACAAATTTTAGATGGGATACCTGTCGGCCACCTATTTTAATAAAGTTTTAAGCATGTTTCTCATAATATGCACAATCATTTGTTTATCGATAAAGAAGCAAGCAAACAAACAAACAGAAATATGCTTTATTGCCGCAGGAAAATTGTTACAATTTTATGGAAAAAGCGAAAGTTACCTTAGAAAAAAAAACAAACTCATGAAAAAACGAAATATTAATCGAAAAAAAATCATATTTTTCGATAGGTCAATGCAAAATTGTAAATATAACATTCGTTAGAACACGACATTCAGGTGACCTTAACAATAAGGAAATAAACAATACATATGCTAGGGGAATAATTTCGATGACATTGAAATTAAAATTATGCGAACTTAAACTCTTATTTTGTTATCGTTATACAAGCAAAATAAGTGAAGTAAAAACAAAAAGTGTACTGAACTAATATAGTAATTAAAGTGTATTAAAAAAAAAGAAAATGTATAACTTTAATCTAATATGTGACAAAAATAACTAATTTTAACGGACTATCAGACAGTTCATTCCCCTATAAAATGATTTTCAGATTCTATGCTAGCAGGTGGAACATGACACTCAAAAAGATTTAAGTAAACAAACAAATAAAAAACATTTTAACGAGACTTATTCATTATAAAAATCATTAACGCAGTAAAAAGGTCTTTCAATGAGGTACGCTTTGGTTTTTTTTTTCGAAAGAGTGCAAACATAAGGATAGTTTTTAAATGTTCTGAAAGATGATTGTAAAGTTTTATGAAGTTGTAAATAATAGATTCTTTATTAATTCTGTGGAAGGAATGGGAAAATATGTCATGCCCAGAGTAGGATATAAGTGTTGTGGCCTTTCCGGCAAAGTGCTTATATGTTTTCTCGTCAAACAGAGTTTCTAAAATAAATAATTTATTTATTTATTTATTTATTTACACTACCCCACAGGGCAGTAGCCCCTATTATTGGGCAGGATACACAGCAAATATTAAGTTATACAGATAGACAAATATATATCCAGCAATATAAATTATCAAATAGCTAACATATATAGTTAAATAACTAAAACTAAAATAACTTATCAAATATGGAACATACTATATAATTATAAATAACTAGAACTAACAGATTTAATATTTTTATCATTACAATGGAAAATATCCAAATAATCCTTCAAGCGATTGTGAATAGAATACATATTGTGCAGTGGGGAGAATTTTAAAACGTTCGTTCTAGATTTTGGAAGGTAGAATAATGGTGATGACCGAGTTGATCTAGCGGGCACGTGAAAAGTAACTTGAGATAGCAGATTAGGAGCAGACATTTTATTATTTATTAACTTGTACAGAAATATGAGCAGAAAATATTGTCTTCTTTTCTCAAGGGTGTCCCATTTAAATCTTAAAAGTAGACTTTGTCGGGAAATATCAAAAGGTGGGTAAGACCCATCAATTTTAAAACTCAGAAATTTTAAAAATTTATACTGCACGCTTTCTAGTTTGTCAATATGCACTTGATAATTAGGGTGCCAAACAGAGGAGGCATACTCTAACCTACTACGGACCAGAGAGAGAGAGAGAATAATACAGGAAGTGTTAATATTTCATATTTTTTGAAATAGTATTGGCAGTTCGCTCTATTATTTAGACCAAAGAAATAGCGAATTGCTCTCTTTTGAAGTCTAAAAATACTAAGAAATTGCTCGGTGGTATAGCAACCCCAAAAGGGAAGGCCATAGTGGAGATGGGATTCGAATAGAGAGAAATATGGTATTTAATATGGCTGTTAAGTAGCTGAAGTGGTTGTAAAGTCCCCTTATAAGATAAGGCCACCGTTTTATCCACATTGAAGCAAAGCAGATTGGAATCGGACCAAGCCTTAATTATTAAAGGTCGCTCGAAATATTAGAATGTAAAGACGTTGTATCAAAATCACTCCATGTTATGCTTGTGTCGTCAGCAAAGAGAGAAATTCTGCTATTAGTACTATCATAAAACAATAAGGTATAGAAAAATGTACTTAAGCCATATTTTAATTTTTTTAATGTTCACTGATAATTTTGTATGTTTATGTAAAAAAGCTCTTATTTATAAACGATTGAACAGAAAAGTGAAAAATTATTAAACTTATATAAACACAGATTTTAAAAATTTTCATAAAAGCTTTATTTCAATTTTAATGACGTCTCACGCCTCAAGCTATTAAGAAAATATTAAAATTTTTAAATGTTTATGTGGGTTTAAATATGTTTTACTTTTCAATTCAATAGTTTAGAGATAAAATATTTTTTACGGTTATTTTATTTTATACTTTTTAGCATTATTTTTTAAACGCCCTGTATAAGACATTCACTATTGGACACCGTAATATTGTATTCCGATAACGGGAACTGCTTCAAAAGACCCTTGCAATATTTGACCCAAACATAAAACTAACTACCATACAAGTGAAGTTAAATAAGAGTTTTTAAATTTATGAAATAAATTCCCAGGTATTAAATAAAAATTCAACACTTGTTTATTGAGTTAAAGCCACACATCTATTAAAAGTAGACATATAAAAGAACTAAGTAATGGCGTGCGTTGATAAAGGGAAAATGTCAAATAATGTTGGTATATCTGCAGAAATGTATTCGTATTTTTATTTCTTAACGTAAAGTTAAATAATACATTTTAAGGCGGATTGTTTACACAAATTCTCAATTTGTATACTTAAACTTATCGCTAAGAAAGATTTTGAAAAATTCTTAACTTTTACGTTTGACGTCCGTCAGAAATGACAAATGACAGTGGACATAACCCTATTTAGCCGAAGCTATTGGTAGAGTGCACTAAAAATTAAGGATTAGGAATAGAAATTAAGAATTTGGATAAACCATTATTAAAAATAGATATAAAATTTAGGAAACTCATATTAAGAATTACGAGTTGAAAATAAGAAATATGAATTAAGAAGTAAGATAAACCCGGCCTTAGTTTTATTATTCCATTTAATAAAACTAACCACAGTCTTGATTAATCGATATTTGATCATTAGCTCTATTAAATGGTAAATCTATCACTTAATAGATAAAGCAAATCATCGATAGAAAAAACTGTTATCAATGTCTCGAATATATTGTGTATGGCTATATATATTGGGCAGAAATACAAAGCATTTCTATATTGTGACCCGTTATCAAATCAGCAAAATTAAAGAGGTATGCCCAAGGAGTTTTAAATTAGTAAGTCTTATCTGACAACGTAAAAATTAGGCGTTAACGGTACGTGGAATTCTTCAGAAACGTTCTATTCACTGTTCTTAAGAAATAAAGGTTTTCTTAGAAATTCCTTTGTATTTTATTTTTTTAAGCATGTAATTAAACTTCAATCTTATGATAAACCACAAAATCAAGTAACACATTAAATAAATATGAACTTTTTAATTGATAAAAATCATTTAAATTCGAATAATACATTTTATTGAATTGACATCACAGATATACTAGAAAATCGATTAATCGGGTAATAGATTTTTGATTTAATTAGACGATTAATTGTAAAAATCGATTAATCATCATAATCGAAAAATCGATTAATTTGGATAATCGTCCCTCACAAATGGTGATCCTTTTGAGAGTATGTTTCAGGAAATATCTCACAAATAGACAACATCGTACGCCATCAGTAAAAAATGTCTGTAGATATACACCAACATTATTTTTATCTTTTATCAAAGTACACCATTACTTCCGTTCGTTTAAGTTTATACTTGAGAATTAATTTTATATTTTTTAAATATAAATTTAATTGTTCACCAATGCCATTGAACGACGTTGCAACGTTTAATAAATTAAAATATATCTAAGTACATTTCCAGCAACCTATATAAGTAGACTTAAAGTATGAAGCATGAATCTGGGGGTATGAAAAGAATGCAATGGAAACCTCCCCCTTTTGTCGCGGCTTCAGATCCTGCGGCATACTGTACATATACGTTTTCGTTATCTTTTTAGTATGGGATTCTGTGCCTTTAATAAACAAATGATTGTGCATATTATGCGAATTGCGAAGAAGATTTTTATTCCTAAAATGTGTCATGTATGTATGTATGTATCATTTATTAATATAAAATTGTCACTTTTATTGTAAGAAGATGCAACAAGCATCGAAATGTAGCTTGAATAATAAAAGAGCTTGAGCGTATTCGTGTACTTTTCCCGTTATACCATGACCCACGTTTTAAATTAAGTCGCAACATACAGGATGTTTCACATAAAACTCCAAACGCTGTTTACTCGGGAATTAAAGATTTCTAAAATACGTTTATTCCTGGGACATGTTTGTTATATGCATTAACTTGGTTACTGAACTAGGTGTTTCACATACATTCCAAACGTCGGTTTCACGCAAATTAACGGGAATATCAAAACTTGGTAAATAATAAGTCCTTAATTTAGTCATTTATCATTATTAAGAGCTAAAGCACTATGCGACGCCGTCATGAAAAAATACAAAAACAATTGTATACATTTTAAACATACGTCTATTTCTAAGACTTTTTATCTCCACCAAATTGACTACTATATTGGTTTATAGATAGATATAGGGATTCTTTTAATAGAACAATGTTTTTTTTTTTTTAATTAAATGATTGTTGTGTCTAATTTTTCTATATAATACAAATTGTTGGATGCTTTTGATTTATATTAAGTAACAAATATAGCAATCAACTTGATGCAAATACCATAAAAGTCTTAGAAATGGACGTAGATTTAGACTTTTATTTAGTTTAAAGTTTCTACAATTGTTCTGAATTTTCTTCGGCGTCGCGACGCCTATACTGATGAAGTGTCGACTTTTTCTAGTTTTTAATAAAAGTTACTTTTCAAAAAATTTTGAAATCCCCGCTAATTTTAAGTGAAACAATCTGTATATGAAATTATTAATTATCTCTCAACTTTTTGTTTTCAGTTTAAGTTCGTCCTGATTCAAGTATTATTCGCAGACTTCTTTTTCTCCTACTTGGTGGACAGGATATGTTTGTGGATATACGGAGAAGGCAAACGGAAAGTGTCATAATAAGAATTAGCGACGTACTTTGGACTAATTTGTATTTTCGAATGGTGTGCTAGGTTAATTAATTTTTAAAGTATGTAAACAAATGTCATTCCACTTGAGTCACGTAAGATTTAAATTGTGTGTCGGTACCTAGGACGTAGGTGCGTCTTTGCAGCAGCCAAGAATATTATTACATGTTTTTGTTAATATTGTTTTTTATTTGGTTATTTTTTGAATGTTCAAATGATAAGATATATAGTAGTTTTTGTTTGTAATAAAAACCGTAGTGAAATTGTTGAAATTATTTCGTACAAAAAATAAATAATAATTTTATTAAAAATTTTTATGATTGTCCTCGCAAAAAAACTGTCGCTGTTAAAAAGTTTTGTGGTAATTAATGTCATGTGATATAGTAGATTTAAAGAAATAAAATTCTGCTTTTACAGGAGGTCTCAGAATTTTTACTACATAATTTGGAAACCATAGGGAATATACGTTGCTATAAGTTCTTCCTGTCAGATTTTTTTAGACTCTATTGTCTCTCAACGGAGTCACTTTAATTTTTTAAAATGGTTAACTCTGTATATTTTTGATTCTAATAGAGCATTTAATTATTAATTCAACGATAAAGTAGCGCCTTAAATATTTTTCTTTAATGAAGATGTAAAAAATAACATTTATTTTTAATAATGCACAAGAAATAAATAAATCTAGTATTACTCCCTTATCTTCAGAAATTAAATAACACATTTTATTGTTTCATTGATTAAATATTCGGACTGAGAACAATGTGATGTAATACAAGCTTGAAAATTTTGTAGTACAATTTGCTGCGATTATTTCTGGTGTTATTGTATGACATGCTTGGGTTATCTTATTTCTGAATTCTTGTAAAGTGTATTACTGTATGTAGACCCCTTCTTTAAGTATCCCCACAAAAAGTCGAGAGAGATAAGGTCTAGGGATCGGGGTGGTCATGGTAAGCTCCGATACACCTGTTGGGAAAAGTTAACTGTAAATGCTTTTGCACTGAGTTAGAATTATGTGCTTGAGCACCATATTGTTGCAACCACATATTTAATGGAATATCTCCAGAATAGGCCGATTATTTTTTAGTACATTTAGATACTGCTGGTCCCACATAACACCTTCATAATAAAATGGTCATATCAAGCACCCATTAAGTGGCTAGTGGTGACATTATTATTAATATCAGTTGTTTCAAATGCCAACTGTTACAAGTTTTTTCCTGGAAACGCGTCTTGAGTTTGAACATATTTAAAAAAAATGAAAATTTTTGAGGGTAAGAGATTAATATTTTATTTATATTTATCTTTTTGTATTATTGAACCCAAATGAATGTAATTTCAATTTAAAAAAATATTGAATGTGCTATATCGTTGAATTATTAATTAAATACTCAATCAAAATGAAAATACAGTACAGGGTGTATGATTAAAAAATCTAAAGTAACTCCAGCCGAGTGACAAAGTTATATGTTATAGAAAATTCTGTCAGTACCAATGCATAGCAAACTAGCTGTGAAACTAATTTTGCCTTAAAAACATTTTTATATTCATTATGGTTTCCGATTTATGGGGCTGTAGCAAGGACAGATAATACTTTAAAAAGAACATCCATCTATTGTTAAATAAATTAACTCCTAAATGGTTTCCTACTTTGTATTTGTGTCGTTTCTGTATAGATGGGATCCAGCGAGAGATCTTCGCGTACTACAACTTCCGGAGCCGACACTGTTGGCATGGCACAACGCTCCGAGTTGCCAGTCTGCGACGTAATGCATCCGATCGGCTGGTTAAATTCGTTTACAGTGAAGCATAATTTTTGTATTGTATTTCTAAGCAACTAGACGCGTTCTGGCAAGACCAAACCACATTTTTACGTGCATTCTTATTAAACTGAGACACAAGCAGTTAATGTGATTAATTTATTTGTATCTTATGAACTGCCTATTGGAAGACGTATATTACATAAAAATGAACAAGGATATATCGGTGTATTGTAATATATTAAAAAACGTATTTGGAAAGCGAAAAATATCTTAGTTTGCAACTTTATTTAAATGGCTTTGAATAAAAGAAAGGTAACTTGACTCTCGTAAAACAGATAACATGAGTAACGATTTTTTCCTCAATGCTTGTCCGAATATGGGAGTCTATGCAGAAGCTAGTGAGAATATAAAGACTTGTAACCGTTTTTTTAAAACCTACTAATACTAATATCATTAGATCAATAAAAAGTCTTAAATCTTTGGAACACGACGAGTTTCCCATAGAAATGGGAAGTTGCCAAAGATATATCTGGGCATCTTGCATATATCATAAATATGTCATTGACTGCCGGAGTATTTCACTGTAAAATCAGCTCTTGAAAAGCTTTATTATTGGCTGGAGGCCTTTATAACTGATGAGTCTCGCTAGGTCTGGGAGGACATGCTGTCATCACTCTTGTTTGGTATTTCTTTTCGTAATTTTATTATGCATGGTGTTTTTCTCTTTTACATTTGGTTGTCACTGTGCTTATACATTTTATTGTCCAGTGTAATTGTAACTAATTTTAACTTTGTATACATACTGATTTTAAATCAATTATTTATTTGGTAACTTTAATGTTATGCTTATATTGACACACTCTATGCCCTATGAGTAAATTGTAATGGTCAAATAAAGATTATATACATGTGAGCGCTGGGCTTACTGAAAGTACCGTAATTCCTATCTATGAAAGCTGCTTCTATGAACCGTTTTCGCCAGTGCTTCTTATGCAAAATTTTAGCCCCCGACCACTGCATCTTGTATTAGTTTTGAGTAGACATTCTGCTATGACTGGATTTGGTAAGTGCATTCCTTTTTCTTATCGATATCCTTGATTTTAGGTTTTTTTATGCAAAATTGTTTCGATATGTGAATCATTTGGCATAATTAAGCAAAAGTTGAGGGACGAAACACTCTTTGAATGCACAACGTTGCCTTTGGGTGGGATGGAACTATTGGAATGCTTCGTAACTCCTACTTTCAAATGAAAGATAGGTTTTACTCACAAGATCCTCCAGAGAGGTTCGAAGAACATGCAGTTAGTATTTTTTAAATCAAATCTAAGCTTTGACTTAGGTCAGAATTTTTAAATCACTTCAACAGCATAAGAACATGTATTAAGTTTACAATGAAGAAAAGTTCTCTTTGCTTTTTCTTGATGTTCTTGTTGCTGATCTGCAGAACGCATCAGAGCTACAATGTACCGAAAGCGCACACACACGGGTCAATATCTCCACCGGGTTCTAACCATTCTGCAGCAACAAACGGGAATCATAATAACGCTTTACAACAGAAATTGAAAACACAGAAATATATGTTTGCAGAATGATTACTCTGAAAGTTTGATAATACAATATCAAAATTTAAAAAATGATCACCATCCCAATATACTTTCCGATCTAGAAAAAACATCGCCGTTTCCCACATTATCCTATATTAAGGGAAAATCTGAAAAAAATCGGAGAATAGCCAAGGTTATCAAAATTAAAATCGCTTTTAAATCGAGAAATACATTAAGAAGCCTTATGACGAAAACTAAGCCAAATGATTAAATATCAACATGAAAAAAGAATGCTTTTATCAAACTTCAGTCAAAGAGCAATTAAATTATATTCAAAAGGGAGAGATAGCGCCTGGTCAAACCAACACCCAATGGGGTGGCCGGAGACTAAAATTTTGCATAGGGAGCAGCATTGGAGAGAACGAAAGTTCATAGAAACAGCTTTTATAGAAAGGAATTAAGTTATTTTCAGTAAGCCTAGCTTCAACATTCCAAACATATGGAAGCCGTTTCTAGCACACACTGACATCCTAAATAAGTAAGTCTTAATGTGTATATAAAAAACTGAAGTGGTTTTTTCACATACTAGTTCGGAAAGCAAAGGCATTCAGATTAGACGTCAGTAAAATTGGGAAGCAGACCAATTTTTTAAAAATTGTAGCTCTTTGAGAGCACGTTTGACAAATCTAGAAGTTCACATTGCCCCTCTGCAAATCAAACAGACATACCTTAAACCTGTTATCTTTAACAGTTTCAGATATATGGTGATTAGTCTCAATAAAAACGTGTTGCTTAACTCTGCTGGTTAGACAGAGGTATGGTAATGGTGAAAAATACACCCCTCTAGATGTTTTCAGATCTTCATGTTTCACTATTTTGTTTTATTCATTTTTTTTTCTTTAATATATAGATTTTGATGGTGCAGAGTTTATTCAATTTGGTTTGTTAGCTTTATCGATGTAGATACTAATGTACTAACTAGAAGTGAAGATATTGCATCTTTATGTTTTATTACCATAACTTTTGTATAGAACATTTTTTAAAGTTCAATTTCTTGCAAATTGGGCTCTTGGTGTTTCGTAATGAAATTCGTACTAAAAAAATCGATCGGTAAGTTGGCTCTACCCGGAACTTTCCTTGTTTTAAATGCTTCGTTTATTAGGAGATACTGACTGTAGCTAAATTTTCACCCCCAAACCTCCTTTATCTACAGCCTTGAGCAATGGTCAAAACTCACATACATTATAGCTTACAGAGACTAAAATAAGAATACTTAAAAAGAACTAATATATTTTGATTTACCCAAGATATTTCTCATACCTCTCACTAATGCAAAATAAGAATCATTATTTGCAGTCCTTATTAAATTTATATGCAGGTTGCAATCTCTAAACTCCGGGAAAAATACGATTGCAATGTACCTAGACCTGTCAAAGGCATTTGACAGTGTAGATCATGGAGCTTTTCTCCAAACAAACTAATGGAATCATGGATTAAAGATAGTAAATAAGTTGTTGCCATACAGAATGAAAGTGCTATCCTTTTATTGTCTCAAGAGAGTTTAGTGAAGAGGAATTCCTCAGGGCTCAATCTTGGGCCCCCTTCTTTACATAATATATACAAATGAACTTTTCACTATAGTTCCAAACACCATACAGTTCGCTCATGACACATCAGTTGTACTGTTTATGAATGACAATGAGAATAAGTCGAATACAATTTTGGACACCCTAAGTCCCTTTGAGACTTGATTCTTGGATAATGGGCTTTTTCTAAATTTTAATGTTGATAAAACCCAGTTAATAAAATATTCATACCAATTTTCTTTTGTTGCAACTACATTTGATAATAATGAAAGGTGCAAGAGAACATTGGCTTCGGTGAAATTTTTGGGTAACAAGGTAGGTCACTGTTTGGATTGGAGGACAGTCTGGCTAAAGTAATAGGTGGATATTAATTACTATGCTTATATTTTCAACTTAAAAACCATTTAAAGCTGTGAACCTAAATTTGTGGAAACTAAAATTCTCACATTTATACAGGGTGTTCCTAGGAACATGTGTTCGAAGAAATCGGTTTTTTTTATAAATATCATAAATATCCTTAAGCCGATTTGGGTGAAATTTGGCAGTGTTATTTGTAGTACTAAGGCGCTAATGTAGTCCCAACTACATTGAAGTTATTGGATCCAGTGGTGACTCAAGGGGCACCGCAACCATCAATATTGAGAAAAAACGTACGCCACTGACCCTTTTTGCAGTTTTTACATTACTGGTATCAACAAACAGTGCATACAGTGTCATATCAATAAATTTTAAAGTTGTCAATTAGCAGTGGTTCCATTATGAATAATTTTAGTAATTCTGAAATGACTGACTTTATTTATGGATTAACAAATGGAAATTTGGAAGAGGCACCGAGAATTTACCAAGACAGATATCCTAACACGAGTAATTCCATGTGCTAAAACATTTAGAACGATACATGCAAGATTAAGTAAAACTGGTAGTTTTAATAAAAATACAGGTGGTGGAAGAACATTTTTTCGTCTACTTTAAGGTCGAAATTGTTTATTTTTCTGTAATTTATGTATAGTAATTAATACGTAGTTTTTATTTTTCTAATGTTGAAGAAAACGAGGTTAGATACAAACAAAAGACAAAGATGTATTTTTAGTTACTTAAACCGAAAAAACTATAAAAACTAAAAAGAGTCAGTGGCGTCTTTTTTTCTCAATAATAATGGTTGCGATGCCCCTTGAGACGCCACTGGACTAATAATTTCAATCTAGTTAGGACTGACTTGGCACCTTATTACTAAAAATGACACTGCCAAATTTCAACCAAATCGGCTTAAGGATATTTATGATGTTTAAAAAACAGATTTTTTTTAAAAACTTTAACACCCCGTATCTCAGAATCGAGACAACTCCGGACACATGTTCATAAGAACTTTTTTTCTTAAGATGAGCTAAGGAACCACCTCCTGGAGTTACGTATCGTTGTTAGGAACCACCCTGTATATAAATGTGTCACCTTTGATAAATAAAACTTAAATTCATTTGCCAGCTATGATAGGGATCATAACTATGAAACCAGGTTCAAAGAAAATCTCAAAAACCTAAAATGCACCTTAATGAACTATTGCTATCAAGAGGTTACTACACGTTAGAGGAGTTTTTACAAGATCGCCTGTAAATTGGTTTATATTTTATTTTAATTTTTTATTCATATTTTAAGATTCATGTTCGATATTGTGTTAATAGGTTCTGTTACGTTTTTACAACTATTTTATAATGTACCATGTGTATTAAGAGTGTATTTTGTTTTTTTAAATTTAACTATTTTATCCTATTGTTGTATGCTCTGTGTGTTCGATACGACCTACACCTATTGGGAATTGCATACTTATTTTGAACAGATATAGGTAGACTCTTTCATTTCATTTCTGAATATTACCATATAGAAATAACATGATATAAGTACCAAGATATCTATAGTATTTTATTTAGGCTATTAATTTACTTATTTTGAAATTAAAATTGTCCTGACATTTTATCGCATGGGAGACTCATCCTGTGTACACTAGCCAGAATGCAATTATTCCTTTCCCGGATAAAAATACCCGATAACTGCAACTATTTCAGAAAACAGAAATAGTCGGTGTTTTAATATAATTAATTTTATAATTGCAACGTTTTCTGAAAAAGATTTTTTTAGATACTAAATTTATTCATAAAATGCTTTCCAGACGAAACGTAGATAGTCTAGTGGGCCATGATATTTCATTACATTAAAGAGAATAAAACGGCGCAGAAACAAATGAACATAAAATTAATATGGCCGGTGTTGCGGTTTGTAATATTGACGTCTTAATTGATTGCATTTATAAAGTTATTAAAAATGGATCAACATCCCACGAATCTTGGTTTTGTAAGCTTACAAAAAGTAGCATTGAACGCTTTGACACCGAATCTTACGAATGTGTTCATAGTTGGAATAATTATCGGCAAACAACGACCAAAAATGTTTGAATCAAAAGAACCTGCCGGAACTGGAAGTGGGCCACGAGCCGTTTGGACTTTTACAATCCGAGATTCTGTACAACAATATATTAATGTTAGCTACTGGGGTAGTCCAGAACCAGTATTCCAGGCCAATGACAAATTTACTACTGGCGATGTTGGTAAGTTCTATTGATCTACATATTTTTGAATTATTTTGGTTGATGTAGCAGTGATAGAAAAGTAATAGTTACTTATGTTTGACAATTCAAAGACTATAAAGCTTGGTTCATGTAACAAATCTTGTTAGTATTAATTTTAGTCATAAAAATAAGCATTTGGACTAGTTTACACAAGTCACATGACTAAAAAGAACCAATAATATTTACTAAAATTAAAACTAAATGTAATTTTGTTACATGAAACGAGCTTAATTTTGCTTTTATAAAGGCTTTTCAAATGTGGCAATCACAATCTGGTATACAAATACACCTAGCTGTCATTTGCTGCCTGGGGCGTAGGATATTCAAGGGTGGAAATAATGAATAAGAGGCCATATGCCAACAATAGCAACTTTTTTTCTGCTAGAAAGATTTCAAAACTTTTTACGTTCATTCTCACTGGATATTATGGTGTATATATATAAAATATATAGAAGCTTTGAATGTAATCTGTAGAATAATTTAGCATATAGGTACCTACAATTATTTAATTTTATCTGTTATATTGGAATATGCATCACTGATATCTTATACATCATTTTTTTATTGACTGAATTTTTATTTTGCCTTGTTATATATTAGACATTTTTGAAACCTCCGAATATCTCGAAAATGGCTCATCCAATTTTAATTAAATTTGGACCAGCCATGTACGGAAATGCGACGAAGCCGGGTGATGTTTGCAACATTGCCAAGTTTACCTTTTTCCAGTAATTGATAGGAACCTTTATTTTTTAATTGAAATACCCTGTATTTTATTACATTTTCACATTCTACTAATAGTTCTAAAAATGTTTCCCAACATACATTTAACTCTTAAATTTAACTGTTTTTGATTGGTTTTTGAGTAACGGAACTTTTTTAAAAATTATTAATTTTTAACTGCTCACCTGAACGGAAACAAGTATTTAAATACCAGTTAGTTTTGTCAACGTCAAATTTGAAATAATAGATTCGTTAAGCGAAATTCTATATACTGGGTTATTTAGAACGAAGAAACAAGTTTATGAAATATTTAATGATAAATATCCTAATTGAAATTCAAT
This sequence comes from Kuschelorhynchus macadamiae, assembly GCA_030620095.1. Classification (NCBI taxonomy): domain Eukaryota; kingdom Metazoa; phylum Arthropoda; class Insecta; order Coleoptera; family Curculionidae; genus Kuschelorhynchus; species Kuschelorhynchus macadamiae. The sequence goes on from JAUTXW010000744.1 coordinate 89,791, forward strand.
AGTAAAAGTGTACTGTGGCAAAATTTCGCTAAAAAACAAAATGCAATTACACTTTCCAATCCTAAAGATGTTTACTAAGATCGATTTAATTCCTAAATTCAACGGTTTTTGAGTTAATGATCATTTTTTAAATACCTAATAAAAATAATAAATACCCAATCGAAATACTAATGGCAGCTAAAGAGAGTTAGATTTTGAAAAATGTATAACAAGTCCTTAAAGTGTTGTCCCTTTACTTCTTGACAGTAAGCTAAATATTGCGGAAAAGCATGCAAAAACATTAAGAAGGCTGTTATAGTTTTCTGTTACATTCTTTTTCGATTCGTTGTCTCAGATCCTGCAGGTTTAATGACTTAGTTTTGAAAACAATCTTGAGGTTCGCCCCAAAAATAAACGAGGCGCGTCAAATCTGGGGAGCGAGCCGGCCATTCAGTACTGCCCCTTCTCCGTATCCACCTTCCAAAAAACACGTTGTCGAAGTATTCCCTAAAAAAACATTTTAGGTGTAAATTTATAAAAGTATTCTACAGTGGTAAAAAAAGAACTTACGAGAATTATAAAACAATTACGTCAGAGTTCTTAATAATTGCAAATATCAGATTTCCCGCTAAGAAAAAGGGTCCAATTTTCCTCCGACCTATTATCTCGGCGCAAACGTTAAGCTTTTGAGAAAATTGGGTGTAATCTCGTATCCATTTACTGTTTTTCCTCGCCAATTATCGACTAATAAACATTACTTGACGAATGAAATTTGGATTGGCGTTACAAAGTTCCATCATCGCCTCACAGAATTGTAAACGCATTTCTTAATCGTTATAAAAAAGTTCTTGAACTAGTGTTATTTTAAAGGTGTGGAATTTTTCAGCATAAAATAGTCGATGGACGGACATGTGGGATACGTCCTGGTTTAGACCCATTATGTGACAAGATGGGGATTCTCTTCCAAACTGACTAACCTGTTCAAAGACTTACCTCCAACCTCCATCTGTCACTATTTGAAGACGGTCAGACCTCGCAGCATTCTTCACATGTCCTCTTGCATTCAATTTTGTATTAAATTACGATTAGGGTATTTATCATTAAATATTTTACAGACTTGCTACAACTGGTAAATACTGATTTCCGTTCAGTTGAACAATACCGTTAATAATTTATAAAAAATGACTCTTAGGCTCAAAAACCGTTGAATTTAGGAATTAAATGTATCTACGTTAGAAAACATCTTTAGAATAACTAGTAGAATCGGAAAATATAATCAAATAGAGGGTTTTCCATTTAAAAAATAAAACTTCCTAACAATTCCTGTCAAAAACAGTAAACTTGGCAATGTTGCAAATGTCACCTGCGGCTTCATAAAATTTCCATGGCTGGTCCAGATTTAATTATTTGGAGATTTCCCGACTTTTGTTGAACATTGTATGTTATGTATAATTCCAAAGATTTTTTTTTTATAGCGGAGCTACAAATTTCACCCCCCGCAGTTCTATACAAAGAACGCTCCCTATATGCACGGAAATAACAGATGGTTAAAAAAAAGGTCATCCATGATTTTCTTTGGGCTCCATAACACATTATCACTGGGCCCCCTAGCATCAAGCCCCCCAGAATGGAGGGGGCGTAGCTAAGCCACTGCCATTTCGACATTTTTTCCAAACAATTTTTTTAATTAATGAAAGATTGTAACTACTTATAAGCAGCATTTATACATTGTAAGTTTGACATTGGATTTTTCCGAGGATTAATGCTCAATGTTTAAGTTTGTTAAAGATATTTATTTTCTGTCTGAAAAAGATGAATAATTTAAAATGGATTCCGCAATACTATTTTGTTAAGTTTAATTTTTATTAATTACTATATCTACTATGGTAAATATTCCAGAAAAAAAACAAAATGTCACTTTAATAAATAATAGAGTAGCTAAAAGAAGAATAGTTACTATCTACACTACTCAAAAAATTAGGGGACCACTTTTTTTGTACCTTTATAACTTTTTATATGGAAGTGGTAGGCAAGCCAAACAAGTCATTTCTGAGAGATCTGTGTTTTATCTAAAATTATAAACGTATAGACATAAAAGACAACCTCTCCACCAGCACCAATAACTTCTTGGCACCTCCTGACATGCTTCACATCAGCCTTCGAATGTGTTCCTGAGGTATATTGTCCCATTCCTCGATCAGGATATCTGTGAAACGTTAGTGCATTTTGGCGTCGTCGTAATTGCCGCATACTGAACCTGGCAGGGTGAACGAGTTCTTGCAAGATCATATCAATGTGCCGTTTGGTGTTAAGATTACTTGGGATCACTACAAAATGTGTTCATCCATCGAGACTTATACCGCCCCAAATCATAATGGAACCACGTCAAAATATTCTTTCACGGCAGCAAGACATTATCGTTCACCTGGACGCCTATAAACTCTTACTCGTCTATCGCAGCGTGTCAGATGAAATCTTGACTCGTATGAAAAAAGTACGGATCTCCAATGGCGAAGCTGCCAGTGGAGATGTTGACGAGCAGAATTCAGTCGCTCTGTCTTGTGATGTCTGGGCCTCCTGTGTCTTAGGTTTATTTCTCTCAAACGGTTCCTAACTGTTTGGTCGGAAACATCTATTCCGTGGGCCATTTTGAGTCTAACACTGTGACCGAAGGTCTCCGAGGAATATTTCTGGCAACTTATCGAATGTTAAATAGCAATAGCTTTAGCTACTTCTACTTCGCTCAGATGCTCTATTTTATTTCACCTGATATATGACATATGACATCGCGTCGTTGACTGTTAACATAGATTATTATTTCCAAGCATGCTACACCCCAAAACGTGGATACATTATCTTAACTTTGTTTTCTGTACATTTTTTTAAGATCTTATTCGTATGTTTAGAGATATTTATAATACTGAATTTGTGTTACAATTTTAATGATATATAAAATACATATCTTTCAGAAATGACTTGTTTAGCTTGCCTACCACTTTCATATAAAAAGTTATGGACGTACAAAAAAGCGTTCCCCTAATTTTTTTGACCAGTATATTGGAACTGTAAAACCGAAGTGGATTCCAGTTTTCTGGTTAAAGTTTGTAAAATAGGTTCAAATATTACCAGGGCAATTAAAAACCTATGTTTTTATTAGATATTATCGGTTTAGTAAAAAATACTTTGCATGTTTGTTTTAGTGTTAAATGTTTAAAAAATATACACGCTACAAGGAGTATATATTTTTAAAACATATTTCTAGACGTTAATTAAAATTATGTTGATAGAAAAAATGGCGTATTAAAGCTAATATTCCTAACTTGAGACTGGATTAAAAACACTATATCGCATCGTAAAGCAGCTTTTTCTGAAACAATGTTAATGACATTTTGTCATATTTTTGCCTATTTTTAAAGCTTTTTGGCGATATCAAACAAATATCCTAGATGTGGGTGGGGATGGGCAAGGATCTGGTTTTATTAATTGTAAATAATAATTAATGATTGTTTGCAGTAACCGGTGATGTAAAGTACAGAAAGATAAAAGCTGATTATTTTTATTTAAAAAAAAGCCCTTTTGTTCTCTTTTATTAGTTATTTTTCTTAGAGTATTTTTCGGTAACGTAGTCAATATGAACAAGACTGGCTTTTTGAAAGACATAAATAAACTCAATTACCTACCTAAAGTGATTTATGAATTTGCTTTATGATGGATTGTATTATAAAGCCTAATTATAAAGCAATTTGATTTTTAAGAAATTTTGGTATATTTTAAGACATCTATAAAACGCTATCAAATAACTGCTTTTTTAAAGGCATTCACATAACCGTTTTAAAATCTTTATGAAACCATTATGCATTTACAAAGTTACTATATAGGAAACAATAAGACTGATAATCCTAATAAAGGTTATTATGAGAATAAGGTATTGTCAAAGTTTACAGAACTAAATATTCTGTAAACTTTGATATTGTCTTTTATATTTTTAATTATACGCTTGATATGACTCACGTTATGGATGCGCTGATGCGCATAATTAAAATATACTTCGCTGCTAAATATTTAAAACCTCAAATTTAATACATTTATAATGCCTGCAGTTGAAATTGTAAATCCCCGAATAATGATAAGAAAACTGGAAGACCGCTCCGAGCAGTATATTCCCATGGTAACATCGCCTTATAAACTGTCTCTAAGTGATAAATCGGATATTGTAAATCATCCCAACAGCGAACCTTATCAAAAACTTCTACGCATCCCGACGAAACCCACTGCAATGTTTGTGCCTTTGGACAACATTCATATCAGGGGAGGATCGATACAACGTAAGAGATTTTTTTTACTTTTTATACTATATATAATGAAATACTGACTGAATGTTAAATTTGCATATACCAGGTAGTTCAGAAGTGAGTAATTGTTTTAGATAGGTCGTCCTCATGAAACATTAGGAAACACTACTGTTTCATTCATAAAAGTCGTTGTTATTTTGTTGCTATGATTAAAGTATATACAAATGAGTAAGGCAAAAAAAGAAAATATAGCCTCATTATCAGTTTAACCTTTAAGCAACGTTTTATAGCTAGGACGTACGGTGACCTCATGATGACAAGTTTAAAAACTTCAAATTTGCTTTAATCGAATCGACAACTAGTATAAAATTGCAAAAGGGTATTATTATGCGCCCTTTTATATTTTAGTTAGTTAAATTAGACTTATCAGAAAAAATAGTTAATATAAAAATTATACATATAAGTAGTAAATAACTGAATTTACTAAATTTTAAGGCACACAATTTAGTGAATAGTATTGAAGTTTTAAATATTAATAATGTAACAAGCCTCTGTACTTTTCAATGATTTAGATGCAGACGTATTAGGAGCTATTCGGGGATTGAACCAAATCCGGACAATACGAACAAAATCTAATGAAATGATCCAGGTTCGTGAAATAGAAATTTTCGATCACACCTCTCCCAGCTTAAAGGTAACTCTATGGGAACCTGACTTGATCAATAGGTAAGAAAAATGCTCTTAATTACATATAAGCACTTATTTATAAAAATATTTAATAAAATTCGTAAAATATGTACCAATAGCATTCGAATGGAGTAATATTTAATAAAGCACGACCTCCTTTTCTGAACTGGGCGTAAATAATGAGATGGAGATAGTAACAGATACATTCTTCTTTAAGCTCTTTATTTTTGAACTTATATCTCCATTGGCCAGTTTGCTATAATAGTTATAATAAATTCTTTAAAATGGGCAACTGTCATTCAACAGTACTTACTAACGCCTTTTTTGCTCCGTTACTTAGTGCCACATTTTTGACAAAAATGAGTACAAATAAGTTTTGACGACAGTACACGGAAATTTTTAGAAATAAATATAAAATTTTTAAAAATAAGTGGGTGGTCTATGGTTTTGACATTTTCATGATATTATTTTGAATTTATTCTTCATAATTAAGTTTTTATTTATTATGTGATAATTTCTCGATAAATATTTTATCAAATACCACACCAGCATCAAGCATTTCCTATATAACTCATGCAAGAAACTGCATTCGCTCGTTTTTATTGTTGTTTCAAGAATTAAGCCTTGTTCTCTTCGAGGACTCGGGTTGTTTGGGCTTGAAACGACAATAAAAACAGACTCGTGCAGTTTCTAGGCAACATCCTTCATGACCTCGTGCAAAAATCACCCGTGCTAGAAACTCCGTTCAACTTCGGCATCTCAAATTTTATGTCAGTAACGACACCTGCGCTACGCGAACGTAATAGAAACAACACCCAGGCTAGACTGGCTGAGCCATCATTATAAAATATTAATCTGAGAATTCAATTCTTTAGTACCATTCGTACATAAAAAAAACCCGATAAATTTCCTTGATGATCCTTTTCTTTTATTAGGAATAATAAAAAATGTGACCCAATTTTGTTTAGAACATAGTCATTTAGTAACACATATATACTGTCTTTCCAAACATTTTTATTGGACGCCATTTCATTCCATCATATTGGGTCCCTATAAATAATTTAAAATAAATTCAATAAGTAGTTTTTACATTGACACACGCCACCATTTTGTTACGTCATGTTGCATTCGCACCAGTTTATCCTTATATCACATACAATTTTTCTACAAAATTTAAAGCCAATTGAATGAGATTTCTTTACGTTGATTTTCTAAAAAATTTATTTGGTCGCCATTTTGTTTAGCCATCCTAAATTCGTACCACAACTTTACCACTTTATCTCTATAAAGAATGTTTTACATGCTGCAATTCTTTCTTGCAAGTTGCAATAGTCTTGAACAAAAGCATGCGCAGTGGCAAGACATTTGTACCTTTTGTCAAACTGGCATGCCTTTGTTCAAGACTATGGCATATTGCAAAGAAGAATTGCAGCATGTAAAACGGCCTTAACAAATTTACTTCTTGCACAAAATTTGAAATAAAGGCATTATAAATGTAGTTTTTCAGACTGATTTCTTAAATATTTTATTAGGCAGCCATCTTGGATTGATATCAAAATGTTACCAGTTCATTTCTATCTAACACTTGATTTTTATGAAGCTAAACAAAATAATTTTTTTGTTTAGTAATAATTTTTTAAACGTTCCACTAGGCCGCCATCTTGTTTCGGCATCTTAGAATTCTATCAAAATACAAAATTTTACCACTATTACCAGGTCATCCCCATGTGACCCTCAATTTTTGACTAAAATTTGAAGTTAATCTGTTTAGTCCCTTTTGCCGCGAACTGACAAACAGACCGACAGACAAACCGACGGAATTGATTAAATATATTTTTATCATCTAGGGGCGCTACAATGTGAAGATATGTAAAACCTGAGAGTGTGATTTTTTCAGGATTACAAACATTTTATTTGGACGCCATTTTGCTCTGCGATCTCGAATTAGTCCCACACTTTAACTAGTTGATTCCTATACTACAATTAGTTATGGCACACAATTTGAAATCAATCTATTAAGTAGTTCTTTCGGGTTGAATTTTTAAATATTTTTTTAAGCCGCCATTTTATTTCGTCATCTTGGATTCGTACCAACGTTTTACCAATCGATTCTTACATAACACTTGATTTTTATGCAAAATTTGAGATAAATTTGAAAAGTAGTTTTTTGATAATATTTTTTTAACATTTCATTAGGCCTCCATTTTGTTTCGCCATATTGGATTTTTGTCAAAATGTTACCGGGTCATTCCCACTGACCCTTAATTTTTGTCCAAAAGTTGAAGTAGATTGGGTATGTCGCGAAGAGCAGACCGACAGACAGACAGAACGACGGAATTGGGAAAACATGTTTTTTGGCATCTAGGGACCTTGAAACGTAAACATATAAAAACATCTCGGAGGGTGATTTTGATAATACTTCCATTTTACGAGGGAAGTAATAGAAGAAATAGCATGGAAGAAAGAAGATTACCAGAAAACTTTCCAATGAAATATAAAAGTGAATAATCACCCCAAGAAATACATGACTTAAATGAAGAATGGAAGAAACACTACCTTGATATATTACAAAAAAATTCATGAACATGAATAAAAATAAATATGAAAATGAATAAAAATAAATATGCCAAGACGTAAAATAGTCTGGGTAGCGACGTACAATGGAGTAAAAATATCTGTCCAACCAACTACTGTGACGAAAAGAAAGACTAGTATGGGTAAAAGAAGTGCTCACGTGGCCGATAGAAACACCAAAGGACTTTCACCGAAGAGAAGTAGAAATCCTCATGGGCTTGCTCAAAGCCCCCTCTAGTGGATGGGGCTTTGGCTTCCTAAATGCGTTAATGAACTAAGGGTCTTGGCTATAATAAATCTAAAAAATAATAGGTGTAAGTGTTTAATTCCGAATTTTTCTAATAATCATAAATATTTAAACTGAGCTGTAGTATATGTTTCCTTTATAATTTTGGCCATTTATTTGTATGGCTTTTAAACGTGCTCATTAAAATGTTTGACATTAATGGTACTCTTTTATTTTAAACTATAGAATATAGTTGTTTAATAAGGTACTAAAGTAATGGGTTTAATGACGTGGTTGGCGTCAGTAAATCCAAGGCACTAAATCAGTTTAGTGCCTTATTGAACACAACTTCAGTGACAATCGGAGAAAAGTATATTACAATAAATAAAACCTTTAGTTGAGATGCTGTTACTGTGCACTACTTCTAGCGCAGGTGCGTTTACTGTTTCGAACTTCGGCTCGGCAGATTCGGCTAGCACGGGTGCTGTTACTGTATATGCCGCCGGGAGATCCCCCTCCTATCTACGAGGTCGACAGTCGTCTTAGGCTCACTAGGTCTTTTGAAATTAAAATTCAAAAAATGGATAAATATAAGGAGAATGGGACACCTCATCAAGCTGACGATCAATCGTGGTATATAGACGGTTCGTGGATGGCCAGTTCCGGGTCAGCCGGCGCCGCAATGTACCAGTCGGACAATGGTGTCGGAGAGGACTTTCCGCTGGAAAAAGAAACAACTGACTTTCCGGCTAAGGTCTATAGTATATTGCAGGTTGCAACAAAGGCCCTGAATAGATGGGCCTGGGAAAAGACAAAGGAGAATTAGTCAAGGACTAACTACTGTAGGGAGTCGACAGTAGCATTTTGACAGGACACTGTAAACTAAACAGGCACATGCACCATCTGGTGTTAGCGGGGCAGAGGAGGAGGATCCCTATCTCTTGTTGGCCCGTGCGAAAGGTGAGCAAAACCACGCTGGAATACCTTCGACATCAAGTCCCTCTCCAAGGAAGAATTACAACATTTCGACTGGGGCAAGATGATCTCCTTCATTAGAAGGACGGGCCGACTTCGTAAAGGAGTAGAGTGAGATGGGTGGAACCGGGGTTAGTGAAGAGGGCTTTTAGGCCTAGCTGCTGGGCTTGTTCCCCCATCTTACTACTATTGCTGCTACTAGGCAACATCCTTTCATTCATAACTTTCGGCAATTCTTGATAACGCTGTTCGGTGACGGCTTCTGTTTATCTGGATATCTATCAGCAAATATTTGGAATGTTCTTGTTAAAACTCTGCTAAATTCCCCATAGATAATAAACAAATTCAAATCCTCGTGTGTGTAATTTAATCGCCCCGGCATGATTATTAGTTTAATAATTATTATGATTACTATAATAAATAAATAATATTTTAGTAGGTAATTGTCAAACGACAACAAATATTACGTTTCTATAGTAACCAATTGGTTTTGTTCTCGCCAGGCCTCCCCATCATGGCCAACTAACAAGAAAACTTAGAAGCCGTCTGGTATTATTAGAATAAAAAATGTTAAATTGTCAATAACTCAAAAACTACAAATTTTTGGAATAGACAACTTTATACAAAGTCACCCTCATTTTAAGTGTTAAATAAGATAAAATTATAAAAATTGGGGGTTTCCATTTGAAAAAAGTAACTTTTAACGATTTTATAAAGTATATTTATAATGTCAGTTTTTGATCACCCTATATTTATTTATTATAAAAATATCAGCACAGGCCACTAAAGTGTACCCTTTTGGACAAGGAAGCCAACCGCAAATAAATAATAGAGACTTTGATAAGCAGATATTTATAGTCGTCTAGACCTGCAAACGTCATTTTTTATATAAAATTCAAAATATCTCAAAAACAGTTGAACTCTATAGGATATTATACATGAAATATACCTAGAATTTTTAGAGGAATCCAAAAATTCGATTATATACAAGGTGTTCCATTTAAAATAAGAAAGTTGACGATTACTTTCGGTATAACCAAAAGTGCCGCTATCTTGAAAATATTTTGCGCGAATTGCCCCCATCGACTTTAGTTAGCTACCAAAATTTCAAATTTTTCTAAAGCGTACTTTCTGAGAAATCGATCGCCGCAGTTCGTCGTGGGACACCCTGTATATATATTTTTAATAATAAATGTTTAGAAGTATTCCTAAAGACAAAATATTTTAAATAGGAGACTTCTTTGGTATATCTTGTATAAAAACAATATACAGATATACAAGAACCTCACAATAAACGTTTTTCTAAAATGTCAGATAAAGCAAGTTGTTCAGCTGTCTGGAAATGTTTCCCATAAATTGTTGCAGCAAAATATGTGGTTTGTCACGCTTCGTACACAGCGCAAATAAGTATATTCAGTTAACACATACATAATTATATTAGTATATTCAGTTAACACATACATAAATATAAGTAACAGACTGTTCTGCCTTTTTCGTTAGATGGCGCGATGAGTTTCCAGTGGAATTATAAGAATATGGGGCGCATTCACCACATCATCCAGAAATGTTATTGAAGAAAAACATATTAACAAAAATACGCAATAAAACAATACAAAAAATATTGTTGAAAGGTCTAGGTAACCAGACAATCATCTTAAAAAAAATCGTGTAAATTGGTGCAGAACAATTCTCTCACGAAATTGCTTAAGAATCTGGCTTAGTGTTTTAAATATATAGATTTATAGTAGCATAAGTAGGTACAGGGTTTCTCCATATATTTTGCCCTCTCCCCAATTTTTACAGATAAAAACCGATCTGCAGGTAATGACGATTGATTAGCTGTCATTATCAAAACTACAGCTTAATTAGTCCGTTTCGCATAACTGCATGTCCTGCGATATTTCCATGAGTTTTGGCTATATTTCCATGTGTAAAATAAAACTACACTATGTTATGTTAAAATAAAAGTTTACTTTTGATAACGACTGCTAATCAACCATCATTACCTGCAGGTCACACCAAGTTTCAAGGTAATTCTTTGATGTGAAATATTGAAAGAGAGTTTAATGTATGTATGTAACGTATATATTGTTGGGATCGAAAGATTATGGAGATTTCAATGAAAAAATAATAAATAAAAACACCAAATATAAAAAATTCAAACGAAACCCTACAGCTTTTACACTTAAAGTTTTGTTGTGAATTTTTTTAAACAAAACCCTTAAAAATTGAATTATTAATAATGTAACTTATAGATTTACGTAATAAAATTAACAAAATAGTAATTTTTATTAAGTTACAACAAAGTAAGTTCGATATTCACCATGTTCTCAGAGATGGTACAGTTCTGATTCCCGGTTTATAAGATCTTTCTGCTTAAAATTACTCATACCTTCACGTGTTCAAATATTTAGAGTCATCTCCTTTTGATCATGCATACTGTTAGTTTAAGATTGCATCATACATTTTTGTTTGTATTTCAGATCTAATTCGTGGAAACCGAGAACGACGATCCTTTTTATGACTGATCTGAAAATTGAGTGGTCTAACTTTTCGCACACTTATACAGCGAGATCGACAGGGCGTACTATAGTTACTGTGGATCCGATCAGCAAAGAGGCCAAGACGCTTTTCGAATACGCTAAAACGGCACCTATAGAAACATTTGATATTGTTGAGCAATATGTGGCTTCACTCCCCAGTTGTAAGAACAATTTTCATTATAATTTTTGCCCCAACTCGCATACATTTACCTCTAAATTGTAAAGGTTTATTTGTAAGTTTATAAACCATACAGGAATTTTTATATTAAAATATTAAAATTCTTCTTAAAGTATTCGGGCATTGGCGATGGTCAGTGCGTGCCTTGAAACCTATTTTTTACAAATACGTGTTTCGTTCCTTCACTGCATGACCGATTATATTCCGGATAAACGTCCCAACAAATAGAAAATATAAGACCTCCTAAATCGATTGACAGATTTTCACGTAGCTCAACAGTTAGAGTTCTCAGTCCGTGAAGCACGGCTTCCTACCTGCTGGTAAAATTCGTTTGAAGATCGGTTTTATGTTACTCCCAGGCAGCCCTATTTATCTTTTTAAATTCTCTTAAATATCTCTTTAAATTTTTGTATTTTATTTTTAACAAACAGACCTAAATTAAACTACTGACAAATCCGGGTCAATAGTACTCTTAAACGGCGGTACAAGCGGTTTATGTTACGAATTTATGAAACTGCCTGCCTGCTTGCATTATTTTATTATCCCAATGACAAAGGCACCTCGGGAAGCCAAGCCACCCTAAGATGAAATCAAAATCCCTAATTGGTATTGCCCAATAATAAAGTTATTAGTATGATGAGTATAAACAACGTTTGTTACATTTTTATTGTGGAACCTGGTAGCTCAGTGGTAGAGCGCGCGAATAGCATTGGGAAAGTTGTGTGTTCCAATCTCGGCCGGGCTAAGACTTTTTTCTTTTAACAAAACCTGTACTCTTAGGTGAATCCATCCCGAGTTAGCACCAGGTTTGTCAATTAAGCCATCATTAAAGCGTGTACAAATAAATAGTAATAACCTTGCTAATATTCCGATATTTAGAAAAGACTTGTTAACGGGCAGACTGAAAACTGAACGGTCGCAAGATACGTTATGATTGGCCAATACCAATCGGGGATTTTGATCGTAGAGTAACTTTTGGTAATTAATTTCTCTTCATCCCAAATCCCGCACTTACACTTTCCAATCGGCAAAGACTCCTACCTCTGTATCACCGAATATAACTTTGAGCAAATCCTTACCCTATGTTTCTGTTTCTATAAGAGTCTAGCCGGACCCCAGTAATATCGGTTACAAAGGGTGTCCGTTTATGTTTTGACATTGTACGACGAGTGTTCGTTTGTGACGTGCAAGTTGCACTAAACTGCTTAGTTCACCACTAACTTACACTTGATCGGGAGAAGGAGTAATTGATGCACTTTATGGCATATTATTAAAATTACCAAAAAATTGACTTTTTTACATAAAACCAATCTTATAGTTTTATTTGAGGGCAAACTTTTCTAAATATAGTATTGTATATTATTATTTTTTCACTATTTTAATAATAAACGTCTTTTAATACACATCAATAGAACAATAATAGATAATTAACACGACCGATGTCAAAAACAAAAATGAATGTTGTTAAAGCTAATATTTTAAAAGTAACTGATGATACTTTTACCTATCCTTAAAACATTTCCTGTTTTAAGGATAGGTGGGATGCAAGTATAACTATTTTTTTGCTAGTTTTCATCGGGAAATTAAACGTGCACGTGAAAGACGGAAAACTTTCGTTCGTTTGTTGCTCTAAGCAGTTTAAAGTTGAACTAATGACGTCACATAACTGAGCTATTTTGCACTATGTGCAGTTTCGTGCAACACAAACAAACAAACCTAAAGTTTCGAGCATACTTGTGCAACGGTAACTGATAAACAAGTTTTGTTTAATATTCAACATGGGCTTCCTGGCTCGGTGGTGGAAAGTCGGCTTTGGATACGGCGCATATTTGTTCGAATCCTCATTCAGACGGATGACTTTTTGTTTTGTTTTTTGTAACAAAATGTATTATTAATAAACATGCGGATTAGGTTAGGATAGGGTTGGTTAGGTTTGCAACAAAATTGCAAGTCTATATTAAAACAACGATTTTCAAGGATTTTGACAGATCTACCCAACACTGTAGGTTATGTTAAAAAATGTTCTGGTTTTATAATAGATTTGGAATTTTGTTGGCTTTCTTTACGACAAAGCTATACAATGCTGACTTAACCTAATCCGTATTTTTATTAATTATAAGTTCTGTTAAAGAAGAAAAAATTTAAAAAATCATCCGCCTGAATGGGTATTCGACCACACGCGCTATATCCAAAGTCGCCTAGTAGTATATTAGCACCGAGTTAAGAAGCGCGTGTGGAACATTCAACAAAACTTGTTTATACTCCACCGATGGAAATAAACGACGAACCAAGAGGAAGCACGTTCAACAATCTGTGTTCTGTACCTCCCTTTTCATGTTTTATAGTTTTTACGTTAAACGTTTACCAAACTTATATTGGGTTCCAAGCTTAACGGGTAAATTATATTGAGATTACATTTTGTTTTAAGTTTTAAGTTTTCTGACGTCACGCGTGTTATTCTGTCGGATTTCTGTGGCGCGAAAATGCTTATTCACCTATTGTAATAAAAATAATGATTTCCGAGTTTGTTTATTTACAACATAAGAAAAAATATTTTATAACCGGATTGCGTGTATGGCTGTATTTTATTTATGTAGCGTATGTTATATTTTTAAAATTGATATGAGAACAATTAGTTAGCTTGTCGTGAATTCGCCTCTAAAAGTAAATACGATGGTCGTAAACAAGACTGCCCAGAGAACATCCGGTCCCGAAAGTAATGATGTGTGGGCCCCTTACGAAAAGTTTGGGTAATGTAAACTTAACGATAAAAAAAGATCCGCACTTCCATTTGCCTTTATTCCGGAAACTGCTAAATTAATGCATATTTACGTACGATCAGATCTCTTAGAACGTTACATCGTACTGTAGGCACAGATTAACCTGTGCTGTAGGCACACAGCTTCTTATCGACCTCCCCACATACATAATTTTCGAAAAAATCCGGGCCCCTTCAAAAACTCTGGGTTCACGCGTAATCATCCCCGACGGACCTGGAGGTAAACTTCCGTTCGACTTCTGCAGTCTTCTCTATTGAGGTTCGGAAGATGAGGCAATGTCACATATATTTATGTCCTCTTGTCTCGTCAAGTCATCAATCAGGGAATCTATTATCCCGGTAGAATTCAGAAACAGTATATTTTTTATGTGAGAATGCATATGACAATTCAGTAGTTGTTGTAAACTTTCAGGTAGTTCCATGGATGAAATTATGAACGTTAAACAAATTCATGACCGCATTAATAGCTGCCTTGTAAATAAAGGTAGTGGAAACAAATCATTTACGGCTTTCTTATTTGCTTTTGTGACTCAACTGGATCTAGACGGGCTGTCTCAAACAATTATTATTAAATGGTAAGTCTATAAAATAAATGAAATAAAGGTTAACTATAAGTTAAATAAAACGCTATACACCAACATTCGTGACCAGTGGCGGCTCGTGGATTTAAGAACGGGTGAAGCGCAGCGTAGGTAGCTAGGTGCACAGCGCCGCAGATGAAAATTTCTCGGGGTGCCACGTTCAAAACGACTATTTTCTAACCTTTTTATGATGTTAATTATCCATAGTTTTGGACCGTTTTTTAATACATAGGGGAAATAATATGAATTTATAAAATTTTAAATCTATTTTTTGTTCTTAAAAAACAGTTATGTACCTAATTAAAGCTAATTTGGATTCGATTCGATCTATGCAAAACTGCTTCCGCCTCCGATAATCCGAACGCACTAATTTACATTAATTCTATAACAAGCCAACAAGCGCCTGCAGCAGCAGTTTTATGCCGCTTCCATCTCTATTTAGGCTTATGGATATTCACCCTTGCGTTGCCATAGCAACTGCCGTAAATAAATCTAAGCGCGAAAGCCGGCATGCGGGGGAAGTTTGATTCGGAATTTGTTACTGCTGACTGTGATTCCCCAACGGATCGCTCTTATGAAAAGGTGTTCAGCGCGCTACGTTTTTAAGGCATTATTATTTTTTGAGTATGTAACGCACTAGTTTTGATAGAAAATAATGTTATAATTAAGTAAATAATGTGAATTTATATAAAACATACTACATTTTTATAATAAAAATGTAGATTATAAAATCTTTAATATTTTTATTTTTAAGTAGATTGATCGGAAAATGTAGGCGAGCCGCCACTGTTCGTGACCTATACGCCTTTTATCTTAGTTTGGAGGTAACTTTTCTAAAATACCGTAAATAATCAAAATTCTTGTACTTTTTATTGTGAGTTGTCATAGTTCAATGATTAGTGCGTTGCTATGTAGATTTTGGGTTTTATTAGGTGTGCAGCTCCCCCTTATTTTTGTACCTTAAGCCAAAATTTCCCGGAACCCCCCGTTGCTTCAAAATCCGTTTTTCGGAACATTTAAATAAACTGATATTAAACAAAGAAGAGTTATTTAATTTTTTTCTCGGCAACAATTAACAATTGAGAAAAACATTGTTATAAAATAGTCTTTTGTCTCCCACTTATTTTTTTAATATTTCGGCGCAACAAAACATGTATTATTTATTCAAGTACGGACAATATTCATGTTTTAAAATTCAAATATCAAGTTTAAATATTAACCAAATGACTTCAACGATTTCAGAATATAACCATAAAAAAGAATAAGAAAAAAAAGTTAATATTCCGTGGCTACAAATTGGCGGCCTAACAAGAGATGAGAGAGATTCACGTGTCAAGTTCAATCATTAACCAGAGAATATCAAAGATTATATAGGGAATTGATATTATTTTGAATTTCCACTAATTGGAGCAACAAAAAAGTATTATTTATCAAAGTACCTACGATATTCATTTACCAAAGGACATCAAGGACTTACAAATAATGTAAATATCGGAAATCATCAAATTGAAAAATTCATATCTTCTAAATTATTCGACCAAAGAAGATGAAATCAAATGAGTTCTTTTTTTTGTGATGAAGCAAACAAGTTTTATATACAATGTTTTTCCCAATTGTTAATGTTTATCTCTTTTTTTAGGATATTTCTTTAATGCCGATTTATTTAATTGTTCCAAAAAGCGTATTTTAACGTATTTTTGACATAATTATTTATTCGTAATTTCAAAGTGATTTGTAAAGGAATGATGGGGTTCAGAGAAAATTTTGGTTTAGTTGTGATTTTAAAGTTTTTGCGAGGGCGAGCAGTTCACCTATATCCCAAGACCTGTAATTTTCGATGTAATCATGTTTTTAAATATAGAACTGTATTTTTAGTGAGCCCAGGTTAGGTCGGTTGGTTTCATAAAAAAAAGTGTATCTGCAATAAAACAACAAATATAAACTCAAAGTTATGCAATCAACTGTTCAAAAATCTGTGCTGTGTTCAGATTTAGTCAACTAATATTAAGGAGTTAATGTTTAATAACATAAAGATTAGTTTTTCAATGAACCTTACAGGCCCTAACTTAAAAACGAAGCATTTGCGACCTTGTTTATAAGAATTTCTCTAAATTTTCTTACACAAATACGATCCTTTAATGCATACTTGCGTAAAAATGCGTATTTTAACGGAAAAACCGTGATCTATTAATAATCCAGTGTACATTTGTAGCGGACACTGCAAAATGGTTATCAAGGGAGTCAGATGCGAAAATCAGGAATGCCCTGTAGTTTTCGAAAACGAATTTATTGAACCTGAAATAACATTTGATATAACTGTCGCATTTTCCGATCATACGGGTTCGTTGGTCAAGTGTAGGTTGAGTGGACAATCAGCAGAAACTGTTTTGGGTTGTTCCGTAAGTATTTAAAATGTGCAAAATACTTGTGTATTTAAATATTTATTTTATTGTCAAATACTTACAGAGCTCTAAATTGCTCCAAATAGCATAAATTAAAAACAATTACAAATTTCTTTACATGCACTAACACTACTGTCTACATTTAATTTTATTGTTAAAAACAAAAAAGTTGTAACGGTATAAATCAAAGTCATAAAATGTATCATATATTTCCTCATTACGATTTCATAATTTCTATGAAATTCAATATAAAATAATTCCCTGGATCTAGTAATCCTCTGTGGTGTTCGAAATAACATTTTATTAAACAAATTCTCACAATTAATTTGTCCGTGAAGGACTTTATGTAAACATAAGACCAATGCGTTTTCTATATGATTTCCTAATACCACGAATTGAATACGAGTGTATGTCTTTGTATGGAAATCTCTGCTTATATAACAAATATTTCACGAACACATTTTGTACATGTTCTAAACGATTCACATGACAGTCGTAAAAAGGACTCCATATTATACTATTGTATTCTAAAATACTAAGAACAATACAATTATACTAACTTTATAGCTTTAATATCACAATTATGTTAGAACAGGTTCGTCGTAAAAAACCTAACGTTCTTGAAGCTTCTAAAATTATAGAGTCTATATTTTTATTAAAAGTTAAGTCTTCAGTAAAAATTATACAACACCTTAATACTTTTTATGTGATATTGATATATTTGAGGTGCTGTACGTTTATGAAACCTCATTATCTTACATTCAGGAATATTGATTTCCAGATCACACCAATGGCTGAAGTTTAAATGTCTTTCTGAGCTTCCTTACAGTTCTCTAAATAAGCAACTGCACAGAATACTTTAAGATCATCTGCATCTGCAGCAGACATTTACACATTTCAAAAACGGATGTCACATTAGTACTAAAAAGAAGAAACAATACCGAACCCAAATGTGAGCCCTGCGGGACACCTGATTTAACTTTAATTTCGCGAGAGATCACACTCCCGATTTTGACGGCCTGTGTACGGTTGGTAAGGTATGAGTCAATCCACATTAAATAGGTTCCGGATATACCAATCGCTTTCAGCTTCTTGAGTAGCAATCGATGGTTCACGCTATCGAATGCCTTGCGCAAGTCCATGTAAATCATGTTTACTTGATAGCCAATCTCCACGCTCTCCACGAGATAATCTTGAAATACTCCCAGATTCGTTGCTGTTGATCTGCTTTTAAAGAATCCATGCTGGCTGACACCCCTATAATTTCCAATATTCTTCTTAGAACTCGACTTATAGCAACAAGCCTGGAATCCTTCCATTGAGTTGGAAAGAAGCTTTGATTAAAGGACTCTTGAAAAATTCGGGTTAGGGAAGCAGCAAGTAAAACACCACAGCACTTAAGAAGCACTGCTGGTATTCCATCAGAACCAGTGCTCTTTCCCACATCCAAATGATTTAATTTTTCCAAAACCCCAACAAATGTAAAGGTGTGGTGGACTAAGGAGTAACATTCTGATAGTTGTTCATCGTCAAACGGCACATTTGGGTGATCCTTGTAACAGATCTCAAAATGTTCTGCAAAAGCATTGGCAATTTGATCTGGTGTTTGTAGAACTTCATTGTTAAATTCCATTGTTTTGGGACTGCCGTTGCTTTTCTTCAGGGAATTAACATAAGACCAAAAGTGTTTAATATTTTTTGGAATCATGTTCTCGGTATTTGTAACGTAAAGCAGGTAGCTTAGATCTATTAAATATTTTGATTCTTTCCGAAGGTTAGAATACTGAATATAATCATCTTGACACTTGGAACGTTTATATTTATTGCAATCTTAATTCTTTTTGTTTATTACATTCTTCGTTTTTTTAGTGTACCAAATTGGATATTTCTTTCGCTTCCTGCGTATTTTAGGTACATACTTCTCGATGCCTGAACTTAGAATACCGTTAAATAGTTGTACTATGTAATCAATCAGCATCCGAAGTACACTCATCCAACCATGTCCTGTCGATATTCAAAAAGTTATTCAATCTCTGGTAGTCTGCTTTATGAAAGTTATACAGAATATCGTCGTCAGGTTCAAAAACAGGAATGGTTGATAAGGGAAGACAGATTTCAAGAGGCAAATGGTACTGTACAACCTTAGAGAGTGACAATTGTGTTATTTTAACTGTAACATCTGCTATTTCGTTGCATAATATAAGATACAAAAACCTGCCGAACTCGTTGGGAAGGTGGTTGATTTGTAACTTGGTGTAGTTCGATAAGAAACATTCCACTGATCAACATGTCTGCTGCAGGTGAAGATAGTTGTGATGGAACCATCCTCGCTGATCCAATCGACTCTAGATAAGTTATAGTCCCCTGTAATAAGAAACTTGTGTTTATATCTGTTTCTATGAGCTTCCAAAGTTTTGATAAATGCCTCAATATGACTCGATGGTGGAGTTAGGAGGAAAATAGGTACATCCAATAATTAGAGTCTCATTACCTTTGCTTTCCAGGACCCATGAGTCATCATAAATCACATCGTTGGCCGATGGCAGTAGTCAAAATCTGATCGATACACTGTATAATCCCAATCAACCAATTATCTACTATTAATATGAAACGAAAGCCATGTTTCACAGATTAATATAAAATCGTAGTTTGCTGCTTTAACTGTGCTGATCGATGATCTTTCTATTCTTGGTGGAGTGGTTACCGACTCTGTCGATGTTTCAATGTAATTTCTTACAAGAAATGTAATAAACACCCCTTTAGTTTGGTAATCGATCATGCCATTTCTGCTTGTAAAAATAGCCGGAACAAATGGAATACTTTTGTTATGTAAATATGTTCTAACAAATACGCTTTGGTCATAAAACCTTATTAAGAACAGGTCTATGCGTATGACAAACGCATCCAATAACAATCAAATTTGTCAAGGCAGTAACCGACAATAAATGTTCTAGATCTGTGCTGCGTATTGCTCTGCCCTTGATGGCATTGATTTCGGAGATAATACAATAATGTAGTCGTTTTTATTAAAATTGCCACACAACATCTGACATTGCCTGACCAGTTCGTGAAATAACAACTCGGAACTAATTTGGCAGTTGATGTCAAAATTATTGTTTGTATCGTTTTTAGCAGTTGTCCCTTCTTGGTTTGAAAAATTCTCTCTTTATTCCTATTTACGGCTTGATTGCCTGCTTGATTTTTTTCTTCCTCTAAATCGATAATTGGTTGGTGAGGTTTCTTTAGATCAGACATATGGAATGGAATTCGTTATCTTTTTCCAAAGTTCTTACCGTCGTAACTAGGTTCTGATTTAATTCGGTAAGTTCCTTAATTCTTTTTTCAAAGATTTGCTTGGTTTCGTTCCATGTTACCGTTTTCAAATATAGTTCGCCGTATTTTTTTTTAAACATTGAATTTCTTTGGATAAAGTGCTGTTACGTTTATTCGCCGATTCCAGCTGGACATAAAACTTCTTTTCAGCGTCCGTTACTTCTTCGAATGCTTGACTATTACGCTTAAGTCGCTGAATATATTTGTTCTTTACGTCCCTGGATTTTCTCTAGTTTTTCAAAAATTACCTTTTCTCGTTCTTCAACTTCATTATACTTTGTTTGACATACGTCAGTGGCGGCTATTCAGGTGAAGTAGGTGAAGTGTTACTTCACCAGGAAAAATAAACAAGCAAACATCTAACTATATTTATTATATATATCTCTTAAAATTTTAACTAAACTGTACATCTCGAATAAATATTTTACTTGACCGTAACAGTGGCGCAAACCGCTTTGACTTTGCTGGAGGTGCTATGTTTAGTTTACGATTTTCCTACTGTGTCATAACAACGCGTACGTGATGACGTCGAGCCCAGCGCCATACAACGCTCTTAGTGAATTGCAGGCGCAGTACACTATACCCACGTGTCGTTCAGTTTACGGTGGTTGTTTACTTTTATTTTCGCGGATTTCGCTGCAACCGATGAGTTCCTTTGCAGTTCACTTGACTGTTTTGTGTTATATTTATTTATAATGTGGTTACAACTTCAAATTCGAAGTTAGTAAATGTGATTGTTCAAGACTAGAATAAATTAAAAGACGTCTTTGAATTTATTACAAACTGTGATAAATCTGATAAAAAATCAATCCGCCTTGCGAAAGGATTTTAGGACATTAGTGTTTAATGACATTTTCTCAATCACGAACATACTATTCGACGTTCTTCAAAAAAAAATCGCTTGACATTCATTTTTGCATATACAATATAGAACTCTGTCGTGAGGCGCTCTGTAAAAAAAGAAATGAACATTTTTTTAATACCATGTTTGATAAAGCAAATTCTGTTACAGAAATAAATCATTACAAACGTGAGCTTGCTAAGCTTTCACCTGAAGAAATTAGGGCTAAGTATAGAACCCTTTTTTATGAAATATTGGACCATATTTTAATGAAAATGACAGTAAGATTTCAAGACTGTGAAAAACTTACAATTTCATGTTTTGCAGGTTCTGCTAAATTTTCCGAATATAGTTTAAATTTTCCGACTGGTCCGTTTGAAAATTTGTTACAGTTATATGGGGAAATATTTTCAAAAAGTCAACGACTTCAAAATGAGCTTGGTCTTATTTTTACCAATTAGAGTAATTGGAATGCAAAAGCAAGTGAAAAAACTTAATAAAATAAATATATTTTTACCGAAGCACATAAATTGTTTACTCTTATTTTGACAATAGCGTCGACAAGTGCAAGGAAGTTTTTCTGGCCTCAAATGTGTAAAAACTTATTTAAGAAATACATTATCTCAAGAAAGACTTCTCTTGGCAATACTTCAATTCAAAAGGAATTTCTGGAGGAGATTAGGGCAACTCATCCATTTTATGAGAATGTTATAAGTAAATTTGCTGCTATGAAGGATAGGAGAATTGATTTAGTATACAAAATTTAGGTAAGGCGTAAAAAATATTCTACCCCCTCCACATAAAACCGATTGGATGGAATACAGCACTACATTGTATGAAAAAAGTCTTTATTTTTGCAGCAATTAAATTGACGAAATATATTGCAAATTGCAAGAGAAATATGATATTTTCGGGACGTAAACAAACAAAAATAATTGGGACGTGACTATAACGAAACTTGTATGCAAACTTTTACAAACAGATATAGGTGTGAAAAGTACTAGTTAATAAAAACACACACCACTTGTGTAAAACCTTATAATCAAGTTCAAATTAAGATTAACACACAAAAATGTCTTACACTTAACTAACTTAATTGTAGATATTCCATTAAACGTACTCCGATAAAATATATATTTTTAAAAGAACAGTAAACTTAAAAAGACACCTATTCATTTATCGTATTTATTCTAGACTGCCTGAAAAACAAACTAAAAACTACTCAATACACTCAGATTACGTGATTTCTTGTGTATACAAAAACAACAGTTCTCGCCCGAGACGTTTGCTTCGTCATCTGTTTGATATCGATCGACATCATCCAAGATTGCATTATCGCTGGTACGGTTAGCTTTTTGTCCGGGTATTCACAGGTGTATAGGAACGTCCAAGGAAACGATTCACAACGTAAAACTTAATATCTATCGCCTATTTTTGAATAAAAAGACAATTTTTCACACACGATACAAAAATGTAAACAAACAACAATAGCGCCCATGCAATGCTGTATTCCAATATAGTTTTTCTCAACTATTAAGGTCTCTTTTCTGCAGCGGGTCCTAACTAGAAGGGAACAATAGCCTAATGTGAACTCTGAACCACGGTCTTCGGTCACTCTTCCGACCACTTGACTCACACTTCAGCCTCGAGCTGTAAAATCTCGGGTTACTCTATCTATAACTTGCTCTATCCATCCCACGAGACATTCAAGTCAATACGGATTTAATAATAATTGCCAGGCTCTCCAAAATTTGTCTGTATGTTGATTTGTTAAATATCTCCGAATAGAATAAGAAAATAAATGTATACAGTTCTTATTATTTAGAACGGTATTGGGAATTTTTAAAACGTTTTATCTATTATTTATCTCTACACTTAGCTAAGCCAACGCAATTCGCAATGCGCACTAAACCAACGGGATCCAAGGAGATCAGAAGCTGTCTAAACAACAACGAAATCCTCAAAGTTACCTAATTCTGTTGAGTTGCAGAAGTATTTGAATCTTGATGAAAGTATTCACATATATACAGTCAGCTGACAAATGCTTTATTGGGATTACAAAACGAAGTAAATAAAATTGAAAGTTGTAGATTCTTTTTGGATTGTGTTCGATGCTTTGATATAATGGTTATTAAATTATATTTCATCAAAAGTCTTAAAAAATGTTTTTTTTGTAAGATGGGTTGGAGCTAGATCAGAAGCATTCCCGCTTTGAAATTCTGAAACCATGCAAACTTGTCTCTAGTATATATTTATCTAAATGAGGCACGCCTCCTATGAAATAAAACAGTTTTTACTCCAAATAACAACAGAAAAAGAAACCCAAGAATATTATGCTACTGACGAGAGCATTTACACAATGAATAGCTATAGCATTTGAAGCCAAGGAAAAGAATTGGAAATACCGGTCTAGCTTGATAAATTTTTAATTGTCCGTTTTGTAGAGCATACGTCGCGCGATTCGTGTTAAAAATACACGGTGTCAGGTACAATATTTCTTTAGATTCGTAGCGTATAATGTTCGTTGTTATAGGATTTCGGCATAATTTCTATAATTTTCAGTTTTCACATCATAAGTAGCTGAGCAATTCTATGCATGCGTCGGCTGGCATTTTTTCTAGTCCTCTCTAGTTTGGCATTCCAATGGGAATAGGGATTGGTTTGCACTATTTTGGTGGGCATCCGTCGAAAATCCATTCTGATCTTGGTTCCATCCTCCAATTAGTGCATAAACGTCTTAGTAATATAGGTGTCTGGATGTCTTTATATCTCTTTTTTAAATAAAATATCTTATTAATTAATTTATTTCCTTCAGCATTTTTTCACTTGCGCAGTTGGGGATCGTTTTCCAAAGAGATATATACTTATGGATGGTTTATATACATCCATTTCATATTCTTTGCTTCAGTTTTTGATAGGGGCGCCGCAGGTAAGTTTATACTCGTGTGACTTGCGACGATAGTAAAGCCAGGAACACACTTTCGTTACGTCACGTCACGCCACAAGCTAGCATGTGCTATCTAAAAATAGTAATATTTCAATTTACGTTTTGAGACCACAGAGAACACCGGTAGGCGTGCTATAGTATCGCAGCATCATAAGTGAAGTGAATTACATTATTATTATTGTACCACTAAATTCTTATTTAGAAATAAAACGAGAACAATAATTATACTCAACAAAATATATGTTTTTCTATAGCCGTGCGGAAAAATCAATTTTTTCAGCGGTATCCATGCGGAAAATTGGTTTTCCCGCACTAGTGCAGAAAATTTTTTCCGCACTAGTGTGAAAAATGTTTTCCGCAAATAATGTCAAAAAATTAATGTATTACTTATTTATTTATTAATTAACCGTCTTTAATACATATCTCAGAGTGTGTAGCAGGCCTAATGCATTTCGTTTTGGTTAGTTGGAAACCTGGTTCCAGGTTATTAATAAAGTCAATTGTTAGAAATCAACAAACTGACATTTCGACATATTTATTTGTCATTAAATGCTTTTATATGTGCGTATTTTCCGTAATTTTCCATTATTACAATGATTTCAAGTGAATTTGACAATCTGGCCGTGCAAGACGGGGTTCCAGAATGTATTATAAACGCAGGAAAAGAAGTTGATTTGGATTTGCTTCCAGAAAAATCCAAAGTCAGATACATTCAGTAATACGAAAAGTTCACCAAATGGTGCGCCAACAAGGAAATTAACAACATTAGTAAAGAAGAGGTGCTTCTAGTTTACTTTCAAGAAATTTGAACCTTCTACAATGTGGTCCAAGTACTCAATGATAAAATCTATGCTAAAAATTAAGAAAAACGTTGATATTATCAGGCATTTTAAATTGATTGCTTATTTAAAAAAGAAAATGGTAGGTTTTAGACCAAAAAAGTCTATAATTTTAAACTACGAGCATGTTGAAACATTTTTAAGCATTGCGCCTGACGATACTTATTTACTAATCAAAGTCGCAACACTAACTGGAATCGCTGGAGCCTGCAGGCGTGAAGAAGTAACGCATCTGTTGTGTGAAAACGTAGTCGAACAAGATTTGTTTTTGATGAGAGTACCAAATAGCAAGACTTGCCAGAGTAGAAGCTTTGCTATTAATGAAGAAAAAAATCTTAATTTAATCAAGAAGTACATGTCTCTGCGTCCACAAGTACACCGCGTCAAAGGTTTTTTTGTCAATTTTCAAAACGGTAAATGTACTACTCAAACTGTTGGCATTAATAAGTTTGGTAAGATGCCATCGGACGTCGCTGCTTTCTTGAGACTTCCAAATCCAGAGACTTTTACTGGACACTGTTATAGACGCTACTATGTTGGCCGACGCTGGAGTGGATATTACTAATTTGAAACCTCTCGGGGGATGGCAATCGACAAAAGTTGCAGAATTATTTGGAGAACAAAAAACGCATCGTCAACCAAATTCTATGTTCTAGAGGAGAAAATTCCAAGGAAAATTCGCCTCTGCCTTCATCCTTGCCTTCTACAAGTTTCGCGTATGAAATTGATAGTATTGCTGACAACAATGGACCAGTGAATCAACATCAATATGACAAGTAAAGAAGAAAAAGTGTCAACATTATTACCAGCACAAAAAAAATAACCATCAAAATGGAAAAATAAGCATCGGAGCTTGGAAAAATTGGCGTGAAATTAACCCAGTCAACTGATGTATGGCGTAAGTCGAATGCTGTGTATGCCCTGTCCGTGCGTTAAAATTTCACAATGCGCTACGAAACCTGTAAGCAGGTTACGTAGCCGCCGCACAGTGGTCAGTTTTTACGATCTGGCTGAGAAATATTATATATTGAATTAAAATGGCACCAAACCCACATATTCTCTTAAATTTTGTCATCTTGGGTGTTAATGAATATGTATCTTATTGGTATAGCGTGTATACTATGGTTAAAGTTTAATGCGTAAGGCCACTATGTAAAATCATATTCATACTCCAGTATGCCAAAATAAAAATAAGTTAATACCTATGATTTCCAGGCACTGTAAACAATTTGCTTGAGATTTAGACAGGAATACGTAGGGAATACACCTTAGAACATTTTCTTTAATGCGCCGAGGGGCGCTTTTACTTTCAAGGGTGAAAACAACCCCTCATTCCAAAAAAAATGATAAAATAATTGTTGAAAGTAATATTTTTTTAACCCCTTTACACGTCTAAACCACCCCCCACTCTTAAAGTTTTTAAATAATATTATAATATTCGGTTAACGGAAAAAATGAATTGCAAGATTTGATAGACAGACAGCCAAGCTCTGTAAAGCCAAATAAAATCGATTAAAAATAAAAAGCCGTCGCCATATTAGATCCGCCATTTTATTTTTCATAACTTAAAATATGTTACTGCAGGAATTACGCATATATGTCAAAGTTTACGTTTATAAGTTTAAATAAAGCGAGTGAAATAGAACCAAATGATTTGGAGTGTCGGGGTTGCTTAGAGTGCATGATATTAAATAAACTGTATATTTTTATATTTGTTGCAGGTTGTTGCAGCTAATTTTTTAGAGAATAAAAGAATAATATATACATTAAAACACAGTTATATCAGTTTAACAAATACACGCCAATATCAGAGTGTATGGAGTTTTAAATCTAAAAATCCGTAGTATTATCTAACAAAAACGACAAATATAAACATAGATGCTTCTACTAAAATACAGAAATCAAATATTCTGAAAATTTTATTAAAACTTAAGTTTTACTTACCCATTTTAAACTTTTAATCACAAAAAACTCAAAAAACTCCACGTGACGTGCATTAAACAATCGATAAAACATTACGTAATTCTGACAGTTTAATATACTTACCATGGCCGCCTAAGTCAAACTTGCTGTTTAACAGCTCAATGCATGATTCTAAGTGCAGTTATTGACCAAATTGTTTTACTTTAAGCTCAGTGCATGCATATTAAAGCTATTTCATACAGTAATAAATTTTTTTAAATATTTTTATTTTTTGAATTTTTCCTAGCCAGATGAATCAAACTGACTACTGTGCGCCGCGCCGTGGCGTGCCAGAAGGGTGTTCTCAGCTTGAATTACGGTAACCGATCCATATTAAGTATGCCGAGATTGCAGCCGGTAATATCAGTGCGCATAATATGCTCCCTATGTTTCCATTCAATGTAAAATAAAAGACTCAATAAATGGATCCCAATTTTGTATTGTATTCTATATAGTTTGGATCCATCGAGAGATTTCTGCTTAGCTCAACGCTCAGAGTTGCCAGTTCGCGACACACTGGCTGGGTTTACGTTATTATCCGGCATTAGCCTATTTGAATTTAATCGGTTTTTACGTTTGCTGATATGTTTTTGTGTGCTCAAAAACTGATCTATTATTTGTTATAGGTTCTATACATTTTTTACATTCGTGACAGTTCTACCCGTAATGATTATCCTATGGATTTCGTTAAACATCTTTTTACTTTTTGGTACTACATTACACTTATAATTTTACACCTTTACTTAAACCGTGTCACGTGTCCAGAAAATGTATGGGAAATGGAATTAGTTAAAAAGACGTATAATTTTTAGGCACAACAATTTTATTTAATGTCCGATACTCAGAAATGCTCCTTGAAGTGGAAGTATTTACTAGAACAATGCAAAGTGCGAATAGCTGTCATTTTTGCTATAAGCCAGAAACCCATAATTTCTGTTTTGGGAATCGAAAGGGCAAACCCTATTGAAGTTGCCAAAAAGTTGCCAGTTTATTAAATTGTTATAGTTATTTTTTTTCTTTCCTGTCTTATTGTCTTCTAACAGGGCCTTTACCAATTTATAAGTTATTTATGTTAATTGTAAAATTTGGCCTTTACCAATGTATAAGTTATTTATGTTAATTGTAAAATTATTGTAAAACAATAATTGTGTATCAGATAAAGAATAATTAGGTATATATTAGACAATAAAAATTTAAAACCAGGTAGTTTTGTTTTTGTCTAATCAGGACAAATTCTTGAATTTTGTTTTGAAGATATTTACAGAATTATATACTTCCTTTCCTTAATAACTAAATTCTTTTTTTGAACAAATGATTAGTCTTTAATTAATATTATAATAAGCACACATTTTAAATACATGTTTTTCACTTTTTTGTCGGTGTATGAAAATGTATAACTGAAGGGCTTAAATAGGCTTTAATTAAAACAGTCTTTACTAATAGCAGAAAAGATTATTGAGTAATAATTGGACCTTTAAATTTTTTCTGAAGATAACTAATAATAGTGTTTTATTTTTGAATCTTATTTTTTGCGTTGATAATATATGAGAGCAAAAACTAAGGGAACGGTAGATTTTGACTATAAATAACTACAAATCAAAACAGACAGAACCGTAAAATCCACTAGTATACTAGAAACTGGTAAATTTGACCAATGTAGCAGAAACTGATGATACGTATTATGTTCGATAGTAATTTCATTCAAATACTCTCATTCTGAGCTGACAAGATGCCTCTGAGCAGAAACAAGTATGTAACAGGTAGTAGTAGTTAGAGAAGCGAAGCTTAGGAAATGTACAAAAAGTTTTTGTGCAATTAATTTCCACTTTTCTGAAATTTCAAGCACGGAAAAGTTCTCGTAAATACCTATTTTTGACATTAATATTAATATTTATTAAAAAGTAGATTATTCCTTACCAAATGCTGAGTAACTGATTATAATGTTCTCAGTAAAGGCTTAATAAAATAATACACTTTTTTTCTTTTTAAAATTTATTTATATATGTTATAGGTATAGTGCTATAAGCTAGCAGACATACCGATTTAAATTTTTTAAATTTAGGCTTAAAAATGTTATAAAATTCCACTTAATCTAGAGTTTCTGTACCGTTCTATCGTAGATATTGCTTGCTTGATATTCGTTTTCCTTTCAATTCTTTTTAGTGAATTAAGTATACTTGTGATTCCTACTTCCGTGACACTTGCAAAAATCAAAATATTTCCTTGACTAACTTTGATAAGCAATAACTATTTAAAAATATTTATTTTAAAAAATAAATAATTTTAAACGTTTCAAGGTTAGGCTTTTGTTTATAGTTTTAACTTTGAAATTAATGGGAATGCCTCTACGTATTTTTAAGCCTTTGGGAACAGCGTTTCCCGAACAAGTATTGTTAGTAAGACTAGAAGCAAGTTCTTTTAAGTGATCGGCATGTGGGCCATATTACAAAGTTGTATTAAAAATATATTTTTTAAATTTTCGAAAATGTAATGGAAATACTTTTTAACCCTTTAAGATTTCGATGACATACCTATTAAATTTTATTGTATTATTTTGCCGACCAGAATGTTTATATTTTGTATTTTTATGTTTTGTCGACAATAAACATTTTAAAGCATCTACTTTTTAAAATTAATGGTATTAATGTAACAACATAAAATCATGCCAGAAATCATAGCGCCAGCATAAATTTATATACAGTCATAAATAAGGTTACTCTGGCAACACTGTAATTTATTCCTTCTTAAAACTGTCGTGATAAGGAGGTTTCGCAATGAAAGGCAGTTGAAATGTCGAACTACGTTTTACTCGTTTTAATAATAAGAGTGGCTCATCTGGTGATCCTTGACATTACCAGATTTTTTCCGCTAATCGGGAATTTTATAGATCAATCAAATTGATTTGGTTTGAAAAATCGGAACACTATAAAAATTATGTATATATATATATATATATATATATATATATATATACATTTTTTTTAAATATATGTTTCTCATAATTTATCATACGCAAACAAGACTATTTAAAATATTTAATATCAAACAAAATTAATTTACGACCTAACAATAAAAATTATAAAAGAGTTACTTATTCATTTCGAAAGACTTGAAATACAAAAGTAAAAAAACACAGATTGTAACATTATTTAAATCAAATGTTAAAAAATTCATAAAACGAATAATTTTTATTAATAATAATTTGTTCTTTCTATCTAATTCTAAACTTAAACTACTTAACCTAACCTGTCGCTCATGTTTATATATAATTAAAGAATATTAAAGGGGCTCTAGGGTTAAACATTTCTAGATCTATACCGGATTTCCGAAAGTATCACAAAAAAATTCTCATAATTTGATAGATAATTTCTGAATGATTTGCTAAAACTTTTTCCTACACAATTTTGCGATAATTGCGTATGATTTCAGCTCGTAACATTTCCGGACATTACTTTTTAATTCAAATTTCCCATATTTTGGTCGTGGGATTGCATATATCGGGACATTGATATTCGGCTCTCACTAAAATATTGGGGAAAGTTGTCTTCACCTGTTTTGCCGTGCTAGAAAAGGATTTCTCTAAAAATTACAATATAACTACGGCTTTTTTTAAAAATGGGGATTTTCATCGTCCCACGTGAGGCATTTTTATTTGGATAAAAAATCGGGACATATGGCAACGCTGCTTGAAAGGGTCCAATTTTTCAATAAAAGATGACTAAAAAACTCCTTTTATTTTTCTACTTCAGATATGACTTTTACTGTTGTTTGTGGAATTTTTACGCTTGTATGTTGTTACTAATAACTAAAATGTTTAGTTCTCATTAATATCTTCTGATAGTAAATGTTATTGTTGTGAAAGTTACAGAAAACGTAAATAACTCAAATATTGTCTTTCTATTTTACTAATCGCCTTCGCCTTCCAGCCTCCAGCCACCGTTTAAAAATGACAAGCGCAGTGTTGCCGCGCTAAGTTTCTGTAATGTACTGAACAGAAGCAATAAAATGTACTAAATTGTACTAAAGTTCACGATAAAGTTAAATA
Source organism: Kuschelorhynchus macadamiae (assembly GCA_030620095.1). NCBI lineage: Eukaryota > Metazoa > Arthropoda > Insecta > Coleoptera > Curculionidae > Kuschelorhynchus > Kuschelorhynchus macadamiae. The sequence goes on from JAUTXW010000744.1 coordinate 120,974, forward strand.
CTGCCGTTTCTCATAGAATTTATCCAATTTTTTGCACCGATAAAATTAAACAATTATGCTTTGCAAAGTATTTTTATTTTTTTATCATAAAATATAAATATAAAAACATAAAAAAAATAAATATAAAAACATAAAAAAACTATTATTTCTTTAAATATAATATATACAAATTATACAATATATTTTATAATATATGCCAAAAAATCAAACAGTAAAAACAGAAAACTATTATTTTTCTAATTTTCTTATTATACAGAATAAAATATATACGAAAAAAAACACATATAAAAAAAAACGAAAAGTTTAATATATTATAATGACAAATATCATATATTATTTTTTATATTTTTTTAATAAAATTAATTAGTTAATTCTGCAGAAGGTTGCCACTCCCAACAAGCTGTATATCTAATGACCTCTTTGGTTAAAAGTAACTACCACACTTTACTGCGCTTACGTAGTATTATTATTTATCTTTATTATTTATATATTATTTATATATAATTTATCTCTATCGTTACAGCTTTTCGTCTGCTAGCTCGTCTTTTACGGCCTTCAATTCTTACCCCCCGCACGCGTCAGATAGTTTCACTTAAAAAAAAATAATCAAACACAATTTATTATTATTTTTTACACAGTCACGGGAAATATTGATATAATAATTATCCAATATAGGCAAAAAATTACTAAAAACAACTAAAAAAAAAAACTAAACCGATGAAAATGAATGGAGTCAGCGGGCATGTAATTGGCGGAGTAGGGAACAACGCGCGAGTACGAAGTCAGGTTGTCGTCGATTTATTCTGATAATTCGAATTCAGGGAATCTGCGGCTATTTCGGGGAATCGTCGACCGATTTTTATAACACTGGTCTTATTAAATAATTTGCAATATGTTTGTTTTAAAACTTGAGCTTGGTAATATACATACATGTTGATAATTTAAATGATCTAGTGTTGGTTACTGAATTGATGTTTCGAATCAGTGATTGTAATCATTCAAATGAGCCGAATCCCGAAATTTCATTATTGAGAATCAACGACTCACTACTTATTACATTAGCACACACTCCGCCACTGTCCGCTTTCGGTATAATAATTGTCGGAACAGAAAAGCGCAACCCGATCGATGTGCCTCACGTGCTAGTCCAAGCTGTGTTCTCGGTCTTGCGTCTGTTGCTCTTACTTAAGAGTCGAATCATTGACTAGAATCAGTACTCAGTAGTTAAAAACACACTCTCGGTAAGTAAGTTAGAGTGAGTAAGCCTTTGCGGGAGTCGTTGCATGTGCTGTGCTCGGATCAGCAAGCGACGCCAGATTAACATTTTTAAATTGTAATGTTGATTTAATTTAAAAAAATAGGTAGGTACGTGTTTTGTGTAATATTTTTATTTTTTGTTACATTAATTAAAATGTTCATTATATGTTATTCTAAGCAATATATTATATAAAAAGGGTGCCGCTTTATTATATTATATAATATTAATATATTAATAAAAAAAATATAAATATATATGACTGGCTTTCAAATATGCAAAGCAAATACAGTGAACCTCCGAATAGACCGGTATTTTTATTATACAGTCGCTTTCACTTTATGATTCACTGAGTCTAGTCAGTGATTATAATCATTTTAATGAGTTGCTCCGATTGATTCAGCTCAGTAAAATGAGTAGTTTTGTCCTTCACTAAAATGATCTTTAAAAATGTACTAGAATTAGGCCTATTTAAAATAAAATGTACTTTTGTAATTTGCTGTCGAAAATGTACTAGAAATAGTACAAATGTTTTAAAACGGCAACACTGGACAAGCGGTTGTTCTACTGACGATTATTCGGTAAACCGCCCACTACTTACCAACGTTACCAGGCTCCTTACTGATTTTCTAATAAATACATTTTCCATAAATATATCTATGACATATTTATTTTTTTAATTAAAAATGTGGATTTTGTTATGTTAGTACTGATTAGGTTTGCTGTAAAGAAAGCGTCAACAAAATTCCGAGTCTATTTTAAAATAATAATTTTTTAACAAAGTTAAGTGGTTCCGTCCTGTTAAGTTATCATCAGGTTCATCAATAAAACCAACAGTAGAGTTTAACACTGCAATAATTTTCTCTCTGTATTGTGTCAAAAACCTCTTAATAGAGAAAATATGAGAAAATTGTAGAATTTTTCGCCTTTTTTTGGAAAAAGAATTGAGTTTTCCAGTGAGTTCTTACTGTTAAACTACTCTATGCAGCATATGCTACCGTTTAAAATTGGAAAAAACCTAAAATGCTTGGGTTTATAACGTCATCCATTAATTGTTTTCTCTTAAAATAGTTGAAAGATGCTAAACTTTCCATTTTATATTCAAAAATTATCAAATTTCGTGTGACTAATTCTTTAAAAGACCCATTGTACTTGTTAATAAATCGATATCTGCAGCGTTGCCGGTTTGAACAGTAATCTGCTTTTCAACCATATGGGCAGTGATTAAAATTGTTCTTGTTCATTTCCGTTGACATTAGTGACACTTGACTTGACTGACACTACTGACAGTTCACCTGCCTGCACAAAAAAGAAACAGTCTGTTTTGTGGTTTGGAAGAATTGAAATTGTGGCATTTCTTTGCTTTTCTAACAGAAAAATGTTTGACAATCGTATATAAAAAGTAATACTCCTACTAAAATGATATAGTCGTACAAGAAAAATAATTTATTGACTTGTGCATTAGTGTTACTCTGTCAGGTTAACCTCAAATTTTGGTTAAAAATGAGCAGACCAAGAAGAAACCAAGGGCCAGGGCCTGTTCCCAATAGGTGGTTGCATTGCCCCAGAAAAGCCGATCGTATAATAATAGGCAAGTTTATGGCTCTTAAGACTCCTCTTAGTTCTGAATTTGATAGTGAAGTTCCACCAGAATGTAGGTTCCATCCTAAAATGTTTTTCGATATATGCAAAACTAAAAAGGTAAGTAGTAATTTTTTTTATTTATTTATTAGTTTTTTAATACCGAGGGATAAACAGATTGCATCAAAATATATATCTGTTGGTACAAATATGTGAACATTATTTAAATATCCACTAAATTCAGTTCTGGTGTATGTTATTATAGCTTCTTAGCTAATCCCCAGCTGCATACATGATATTTCAGTAACGTAACCATTGGTGTTAGGTAATACATTTTAAATAAATTTGTTTTTTTAATAATTCTTTACCTTTCTAAAAACATTTTTTTATGGACCCTTGTAAATTTTATTAACACATACTAATAGTACAAATGTAAGTATAAAATAAAAAGTATTGCAAAAAACATTTACTACCTACAAACTATTGCAAAAATATTATAAAAGAAACATTTATTTTAAAAGTTTTTCACATAATTTCAACAATAGATTTACAAGTAGCAACACATATACCAGTAAAAGTGTCAGAGGAGCACAAATAAAAGAATGTTCAGTTAGTTTTACTAGGATAGTAATTGTCACCTTAGTACAGAAGTGCAGACTTTTTAAACTCGTCAAAAATTAAAATTGTGATAAAAATTCATTTGTTCACATCATTATTACACATTTCCGACTGTAAGTTCAATTCTGGATAACAAAAATTTACCAAGGTGCCTGGCCACATACACATTATTTGAAACAGAAAAACAACTAATTGAGACCACTAAACGGTTGTTTAGTTTCAATAAAAGTTGCTCTTTAGGTAGACAAAAAAATGACAGTAATGACATTTTACGAGGCCAAATATTTGATAATTTACCTTTCAGGTTGTATGACACTAACATCTCTAATAAAATACAAAAAAAAATGTATTATGGTTAAGGTGCTAATTCAGTAACAATAAAAATTTAAATGTTCAAGAGTTCTACTGTTTTAACTTGTCAAAAAATTATAATCATGTTTTTTTTACCATAAAAAGATAAGATATATGAATGATTTCTTTTAATGATAGCTTATGTTAGATTTATATTAAAAATCAAGGTAGGACAAGAGTCCTACTGTTTTCATAACTAAAAATGTTATTTTTTGATTGATTTTTTTAGTTACCAAAACTGTAGTACCCTTACCCTACCTTGGTATTTTTTATCATTACTCTAACATAGGTTTACCTAAAACCAACTTTTCACTCATATTTCTTTTGTGTATTTTATGACCCATGTTATCCTGTCGCCTCTTGGACTAATAGTGTTTAAAACACACTAATATGGAAAAAATAAATAAATACTTACTTAATTTATAAACAAGAAAAAAGTAAAGATATAATTTCAAATGTAAAATCAAAAATTCTAAGAACTATGGAACATGACCAGAAACTTTTACTATACAATTTATCGAGTAATTTATCAATACTATATAAAGGTCTAGAATCAAGTAATTTTTTTATAGCCTTTCTAAATTTATAGTCATCTAGAATCCACCAAAGGGTAAGTGGAATGAAATTATATATTTTTAGACTTTCAAATATAATAGAGTTCTTTGTGAGGGTAGTTCTTGAAATTGGATGGAGTACATTGTTATTGTATCACATTTAGTATGAGGTTGATTTTATATATAGTATTTGTATTTTTTGTTATTTAGGTTAACTCTTTCAAGAATGAAAATATTATATATTTCCTGTAAGGATTTTGTATCTTACACAAATAGGTCAACAATGGTCTCTACTTTATGCACCAGGAAGATGCCTTACAGCGCTTTTTTGAAAAACCAGTATTGAATTTAGCAGCTCTTGAATGCAAAATCCCCAAAAAACTATTCAATATCTTAGATGGCTCTCAATCAATGAAAAATAAACAATTTTTCTCATATCTAATCCAAAGTCTTCATTTTGCAACTCCCCTGTTATGATGAATAATATTTTCTAAAATTAAATTTAAAAAGACAGGACATTAGTTTTATTAATATTAAAACCAACTGACTAAAAAACAAAAACCAGTTATTATATCATGTTTTTTCTATTATAGTAATTCATGAAGGTCATGTCTTTTGTATTATAATAATTTGAGTGAGTAATAGATGATGGTTCTGTTTGTTGGTGAATGTGTCTTGTAATGTGCCAACTAATAGTTAACTCAACTACAATTTAACCCCCTAGTGACACTCCTGAAAATAAAACTAAAAAAAAATACGAAATAAAACATCTGACTTAAATTTGTAATACTAAAATGATTTATCCCCCTCCCACCTGGTGGTTTAAAAAATAAAACATTCAAAGCTGTATTAAATAAAATATCAAAAAGACAATTAAATATTGTGTAATCAAATTTCAAAACTCATGTGAACATAAGAGAAAACACACAATTACATTCTCACCCTGATCAAGTCTTAAACAGATTTTATAAAACATATTGATTATACTTACTTAGTGAAGTTATTATTAGAGCAAAAATAATGAGTTGTTCCAAATATCTAAAATAAAATAGGGTGGAAAAGAGTTAGGCTTGACACTGGTAAGGAAAAACAAAAAAGAAACCTGATACTTTGGGTAACAATGAATACATAAATGAAACAGCTATACCAAGTATTTTCAACGTTTTTTTCTTAATGTAAAGTCAAGCTGTGTTTCTTCATTTGGCATTACCTAGTGTAAATTTGTAAATAGTACATTTTTTCCAGTACCATTGTTGCTACAGTAGCTACATTTTATTGTTTCAAAAGCTGACAGTTGCCTCTGATAGATCAACTGTGACAAATATATTGTTCTTTTTGAATATGCTTCTGGCACAATTACTGGTAAATGACAATTACGTGTCAGTTACAGCAATTGCGCAAAAGCATTTGATAAGGTGGATCATGGCATACTTTTGCACAGACTCTTTGGTCGTGGTTCTTCCTATGAAGCTTAATATCATATTGACTATATCAGTCACAGTTTCTAAAGGTAAAAAAAAACCTGCTTAGGGAGATATATGTGTATCTACCTCAGCTGCTCCTTAAGGGATTAATTTAGGATCACTGCTATTTATACTGTTTATAAATGACTTGCCGGATTGCTTAATATCATCAGCGCTGGTGTCCCCCAGGGGTCACATCTGGGACGTTTACTTTTCACTTTGTTTCTTAATGATATTTCAGATTGTTTATCGAATAGTACATTTCTCTGTTTTGCAGATGACTTGAAGTTCTTTGTCAGGGCCCATCAGCTGATTAGTGCCAGGGTCTACAAGCAGACCTCGATAGGCTCACTGAGTGGTGTATGCTAAAAAAGATGGAGCTTAATGCTGCTAAGTGTAAAGTGGTTTGTGTTTTTCAAGAGTATGTAATATTGGCAACACATCTTGAGGCGCTGACCAAATTCAGTGATCTGGGAGTTCCTTTTGATTCTTCTCTATTTTTTATACCACATATTTCCCAATTAGTCTCAAGGTCCCCTGAAAATGTTGGGTCTTATTAGGCATTGTACCAAAAATTTCAACAATGTTGCCTCAATCAGAATGTTATATTGTGCATTAGTTAGACCACTTCTGGAGTACTGTTGGTCAGTCTGGACACATAAAAGCTCTCAAACAGGTGCAGTGTAAATTTTTTCACTACCTTTGCTATGAATCCAATATCCCTCTCTCCGAGAACTACTTTGTGGATTATAATACTTTATACTCTATTTTAAGTCTTGAACCACTGTCCTTAGGCATGATAAAAAAGATCTTAAAATGTTGTGTAAGATCCTTAATTCTCCTATGAAGTGCAGCTATTTCCTGTCCCAAGTGGGACTGAGCGCCCCTTCTAGAGATATCGGATTGAAAACGACTTTCTAAAGAGCAATTGAACACACTGTGGATTAGATACTTTTCTATCACAAGCTCTGAGATTAGCAAATATGTATCCGGAACTACATTTTTTTGGTAGTGTATCTCACTTTGAGAGGCAGCTCAAAACCCTTCATATTAGTAACTCTTAACCAAAATATGTGATAAGCAATTTAATTTTAAGCACAACCTAATGCACCTATTATTAACTGTTAATTGGGCATGGCCTGTAATTAAATAAATAAATTAAATAAACTACTAATCTGAAAGTTCTGAAGTGGTACCATAGACTGCATCAAGACTTATTACAGTTATAGGACTTATTACAGTTATAATTATATATCTTTTTTGTTATTTATTTTTAGGCTACAGCTAGTTTTTAATGTGTTTGTTGGTCTCCTTTGGCTGTAATTGGAACCCTAGTTACACATTACTCTAAATTAAATCAGCACTTTCTTACAGATTAAAATTGGTTTATGGGTAGATCTGACAAATACATCTAGATTTTATAACAAATCTGAAGTGGAAGAATATGGTTGTAAATATGTTAAACTCAATTGTAAGGGCCACGGAGAGACACCATCTCTAGAGCAGACAAGAACATTTATACAATTGGTTGATACTTTTATTACAAAGAATCCATTAGAAATTATAGCAATTCACTGTACTCATGGATTTAATCGAACTGGATTTTTAATAGTTAGTTATTTAGTTGAGAAAATGGACTTCAGCTTGAATGTTGCATTACAAACATTTGCCGAAGCAAGGTAACTGACTATAATTTTTATTTGTCAGAATATAATTTATATTATCTCGAATATTATCTACTTTGTCGCCTTAATAGTTAATACTTTTATTTCCACGGGGGTAACAGTTTCAAATGATTTAACTGAAATGCAGGAAAACTTGTGAGGGTGTAAATTTTTTTCCTTCCTTTTCCCTTTTCTTGTTATAATATTTTTTAAACTAAAAATTTATTGATCGAAGTAAGTTATATAATGTTTAGTTATTAGATTATTCTTATTTTTATTAGACCTGTAGGAATCTATAAGCAGGACTATTTAAATGAACTGTATAGACGTTATGATGATATTGAAGATACAATACCAGCTCCAAGTTTACCTAATTGGTGTTCAGAAAGTGATGATGGAAATGGTAATGATGACATTGATGAACAAAATGGAGATTCTGATGCTCTAGCATCCACATCATCTCTGGAGTACGTATGAGCTTTAGGCTTGAATTTAGACATTAACATACTTTCAATTTTCAGTTCAGAAGGTGCATAAAACAGTTCCGGCTTATGGGGTTTAAGTTGGTGGGGCACACTGAAGCTCAAAGACCTATAATAACATATCAAATTTATATTTTAAACCAGTCAAAATTAAAATTTGCAAATTGCAACATTTCACGAACAGATTAGATACTTCTTTTTTTGTGCCTGTCATGATTGCCCTTTCAAGTTGGTTTAAATTCTCTACCCCACAGAATTGTAGAATAAATATCTTTTTTGAAAACTCTTAGTAGAAGTGCATTAAAAAATGGCCATGTGTATGTGTTTTTTTAATAAAAACACCAGATTTTTAAGGAGTGACTGCTACCTTTTTTCTATTAAAGGTCAATTTAATTTTCTAGTTTTTGGTATTCATATTGCTATTTAAGCCTTTTACACTTAATTTAATAAGAAAACAATCCTAAGTTATTTACAATACCAATAAATATCGACCAGATAGTTTGTAAACGGACTTCCAAAACTTTCGGATCAGTGTATCTGGAGAAGTTTGACAGAACAAATATTTATTCAGGCAGATCGAAGGGTACCCGGCTTGTTGTAACTTTGGTTAAGAGACCTTTCAACTAGTTTTATATTAAACTAAATAAAACTAACTAAAAAACACATTTAAGCTTTAGATATTTTCTCTCACTCTCTCTCTCATGCTTCTCTTTGGTCTTGAACATGTAGTTTCAATTATAGCCAGATTATTCAATCAGTGCCTTCAGGAAGGAGTGTTTCCTGAAACTTGGAAAACATCTATAATTATACCCATTCCCAAAAATTCCAAAATCGAGTCAATATCTGAACTAAGGCCCATCAGTCTATTGCCAATCCTGGCTAAAATGTTAGAATTGCTAGTTACTGATATGATAAATGACTATATTTTGAGTATTGGGCTACTGCCTGAAGTTCAGTCAGGCTTCCGGAAGCACCACAGCGCTACAGACCTTGTAACTAATATCGATAAAGGTATGGCCTCCTGTCTTATACTCCTAGATTACAGCAAGGCCATTGATTTAATTAATCACGTTATTGTGGTTTCTATGCTTGCCAGTTACCTATACTCCTGTGTGCAAATAGTTGAGTTGGATGGAGCCAGATCCAAGCCTGTTATTCAATTTATATATACTTCTGATCTGCTCAAGCAGGTTCGTTTCTGCTCCATCCATCTCTACGCGGATGATACACAATTGTTTGCTGGTTTTGAACCGGAAAATGCTTGTCTAGCTTTTCAGCAGATTAACTGCGATTTGAAATCTATTTTAGAGTGGTCCATTGGGCATGGTATGTTGCTTAATGCAAATTAAAGGAACTATTTGGTTATTGGCACTAATCACATTATAAATAAAGTAAACATGCACAACTTTGTTTCGTTACATATTGGTGAGGATCTTCTACCCTCTGCAATATGTGTTAAAAATTTGGGCGTCACATTTGACGCAAACCTTAACTTTGAAAATCATATCAATAAAAAACTATCTTCTGTATAATTTAAATTAAAAAGTTTGTATCAGTTTAAATTTATTCTACCTGAAAAGGTTAAACTCTTACTAGTGGAATCACTCATTCTTTCACAATTGGATTACTGTTGTATAGTCTATTACAATTATTTAAACTTGGAATTTCGTAACAAGATTCAACTGGCCCAAAACGCTTGCATTCGTTATCTTTATTGTGTATACAAATTTTCTCATATCACTCCCACTTATGTACAAAACAACTTGCTTAAATATGAATATCAAGTGATGCTTCTATTTGGTGTATTTGTGTACAAACTTTGTAAAGCAAAATGTCCAATTTATCTATGGAAATATATTGTAACAAGACAGGAAACTCACAGTCTAAACCTAAGAAATGTTATTAGATTTAATCTACACCAACATCGCACTTCTAAGTTTAGAAACTCATTTGCTTTTTGAGTGATACAATTGCTTAACTCACCTGTATTTAATTTAATTACTCAAAACGCTATTAAAACCTTTAAGACCAAATACAAGATTGAGTTACTGAATTAAATGTCCTAACAGTTTGGTAAATTACCTTTGAAATGTTTGGATTTTGGTAATAGGTATTAATGTTTTTATAGTTAAGTTACTTTATTTTTAGGTATCATGGAAGAACGCCCTGCGAATGCTATCTTTTATGTAATTATTTTTGTATATTGCATAATAAATGTTTTTCTATTCTATTCTATTCTATATGTACAGCTTTTGACTGTTTAGAATTAGTTATGATGTTTTAAACACATTTAAAAAAACTTGTTTTCAGTAAATTGTTTAAAGCAAGTAATGGTGTTTTAAACGTGTTTGAAACACTTGTTTTTAATCAAAATGGGGCAAGCCAATTCAAAATGCTTATTTCTATGTATTTGTGGTATTATTCTATTGCACTTCGTGCTATTTTTTTTTCTTTTACTAAAGATTGTTTTCTCATTTTCTGAAGTTGCAAATGGTGAATGGTATTGCCTCCTGGAAATGTTATTTCTATGCAATTTTTAAAATTATAATATTGAGTGTTTATGTATTGTTTGTAATTTTTGTAGCCAAGACAATTGTGGAATAAATTCAAATAAAAAACCAAAAGGCAATAAAAGAGCGAGCACACAGTTTATGGATGGTGTGCGAGGCGTACACTATTTTGATGAGCAGCCAAAAGCATCAAATCTTCAAAAGAAAGTGCAACGTATGTGTGAATGGAAGGCAAAAGGTTTCCCAGGCTGCCAGCCTGTATCCATGGATAAAAATAATATTGTTTTGCTAAGCCAGAAACCATATAGGTAATTTATGTTATTTTGTCCATAAAAATTGTGTTAAACATTTGTAGGCCATATCTGACTATACAAATTAACTGACTACAAGTTATAATAAAAAAAAAACTAATTTGAAATACAATAATTACATATTCCAGAAAAATATACCATAATCAAATATTCACTGTTCTCAGTGACATTCCTCAGTAACTATAATAGTCCATTACATGGAATATAATAAATAATTAAATAAAAATGTTAATTAAAATTGCAATTTTGTAGATAAAACTATAACATTAAAATATTAATACTGATTATTACAATGAAATATATAAAATTAAATTATCCGTTGGGAATATATTATATAGAGTTTTTGAAAAATTGTTCTTTAATTTAATTTTAAAATCCTGTCTATCTTTTATAGATTTTACTCTTTTGTGTATAATTTACCGTTGTTTAGAACTGATCTTTTTCCAAAATCATCATTTTTGTTATTTGTCGTTACTGCCTTTTGTTGCAATGTTATCAATTTTCTTGCTAGTCTAAAGGTGTCAAACCTGTGCTATTTGTAATCAGCAAAAAGATACCTATTTAATGGACATATAATATACAAGGCTTTCCATATACAACAGTTAAATTAAATTTAATATTTCTGATGTTTATAAATTTTCTTTGAGTACAGATTTTAAAAATTAAGTAAAAAGCTAAAACTCTTATTTATTTATTTATTTTTATGAGTACACCCCATATAACATACACAGAGAGAATCTGGTCTGTTTTTATCTGCTCTGCTGCGGCAAAAATTTGATTGTAGGGAGATCGTTTTGTCAACAATCTCACCACTACAGTAAACTAATATCGATATGTGGCTCCAAAAATAAAAACTTAATAAAATTAGTTTACTGGAATTACATTTTCGATGAAATGTTGCAGCTAAATGTGCATTTTATGACGCTTCACCATATTCCAGAGTTATATACATTCTCACACACAAATTTCCTTGTAGCACAAAATCTCGTGTCAGAAATTTACAGTAACGTAAGTAGGTACAAATAAAACAGTTGTTTTTCTCAATAATGGGAAGTTTTTTCTATTTAGAGTAGAAATCTAGAGAAAAACAATTGCAGCAAATTCCTAAGAACACTATTCTGTTATCATTTCATGTACAGTCTCACTATCTATGTCTCTGTGTTATTAAAAAACATATTTATTTTTAGGGTCTCATGGAAAGCTGATGGTGCTAGGTATATGATGTTGATAGATGGAGAAGATGAAGTTTACTTTTTTGACAGAAATCACACTATATTCAAAGTTGATGGTCTTCGATTTGTTTATAGAAAAGACTTGAGAAGGCACCTGAAGGACACATTGTTAGATGGTGTAGGTAAATTTTAAGTACACATTTGTGGGTATAGAATTTAATATCACGTTAAAAAGGATTTTTTGTTTTTAAGGTAATGATCATATAATATTAATTGGACAGCTGGCTTTGTCTATATTAGATGTTTAACACTAAAATTTTTATATGAATTTTTAAAAATCATCAACTCTCAGACCTGAAGTATTTCTTATAGGATGTAGGACGTAGATGTTGTGTAACTTGTTTACTTTGAACCCTAGGTGTTTTTATACTACTATAAGTCAATTAGCCACTATATAATTACGCTATGGAGTCAATTAGCCGATTAATTTTATTACATTTTCATTTTCTACAAGTCATTGTTATAATTTTGGTACATTCTCCATGATTACAAAATGAAAATGTTTGAGCATTTAAATATTAATTTGCCATCTTATTTTAAGTGTAAAATACCCTAATAAAATGTCAAAGTGACTTGTTTTTCTAACCAACATCCCTCTAAAGCTAATTAATTAATAGAGAACAAGATAAAATTATTATAGTACTTGATTTTTGAAATTCATTATAAGTCTGAAAGGATTAATACAATAGATCAATATAGCTAGGCAGTAGAAGGCCCCCCAGAAAATCCTGCATCCATCCGAGAAAGTAACGCGCAAGGTTGCCAAGTGTGTTGAGGAAGCCGGCAGACGAGAGTAGCGAACATAGACTGCTTTTTGATTAAAATAATATTTAGCGTTGTTTCTTTGATTTAGTCATTCAGGTTTTTGTAGGAATAAGTTTGTTTTCTATTAAAATGAATGCTTACTACTAGAAACTTTATTTCAAGCTAACCTCATCAAATTTCAACCGCCAAAGATTAACAGCCAAATTAAGTATTCCTCTTTTAATTAAAAGGTCTCTTCTAATATTTAGTGAGTGGAACCGCCGCGTCTTGTTCCCGTTCTTGAGTCGAGGGTTACCACACGAAATTTAACTTTTGCAATCTGGTTTATCATCTTTATTATTTTGTTGGTATTTTATTTAAATTCTTTAAGAAAATTGTATGTTATTTGTACATTTACTTTGTCAGATAATAGGGCTAGGTCGAAATCATTTAAATGTATCCTGTTCTTTTGTGTTCTTTTTTGTAACAATAAATATTTTTTGAATTTAAATAAGTTATCTATTGTGTAGTTATATATATTTAATATATAAAATATAGGTTGTCCCAATAAAAAAAATGCTCTTTTTTCGTTCATTACTAATTATTTTCCAAGACTAACTGTTTTGGCCTCAAAAATTCACAAAATGGGTCAAATTGCAAAAACTGCTAGACATCGGCAAATTATTTCTATAGGTTTAGGTAGATCCAATAACAGTTATACTACTGTCATGAAAATATTTTTGAAAGCTTTATCAAATTGGGTATTTAACCTTAATTCAATAAAATGGTTGACAGTGGTTTCCTCCTCGAGTGTCTGAAAGTCCAACCGATATATAAATGGGGTGATCTAGGTGCTCCAGGAAACTTTTGTCCCATCTCCCTTCTGCCAACCTTTTCCAAGATAGTTGAAAAACTTGTAATGGAGAGAATGCTAAACTTCCTCATTCATCACAATGTCTTACAACAGTCGCAATTTAGGTTTCAAAATAATAAAAATACAACTGATGCTATATTCCATTTCTTGGAGCGCCTATATATCTGGGTCTCAATAAGAGCGACCTAGCTAGTTTGATTGTATAAGTCATGTGACTCTGCTGGGCAAACTGTCTTTTTATGCTTTTAGGGGAACCGTGTTTGAGTGGTTTTGGTTGCTGTTCTGGGGATTTTGCTCTCAGTATCAGTTTAAGTAATTAATTTTAATGAAAATGTAAGATCTGGAGAACCTCCTTGTACTCAATTTTAGCCTCAAAAATTTTTAAGCCACTTTTTATCAGTCATTTGTTAATAACTATAAAAGAAAAGAGTGCCCAAAAGAATGTCGTAGGCTTTGAAATATTGTCCGTTAGAAATAGATCCTTGTTTAACGCATTTCAATGCTAGAGTTGTATCCGGCTTTCAAGGTTTTTTCCTAACAATGTGGAATATTGTTTATATAATGGTTTTGTGAAAGCTTACTTAAGATATTTAATATTACGTGGAGGAAGTGTAAATTGCAAAAACTGTAAACACTTTAAACAAAGCTTTAAAGTAATTTTCAATTTTGATTTTCGTATCCCTGCATATCAGATATTTTATAAAGTAAAAATACTTCAAATAGGAAAATTAAACAATTTAGAACAAATAAAACTAATTTATTGCTACATAAAAATACAAGAATTCTGGAGCTAACGTTAAAATGACTCCCACAACAGTAAAACCAAGTTTTGCTATTTGAGAAGTCTCTTTTCATTGCTTCAAACCAGGATCACCTTTCATCACCTTCCCTAGGAACGAAGATAACATTTTTTAATGGGGAATTTGCCAGTTTTTTGCAAATTATCCAAAACAACTCTTAATTCTCCTGTGCACCTTTTCCATCGTTTTATAGATGGACGTAAAAATAAATTTAAGAAAAATCTGGATAAGTTCAAATTATGGTTAACGCTAACAATGGATTTATTTCGAATTTCGGCAGAATTTCGTTTTCCGTTTTCTTCGTTGCCAAAGCCTTAGGACTTCTGACATCACAAGCACTATGTTGCTGGATTCTGTGGCGCGAACACTATTAATGAAAAAATAATTTCACGTTTATATGCCTTTATATGGTATCTACTTTCATTTTACAAAATAAAAAAATTGTTGATAACCGGATTCTTAGTGGCATTAACCAAGCTGCCAAAAATAAATCTTTTTGGTTCTCCAGATATTTCTAATGGGCCACTGAGTTTGGTGCACCAGTATTTTAGATTGTGCTAGCAACATGTAATCTTTAACTTTTTTTGATAAACATTGCCTCCCTCTTGTTTTAGGAAATGGTGATAGACAAAGTTGAAGGAGAAAACATTCCCCGTTATCTTGCCTATGATATTATCAAATTCGAAGCACAAGATGTAGGTAAAATGCCCTTCTACCCCACAAGGCTTCATTGTTTAGAAATAGAAATAATTAAGCCTCGCTATGCAGCTATGGAACAAATGCTGATTAACAGAAACATGGAACCATTCAGTGTCAGGAAAAAAGACTTTTGGCCTATTGCGCAAGCTGCTAGCTTGTTAGGAGAAAAATTTGCTAAGAGTCTTAGTCATGAACCCGATGGTTTGATCTTTCAACCATCTAAGGATGTATGTATTAATTTATTGAAATAATTACACAAGCATTTTTTATTTTATTTTGCAATAAATACCTTGCAGGTTAAAAACCTAAATGGTTCACACCTCAAATACCTCCCTCTAATGTCACAGGTTTCTAAATAGAGTACACATATAAAACAGACCAGTAAGTGATCTAGTGCTTTAAGGCTTAAAGCACTGGATTGTGACTAGAGGAAGAGCTGACGGGCCTTAGTTCGAATCCTCGATATGACGGAATAACTTTTTAATATTAATTAAAAATATTCCATCAATCCGCTACTTCCTTGTTAAACAATGAACGAATGAAGTTATACCATATAACGCTAGGTATAATCCCATTTTTTTTGGTTCACCCAGTAGGACTTTGGTACAATGATAAAAAATTCTTCTTTTTACTGAACTACAATATATAAATATTTCAGAAAGTTTAACAGAGGGCCAAATTACATTTAAAATGTGCCAGACAAAATATTGTTTTTTTTTTTTAATTTTGAAGCAAAGCGAATTTTTCTTTCTTTAACCCTTCCAATATCACTCAATATTTAAAAAGCTAAATCATAATAACTAATAATAATAACAGAACTGATCCTTGTGGAACACCTTTTATCATTCTCTGGCTGCCCAATCTGAAATATAAGATTCTATCCATTGCATGGACATACTTCGAAAACCATATATCTGTTGCTTTTGTAGCAGTGTCCTATGGCAAACAATCAACTGCTATTGAAAAGTCATAGAACTCTGCCGCCACCGCCTCTCCCTCATTTGTACCTACATACACCTGCTCTAGGAAGGGAAAAATTGCATCGTTAGTATTCTTAGATTGCTGAAAACCAAATTATACCTGAAAGTATATTAAAGCGTGACAGGTTTTTTTTATCCATACTTTTACCAAATTTTCATTTCACACACCAATATTTGAACAGACCAGTCATCTGGTCCAGCAGAGTTTTTATTGACAGTGTCTGAGAGGACCTTCTTAACCTCTGCAAAAGCAGTGCTAGCAAATTCATAACTCTCTGGGATATGAAAAATATTTAAGTAGCTTAAAGGTTGATTCTTAGGGTTTAAATTAGCAATTAGCTGGTCTGTAACTGAAAATCATTAAAAAATGTTTTAAGTTTTATTACTGGAATCATGTAGTCTTTTCGTATAACACAGTTCTTTTGCTGATGTTATAATGCGCTTATAGAAGCTCCTATATTTACTAACGTAGTTGTCAATAAAATCGTTAAAACCATGTTTTATAAGTACAAATTATTAACAAACGAAAATAGTATACAAATATTAAAAATGTTTTACCTATTTGTTATTAGAAATTTAAGTAGATATTGTATTCAAAATAAAAAATATATTGATGGAATTAAGTTGTAAAACTCAATAAAATAGGTACAGAAATACCCAGTCATGAACTTTTATAGTTTTATAGTGACATATTGACAGTTTATGAGAGAGTAAGCTAAGAACAAAGCTACTTAAAACAAATCAGACAACGTTGCAAGTATTATTTTCACCTAAGGAACACTACCTGTGGGATAATATTGATATTACATGGTTAATCTTTCAGAAAAAATATTTTTACCTTCACATTCTAACATTAACTAACATTTTAGGTCTTTAGCCGTAACATATAAGTTATAATATAATTATATAAAGAAATTAAATAAAGAAATAAATCAATATCAATCATATATACTTAGTTCAAATCCAGCTGAGCACACAGACTAGAAGTAAAATACGCACAGACAAGTGTAAAATGTATCTAAATGTACTGCATCCCATTCACGCCAGTTAGAGGCTGGATTAGGTCGAATATCTCGTGATGGATAGGGGGAGTTGATGTAGATACCTACTTACTAATTGGTAGGTAACTTCAAGAATTTGTTACTTGCAGTTTCTGAAGGACTTGACTGTTAGGAAGTCATTCTTTTTTTCACCAACTGATCTGGGAGGGATAAAGGAATCCATATCTGAATTAAGGAAAAATGGAGTTGCCAAATAGGATAGAATGTCTGCACGGATATTTTTGGAGTTTCGTAACAAGGCTCTAGATATTTTGGCAAACTGCATCAATCTTACATTTATAGCGGCGATTTTCCCTCTTGCCTGAAAATGGCCCCAGTTCGTACCTTTGTTCAAGTGAGTTGACCAAGAACAGCCTTCAAACTACAAGTCAATAGCACTATTGCCAACCCTGTCTATGATGGCTCTTCTTGCAAGGAAAAAGGTTTTTTAGACTGGAGCAATTCGGGTTTCAGGGTGCAAAGGGCACAAATATTATTTTAAAAATTATATTTTAGCCTAAGCGAGAAAGAGGCAGCAGCGGCAGTGTTTAAAAGCCTTCGACTGTGTGAGTCACACTATACTGTTGCAAAAGCTAGAGTTCATGCTTTTAGGGATAGATCACAGGAGTGGTTTAGGTTTTATCTGAATGCCAGAGCTCATAACGTTTCTTTTGGTGGCTGTGTTTCAGAATGGTGTATGTTTGGTTCTGGTGTCCCACAAGGACCTGTCTTGGGTCCTATTTTATTTTTGTTGTATGTTAATGACTGCAGGTATCAACATAAGAGGCCGATTCACACTTTGTGCAGATGACGCTACCATCCTTTGGCATGACAATAACATTGACAGACTTAGCGAAATTGTTAACTGTGATATGGAGATATTCTGATATGGAGATAATCAAAACTTGGTGTGATGCAAATAAATTAGCATTAAATTTTTCTAAAACAAATGTAGTGTCTTTGGGTGTGACTTGGGTGAAATTCGTTTGGAGGCTAATGGCCTACAAAATGTTACTGAACTGTTCTTGGGCATTTACCTTGATAGTCAGTTGAAGTTTAAATGTCATATTAGGTCATTAAAATCAAAACTGGCAGAATTATATCAAATGAGCTGGATGGTAGCATAGTAAGATCAATATGTTTCTCTTTAATTGAGGCACATTCCGCATATTTATGATAAGGTATTTGTTGACACTTCTGGTTAAGTTCAGGAAAGAGGTCAAGAAACCGCTATGTGCGAGAGCCTACTATACGGTAAATGAGTTTTTAAATGAAAATTTTAGATTTGAATTTTTCTCCTCCTGTATCATCTATAATCAAATACACTCTCTTCTTTTTACGTATTGGGCCCTTGTAGAGCCTGAAAATTGTTTACTATTTGTCACTTTCTAAACAATAAAGAATTTTGAGTTTGAGGTCACGCCCAGTTATGGCTGATTGTAAAAAGTAGACTAATAGTTACTAAAAATAAAAAAGATAGTCTATTTGTGTTTTTGATGTTATATTAAATTTGCAATTTTTATGTATTGATTTAAAACAACATTATATTGTTTAACAGTTTTGGTTCAAAGCAAAGGTTATAATATAGTCTCAAAACATTTAATCATTTCTGGAATGGTAATGGACGTTGGGTGTGATCATTATTGAGGTTATCCAATTTTATTTTTAGCCCTACGTTGCTGGAAGATGTGATGAGGTTTTAAAATGGAAACCTCTTGACATGAATTCTGTGGATTTTAGACTGAAAATAGTAAAAGAAGGAGGTGAAGGCCTTATTTCTGAAAAATTAGGGTACTTATATGTTGGTCAGTTTGAACCACCTTTTGCTAAAATGAAGTATACTAAAGCAATAAAAGATCTCAATGGTAAAATTATAGAGTGTAAGTTTGAAGATAATCAATGGAAATTTATGAGAGAAAGAACTGACAAAACATATCCTAACAGTTATGATACAGCGAAAGGTAAGTGTAAAAGTGGTCCAGTGTCATTTAAAATAGCAAAATTATTACATATTTTAGTTCAGTCACTGAAGGGGAAACCTCAGGAAATTAGGAAGACAATTTTTTTTAATTGTAGCTTTAGGCAATTTTTTTATTGTAGCTCTTTTGAACTGGTCAAAGCTTATGATGCTAGACCTTCTGCAAGTAAAAAAACTGCTAAAATTAGTTTTTACTTTGCTCATAAGACTGACACGTTTTCCCATTTCCTGGTTTTGTCAGTATGTCTATAGGCAGCATAGCTTAATAACTACTTATCCAATTGAGTTTAAATTTTGCTCAAAAATCCGGGGTCATATGAGGATGAAATGGTTACATTTTGGTAAAATCCAATATTGCAGTACAAAAAATGAAGTGGTGTTATAAGGATATAGGAATAAACTAGTTACATTTTTTGTGTAAATCCTTTATGGCGGAACAAAATGATGGCCTAATGAAATGTTAAGAAATTCTCATCTCGCTTATCTGAACAAGCATGCCACTTTTTGTTTTCATATTAACGAGAGTCTGCTGTAATATTAGTAATAATAAATTAGAACGAAAGCTTTCACGGCTGTGGTCAATTAAGAATCATGGTTCTTGGTGTGGTTCAGTGTTCCGATCTCGTGAAGTGAAGATCTCTGAAGATGCCTCGTGCAATCGAAGGCGAAACGTCGGAAAGTGATTCCATTTTGACACGGTCTAATCCCAAGAACCATGATTTCTTAATATTAAATTAATTAATAACTTAAAAAAAAACTAACTAGTTTATAGGATTTGTATAAGTTATTACCAAATAATTACATGTATATATAGACTGTTTATTATAAGTAGTGGATTTCTGTAGAGAGAAGTTATGGGTAAAGGTGAGTTTACATATTTTAATTGTTTTGTATGAATATCTAGCCAAATATTAAAAATCCGGCTATATGAAGACCCACAAAGTGGATTTTTGGTATTAAACTGAATTTTCATTATTCGGTAAAGTAATGGTACCACAAAAATCCGGCACCATAACGGTTTGACACGCTAGATTTCGTTTTTCAGGGGATTTGTGTACTATTTATTAATAATTATGATAAATCAGTTATAATTTTAGTATTTTCTGTGGATTTTGTAGTATCTAACGACAAAATGACGGAAACAAAGTAAATAGGGTTTTTTATTGTCTTTATTTGAGTTCCCGACTTCTGTAGACTCATTTGTTGGAGTATAAACAAGGATCGTTAAATTTTCGATATGAAGCCTGGTAGCTCAATGGTAGGGTGCTCCAGTTGCATTACAAAGGATGACTGTTTTAATCTCGGTCCCGGCGATGACTTTTTTTTAGTTTTTTTTTAACTTATAATTTTGTTTGTAGTTGTGTTTTAAAAATAGGATTTCATTTTTGTTAGCCTTGGTTTGGCCTAGGGTGCTCCAGTTGCATTACAAAGGATGAGTGTTTTAATTTCGGTTCGGGCGATGACTTTTTTTTAGTTTTTTTTTTTAACTTATAATTTTGTTTGTAGTTGTGTTTTAAAAATCGGATTTCGTTTTGGTTAGGACCGGTTAGGCTTTTTTTTAAGTTGATGTAAAAAAGTGTATCTATATTAAAACAAGGAGCAAGACCTTTTTAGTTTTTTTTTTGACAAAACCTATACTGTTGATAATTTTGGCACTTGAAGCAACTACCTATATTTCAAAAAAATTTTCCAACAAAACGCCGAAAAATACGTAAATAATAATAAAACGCTTGAAATAATCGTTTGGCGTAATTTGCATTGTGTTTCGTCTTTTATCCGGCAGTCATTTTTATCATCAATTGTGTATTTGAAATGACACAATTTGAATTGAAATATTTCAGATTAAGACGCAAAATTTAAATTAAATTGGCGATGATAAATCCTCTCATATAATATAATGGCTATTTGAATATTAGGCAGTCCAACAAAACAGCTGACTGCCGTCAATTTAAATTAGAAGGATATTTATATGTGTATATATATATATATATATATATATATATATATATATATATATATATATATATATATATGTATATATATGGGGGACAACTATTGACATTAGTTAGTTAGTGGATCATTTTAAACTATGTATATCCAAGTTCAATCTGTGCATTTAATATTTTGGGCTGCATCCCGTACATATATTTTTTTATAAACAAAACCTAAATATATTAATAAAACAAACATGTTTTTATTTAAATAAATTTTCATGCATGTCAGAGTGAAAAAAATATATAACCTTTTCAGGTGAATATAATAAGAATAAGAAGTTGTGTCTTTACAATAAAGCTGACGACAAGTGTAGAGGAACTCAAATTTTTTCAACGTAATGAAACCCTTAACCTTTACTAGACTTAAACTTATGTGTAAAAAAAATTTAATTATATACTTGCTCTCTAGGAAAGGATTATACCATCGAGACCCTAAAATAAATAATTAATGAGAAGTTATTGAGAAACTCAAATTTTGAAAAGAAAGTCCATGTCGATTGTACTTGTAAAACTGAGTCTGGAATTTCCACCCTTCATAATTTAATAACTTTAAGAACTTCCATCCTGAATGCATAACAAGATCTTTTTTCATTCAGTCATATATTTTGCTGTGAGACACTTTTGATAAATCTTAGTTTTAAGTAAGCAATAACCCTATATGGTTATTGTAGCTTCATTTCTACATAAAAAATATTCTCTAAAAACTATAGGCCATAGCTACCACACTTGTGCTAGGGTAATATCAATTTAATAGGTGTACATTATTTAGTTCCTAAAGTATGTAATAAGATTCCACATACGATGAATTCGTAAGATTAAGATAGAATGTAAAAAAAATATGTATTACTTGTATAATGAATTTAAGAATTATGAGACTTTTAAGTAAGATTACCTCGATTTTCCAAACACAAAAAATAGTTACAGAGTGTATAAAGGTAAAAATTATTTAAGACCCATTAATATTGATAAAATATAAAAAAATAATACAGCATGGAAACATGTAAAGGTACAAAATGTAATATAACTTTTTCAAACATATCTATGATCACAGTTTCAATTGAACATAACTGTTAATGAGCTAGATTAATTTTAGTTTCTTAATAAATGATTAATATGACATGTTTTACACACATTTGCGCCTAATTTAATTTAGTAGTACGTAAATCCTCTCCTTAATGCAGCAATCCACGTCTGCCGCATCGACGAAAGTCCATTCAATCGTTTTTCACATCTAGAATTGAACTTTTTTGAAACTTAAAAAAATAAATTAACATTGCCTCTTAGCCCTCTACTTCCACACTTTGCAATACAACAAAAGGAAGGCATTTTAAGGTAAAAAAAAAGAAAATAAATAACAAAACTCCCATATACTTATGTGTAAAAATTCGATTTGTTTGTCCGACGGCCGTCAAAAACAGCTGATCGGTGACGTTCAACTGACAGATAGTTGGAGTACCCCAATTGTGTTTTTGTCACTTTGACATAGATACAAAATGGTGCCTCGTTTTTTACATCCACAAACACTTCTCCAGCTAAAAGTTAAGTTATAAAACCTCCTCAACTCAAATCGTTGCTGAGTAACATAACATATTGTTACAATCAAATTTAATACTGTCGGACGCTTTGTCAGTGATTTTATTTTTGTATTTATTATTATTTCTTAGTATGTATTCATAAAAAAAAGATCACTAGATATATTTTTTTTGAAATCGGAAAAACTTTTATTTTATAAACTTAAACTAGATTACTTTTTAGCAATTTAAACTGAAAAAAAAAACAGGTACGAGATTCGTTTGTTCTCGTTAAATGTCTAAGCTATCTAGTTTTTGTAAAATGGTGCTTTAACGTATGATAAAACCTCCGATGTTCTTTTTGGCTAGATATGATTATTATTTGGTAAATTAGACGGAACAAGTAATAAAACATTTTGATTAAGTTAGGGTTTGTAACCCTATTATGTAAATGTGAAAAATGGAGGACACAATATCCTGTTCTCATGATTTTTTCCCTAAATATGATTGTTTCTGAGATAAATCGATCAGAAACTATAGTTAATTCTGTACCACTGACATCTTCAGCTAGGGGAATAATCTGAAAAACGCATCGAGAAACTAAATTTACAATAACTCCACTGACGACTATCAAAATCGGACTTTTTCTTTCTTTACATCGCTTCTTCCTTTTTCTGGGGTCTTATATTATTGTATGAAATCAAAGAGGAATTTGTGATTTATTATGTGTTCGTAAAGAAAATAAATCAACTTGAAATTTAATAAAGAAAAAATTTATCAAAATATAATTATTACCAACGTGTTTGCAATTTCCAAATTTTTTTAACTTGACAGGAAATGTCAGTGGGAGCAAGTTAATAATAGATTCTGATCGATTTATTTCCGGAACTAGGAGAGATTGTCAGGACCATTTTTGTACAGGGTGTCCTGACCTTAATTTTTTAATAATTGCTCCATCGAAAATATTTGGCAGATATTGACAAAAGAAAAAGGGAATTTTTGCATTTTTTTTTTTAACTTTCGGAGGGTCCAGCAATATAAACTTTGGCTAGTTCGAAATAATTAAAATAAAATATACAAATAAAAAAATAGCCTGCTTCCTAATTTGAACGAAAGGTAGCATTTTTTTTGTTTTGAAATATCTTTAGAAATATTGCAGATATAAACTTCACTCATAGGAAATTAAAATAAACTACATGTATATAAATAGGTTTTCATTTTGTGGTACATATGATAGCTTCTGAGATAAAACGCATTAAACACCATGTAATATTTTACCTACTTAGAGTCGTGAGTAAGAAATCAAAAAGAAACTAATTGTACGGGATTAATTACTTTATAGTATCATTACATCTAGATCTGAAAAAATGAAAGAAGCAATGTTATGTCAATAAATGAATGTCCTACTCTATTTCACAGTAAATTGTTATAATAATACTTTATTGCCAGATTGTCAACTTAACGACCTCATGCAATTAATTTTGTCCTTGTGCATATTTTTCTTGACTTTTATCAGATTTTATCAAATCAGCCCATGGATATTTGGTATTTTAGAAACCCATCCTTAATAACTTTTGAACGATTAATTAAAAAAAGTTAAAACAAAAAACTCATATTCTTTTTTATTTTGATGTTTTTTTTCTCATAATTAGTAACTGTTTTTTAGTTGGCTACCAAAAATCTTCTTGAATTCGACTTTAACAATATTTTGTTTTTAAAAGCGAGTAGTTTTAAAACAATTGTTTTCTGCTCTAAAAGTCGGGCAAGTATGGTAATTTCTTTTTTCGTATTAAAGTCGATTTATACGTAGTGCCGACACAGTTCCGTCCAAATTTTATCATTATACTTAGAAGCAATACTGAAGGTAAAAAAAGTCACTGTGCCGGACGTGTGTAAAGCTTTTGTTTTAAATTATAGACACCAATATTTTTTGTCACTGTCACTGATACATCAGTACAGAACTGAATGGGCACGTCACTGATATGTATAAATTGGGCTTTATTATTTTGGCTTTACATTCAAGCCATTAATTATGTTTATCCTGACTACATTTTAGATCTAAAATTTCTATCTGGATATGCAGGGCGACAGGGTAGAAGGGCGATTTTATCAGGTGGAAGTAAGCTAATTTAGAGCAAAGAAAAGCGAATAGTTAATAGGGTGTCAACACTCAAGAGCTTTGGAGTTATGGTCTTTTTTTTTAACTTAACAAAAAAAAAGTTCACACCTTGTATTTCCAGAGGGTTTTTTTACCAGAAACTACTAAAGGAAAAGTTGCCTACCATCATACATGATTTTCGAAAAATTCCGCGCCCGGGAGGAAACACCCTCGGCGGACCCAGCGGCAACATTATATTTTTCTGAACGCTACACTAATTGTTATTTTGAAGGCCATTTATATTAGATCACATTGTAATGAATTTAAAAATTACATTTTAAATTTTTGTTGTCTAATTAATTAATGTTTTATCGAGCTTGACTCTAGTATTTTTTTTTAAATTAGGGAACAAATATAATATCAAAAATATTGATACAAATGGGCACCACAGTATTTACCCAAGCAGGGCTACGGCGAATCAAGTCTTCACAAACTATTTGGAGAGTATCTGGATTGTTTTTGATCCGCTTTGCTGCGGCAAAAAGATCGTTTTTATCAACAACTTCACCTCTACGGTACACTAATGTCTTCATATAATTCCAAAAATAAAAATGTATTAAAATTAGTTCGCTCTAATTACGTCTTATGTCTTGTAAATCAGCATTTTCGACTGTTGTATACATTTTTCAACTTACACGAATATCATTATAATACAAAATCTCCATGTTCTAAATCTACGTTAACATAAAGTACAAATTTACAGATAACGTTTCGTGATCATTATAGAAACATCATAGGCTTTTGCAGTGACTTGCATTGGTCCGATCTGGGACGATAATCAAAGTAGAGCATTGCCGCACGCGGCTAGTACTTGGATAGGTGACCACCCGGGGAAGGCCGTACTCTGTCTAGTGACGGCTTGCTACCAATTGGTAGCACTATAACCGCGTTCTTTATAAAGATACCTTGAGGTCCCAATGCGTTTTCGGTACTTGGACATCGTCGACGGAAACTCCGGCCCACTGAAGTCACTGAAGAAGGCAACTACTGCATTATTCTTAGGCCACAGCCCTTCGTGACTGTTCAAATTTAAAAAAAGCTCTACAGATGTTAGGTTTTATTATAAAAACTTGCGGTGATGTCTCTGTTGACACTTTAATACTTCTGTACTGCTCACTCGTCAGGACTCATCTAGAGTGTGCTTCCATACTTTGATCTTGTTATAATACTTATAAAGAAAGATTAGAAAAGATATTCAGCAAATTTGTCAGATTATATGTTTATAAACTTAATATGGTAGACCAAGTTGATGACGTTTTTTTTAATTCTTTATCTCAAACCCTTAGAAATAAGGAGACAATTTCATGATTTACCCTTTGTAAATAGATTAATTAACGGGTGCTGTGTAGATTGCCATTCTTCTTAGTTAAATTCCGATTAAAATACCTGCGAGACAGCTTAGGGAGAAAAAAATTTGCAAGTCCAATTTCATGGGACAAACTATGGTATTAACTCTTTATTAACTCAGTCATTAGCATATATAAATAGCCTCCCTAAGCTCAACCAATGTCTTTTGAAACCGTTTGAACCATTCTGTATGGTGATATGTTGTGAATATTACTAGATGTGTAGTTATGTATAAGTTGTTATTTACATATTGATTAAAAACTGTAAATGGAGTATTCTATATATTATTTAATTAAGTAAACTGCAGCACCAGATGGGATTCGTTTCCTGTTGCCGTTTGGGGTGTTCTGTAATAAGGGCCATTTATAACTTATTTGTTTTTTAAATTTTACGATTTTTTAAATTTTTAAGTAGTGAATTAATAATGATGTAACTAATAGTCCTGGATGGATAATATAATATTAATATATTTATCTTTTTTCTTTTCTTAGGAATGGCTTAAATTTGACTCCCCCTTCTGCTTATATAAATATGAGACATTTTGGTTAAAATTACGTTATAATTATATGTTAAAATATTTATAATTATTACCCATTCAATTTTTTAAACTTTTGGATCACGTCTTGAAGTAAATAAACCGCGAAAAAAGTTGAAATATCGCCAAATTAAAAAAACACAAAAACAAGAAATATAAAGACAAAGTGTATAAAGTGTAGACTAGTGTTATGTAGTGAAGCAATAAAAATCTTGCACATTCAATAAGGTGTGGCTAATCCCAAACTCAGTTCAGATTTTTTTGAATGTTCAAATAGGTCATAAACTCTTGTGCACAGGCTTACTGTTTAAAGTATAAATCATGTAAACTTAATAATATGGGCAGGCAAATTGTAGTTTCGCACGGCAAAAGACCAAAACATTTAATAAATATGGAATTATAGAAGTGCAACCGGATATTTCATTCTTAAAAAAAACTATCGCATGTTCAACGATGCCAACAAATCAAACAGTAAACGTAGAAATGACTCAATTTGTTAATGGATCCGTCAAAAAAACACAAAAACAAGAAATATGCAACTCTTTTCAAACAATACTTTGGGCATTACAAACTCTTGTGACAGGACCGCTGCTGCGTTTAAGAGTATGTTCCCTCACAGCAAGATAGACTTACACTTTTCAGTGGGAAAAACAAAGGTGTCATGTGATAAATTACTGTATAGCATATTTAAAATCATCTTTACAAAAAGAGCTTGAAGACTGTCAATTTTACGTCGTTTTTTTTTGATGAATCTGAATAAGGTATCACAAAAATGTCAATGGCTAGTCATAAGATTTGTAACAAAAATACCGACAGATACTGACAATAAAGAGACTGACTGGGAGATATATGAAGTTTTGAGAACTATGTATTATTTTTTGAAAGACTTTCCAGCTCGCCAGGCACTATACACAGTAATTACTGGAGGCACTGAATTTTCCCAGAAGTTTATATCAATAAGATGGCTTGAAAATGGCCCTTACATAGAACGAGTTCTGAAAATTTTCGGCTAAGTAAGCGAATTTATTACAAGCGTTCCAGAAAGTCATAATAAAAAAAAGTTAAAGGCTGCATAAAAACTCTTTGTTGAAAGCCCAACTGGTAGCTGTAAGGTTTGGTATATGAGACTTCGAACCGTTTTTACCGCGATTTCAAAGCGACAAACCACTTGTACCGTTTTTGTATATTGCCATAGTGCAGTTTATAAAAAAACAATGGCAAAGTATGGGAAAAAAATCCACATTGGGTTTGAAGCAAAACGTCTTAATCGATGCAAAATGTACTGAAAAAGATCAGATTCTGGCTTTAATTCAAGACTATACAACACAATACAGAAATGCAGTATCAAAAAATGGCATCAGAAGTTCAGAACACTAGGAGCCAAAATTTTGATGAATTTAGTGATAATGAAATTTTGATGAGTTTTACGATTCGCTTATTGGAGCCGCCAATGTGTGATGCATAATGAAGGTTTGTTTCACTATTTCTCATGGCGACGCCAGCGTGGAAGTAGGATTTTCGATAAACAATTAATTTTTAGTAGAAAATCTGTTGAGGGGACTCCCTTCCTCCTTATATGCGATGCCTTAATAAACTTTAATGGTCTACATAATTTCAAAGCCTTTAATTATTGTTGTAGGAAGTTCACGAAAAAGGTATCATGAGCACTTAGAGAAAAAAAGGGAAACATGAAAGAGAAAAAGAAACTCAAACAGAAGCAATAGAAGAGGGAAAAAGGAATGTTTAAGGGTGCACAAATTATTGATTCCATTTAAGACTTCGCGGATTTGATATGCACTTTCTGATTATTGTGTAAAAAATTACACAAATCCGAATTTAGCTAAACTACCTAATACGTGTTTAAAAAACATTATCATTCATTTTTATTTTTGTCAGTTGGTACTCAGTACTTATAGTGAAACAGAAAAGGTATATTTTAGAGTTCAAATCTTACTGAAAATACCTAGTAAATGTATAGCAGAACAGAACGTATTTTTGCTTCCTAGGTACCTAACTCCATATTTATTGATTGGTTATTATCTCCTTAGAATAAGATGCAATAATAGCTTAAATGACAAAACTACTATATACCTAAAATACTGATCTCAGATGGTTCTTGCTATTTCTTTATTATAGAAAAAATGGTATCACTTGTAATGTAAATGATTTATAATCAATACAATTTTATTACAATATAACTGTTATAATTTTTTTCAAACAAGTTTTTTTTTCCGTACATATTGGAACATCCAAATGTTTTTGGACTAAAGTTCAGAGTTCATTTAATAGAGCCAAGTCTTTTAACTAGAATTATATGTATTGTTGGCTTTACAAAACACCACAAGTAGAGAAACAAATAATTAATAAACTCATTGTAAAAAAGACCAAATATGAAGGTTATGAAAATATTCGTTATTTAAAAATTTAAGAAAAACTTGCTTTAAAATGAAAATGGTTGGTCAGGAAAAATTAACTAGTTAGCATATGTTGTGGACACCCTGATAGTAATAATAGTTGGAAAAACCTTGTTATTGTGTAAGTTTTGTCAGTTTGCATTTCTAAAATTATAAGTTATTAATTATATATTTTTTTCAGCTGTGTGTGGAAGTATATCAGATCCAATTACAAAAGAAAAATTATTAAATTATATAGAACTTTATCAATATAATGATGATTCAGAAATGATGCCTCCGCCCATGAAGAAAATAAGACGGTGATTTTTAGCAAATGACATTTATTGTTAAAATAATTTTTTATTACATTTAATTATTTATTTTATGTTATTTTTCTATGTTATAAATGAACACATTAACTTAAAAGTTGTGATTATTCATGAATAAATGAATATAAAATGTAACCGAGTTGTACTAATACTTATAACATTAAAAAGTAAATCTTATACATACAATTCCTAAATTTAATATTGTACAGAAGCAGTCAAGATATAATACAAACATGCATATAACAGTCTTACATGGCTACTTAAAACAGTTGCAATGAGACTAGGGATTTATACGCAAACTTGTCTTTCTCTTTGCATATCAAGTATGAGGTTTATCACTTAGCACAAAATTAGAATTAGTCTTTGGTAACAAAATTAATCAAAAATTATACAGGGCCACACCATTTAACTGCAATAAATTCCATAACTTGAAAAACCATTCATAATTTGGGAGAACTGTTTTGCCAGTCAAGTTGTTTTCTTCAACTTTAATCTTTTGGTAACGTTAATTTTATCCTGAAGTCCTCTGTGTAAGAATTATTGCCATACACTTTTTTTTTAAATCAGAAATAATGTAAACATATTTTAAGTTAGATGTCTTATACATAGATTCAACTGTTTTTGAGAAAATGTATGTAACAAAAAATATGTTTAGAATATTTCAGTGATATAAAAAAAAACTAACAAAAAATCTGGAATCTAGAAACTTAATGTAATGGGTAAAACAGTTTTTCAAAATTATGAATATTTTTCAAATTATAGAATTTATTCTGATCAAATGTTCCACCCTGTGTAAATATTCCTAAGTGTACAATCCTCAAAATCTAATAAATAATATCACAATGAATCAGCACTATGCATTATCCTTAATACTTATTTTAACAGATAGTTCCTTCATTATACTGCCACATGCCATTAATTTTTCTAACTTTGTTTTCTTTCAATAATTTTTGCAAATGGTGGTTTACATTGCCTTCTGCTGCTTTGGCAAGTTTTTCTGGCAGATCTGAGTAAATCATTTTGACTAAATTATATTCACTAAAGGATTGCTTACAGTTATTACTCAGTACATCCATTATTTGTTGTTCCCTTTGTAAACGGTGACAAACATAGTATTGAATTTTTTGAATTGGGTCCTGAAACAATATAAAATTAAAAATTATCTTATATATTCATATTCTTTTTTATCTTGTTGATTTAAACTTTATTTCTAAATTAAGGCCTTTGTATGAATCCAGCATCATGCAAAATTAATATCAGACTTTTAAAAGATGTAACCTTTTTATTTTTAATTCTCTTAAAATAACTCTGATGTCACAGGTTTCTAAAGAGTACACTTAGCAACATGGTAAATTTTAACCTGAATTTATATTATGTCTATAATAGAAGTCCCTAAACCACCCTCGGAACCTGCCAATCACAACATAAATTGTTTAATGTGCTTCCTATTACTTTGTCGTTTATTTCGGCGTAGTATTAACAAATTTTGTTGAATGTTCATTATGAGCTTTCCAGGCTCAGTAGTAGAGTTCTTAACTTTCGATGCAATGAATGCGAGTTTGAATTCCAGATTAGGATGACTTTTTTTTTTAACAGAACATGATTAATAAAAGAGTGGATTATATATATTTTTTAAGTTAGATTGGTTTAGCTATAAAGAAAGACAGTATGCCAATTTTATACTGTTAAATCTATAAAATCACATGCTAAGCTAACCTCAAATCATTAAAAATAAGATTTGGAATATGCGCACCTGCTAAAGTGGGTAATTGGTGAGGGTTAGGGTCATCTTGTCTATAATCCCCAAGTAATTATAACCTATAAAAGAGTTTACTGTCGAACACTAAGGCAAGCACAAAAACCTAAGAAAAATGAGCTTGCTCCAGTTATTCTTATATTCATACTGTATACATTTTCACTGCAAAAAAATGAATGCAATTACTCTATTAAATGCAAAATAAAATTTAAAGCATAAACTAACAAGAGCTAGGACAAATGGAAGCTTTGTCAGGGAAATATTAAAAAACACTTACTTGAATGATATTGCCATGTCCAGGGTAAATTACACTAGGCTCCGTATTTAAAATTATTCTTAATGAATCCATGTAATCATACAAGTCTTCAAATACTGCAGTTCCTTCACCCAAAATGCAGTCTCCACTAAAAATTGCATTGTCCTCTAGCAAATGGAAGACTACATGGTCACTGGTATGTCCTGGTGTATGTAAAACTCGAAGAGTGGCTCCTTCAACTGAAAATTCTTGCCCATCCTTAAAGCATCCTAGATCTTTATGAATCTTGTTGTCTTCATAACGGGGATATTTCCAAATTTCACAGTTTTCTGAAAATTAGTTGACTTCAAATTTTAAACACATTAATAGGAATCACATACAGAAATTTGAAGGGAAACTAAAACCTTTAAAAGAAATAGTTTCTATTGTAAAAATATATTGGATGGAGGGAGACATGGCTGTAAAGGGCCACCTAAGTAAAACAAGACTATACCACAGGAATCACAACTATAGATTCCATGGAAGTTAGGGGACTTTGCTGAACACATAATTTGCACTGTGCGGCTCTTCAATATAGAGACATCAAAATTTTGGGAATACAAAACTAGAATCAAGGAGGATTACTTACTGCAAAGGGTTCAGTACCTTATCAGTATGCACAATCCTTGGTGCTATGCTTCTGACAGTAGAGAAAAAAATGTGTGAATATAAGAAAGACTTTTAAAGAAATACTTTAAACTATGTAAATAATTTTTTTAGTAATCATATTCAAGCCCAGACGAATGTAAATACTATGTATATTAACATAAATAAATGAAATTTTAAATTTTAGTCGTATGAATAAATATATACTAACTGGCCAGGCAGACGTTGTTTTGCATTTTCCATTAGATGATGCAATGAGTTTCCAGTGGAATTATAAGAACATGGGGTGCATTCACCACATTGTTCAGAAATGTTATTGAAGAAAAAGAAATATTGGTTTTATAGAAAAAATACACAATAAAAACAATACAAAAAATTGTGTTAAAAGGTCTTGGTAACTAGATGATCATTTCAAAAAAAAAATCTGGTTTAGTGTTTTAAATATATAGATAGAATTATATAAATAATATGACTAAAAACACTTGATAAAATGGTGACTTATTATTATTAACAGAACTAGCCTTTACTTGATGGAAATCCATTTTAACTAAACAAAAACACTTGTTTAAAATTTCCACTTTATTTATAACATGTCTATATTGAAGGTGTTTAAGGCCTGAACTTGTTTTTACAATTGCAGTTATCAGATGGTAAAATGTTTTGGGATTTTTTTGTTATAGCCTAATACAGATTTAACCATGAGGAACTGTTTAGGTCCAATTGATCATTTCATACTATGTTGTTATTAGTATGTTTAAATTAAGTTTTTTACTTTTTTTTTCTACATGTAAAATTTCAAAGTTCTCTTCAAAATTTATCATTTTCCTGAATTAAATGTTGATAGTATTTAGAATATCTTTTTGCTCTATGGACACTAATTTTTGTTACAAGAGGCAGCTTAATGAACATTTTTTAATTTCTGAAGTTATCTGACAATTTCAAATACAAAGTTGTTAGGGTTCCAAACCATGTAAAAATTCAGCTTTTCTTGGAATTCTACACATTTATATTTTTATATTATGTAGTTAATAATTATGGGTTATTGGTTTGTGTTGGCTTAAGTTAGGTTTATTTTGGATCTGTAAAAGATGAGCTACAGATATGAACTGATTGTTTGGGCATTGGTTAAACTACACTAATTAACTTATTAGGAGAGGTACTTTATGCTTTGCATTAAATACGCTAATTATTATTTACCTGTAAATTCAGGCAATTCTTCTAAAACATCGTTCAAACCACCAACATGATCATGATGCCAGTGAGTTAAAAAAATGTGGGCCAAATCAATTTTTTCAAATGTAAGAACGTTCCTTAAATGATTGATGTACTGAGGAACATCGGAGTCTCCAGTGTCTATCAAAATTCTCCTAAAATGTCGAATTAAATATTCAGCTTTCTTAAATTTTACTTATAAACTTAATAAACAATCTAAGAGATTTTTTCTGCATTAGTTACCTTTTCCCTGTCCCAATGATGTACGTATTAGTGCCCTGAAGGGTCATAAATCCCGGATTGCATCCCAAGACTCTTGTAACTCTTGGGGATATTTTCGTAACAGCCGGAATCACTGAAGCCATTTTTTTGTACAGTCTAGTGATTACAATGGGTATCTGAAATAATAAAAAAGATGTTACTATCATCTTTTTACAGGTATTTTAATTCTTAACAAACAGTAAACCAGGAGTACTGTATAATACAGAGATCTAATGCTTTAGGGTAACTTGTCGAAAAAAATCTACCATCGTCGGTGAAAAATCAGCTGATTGCAAGTGCGACGCTAACCGTTAGCGGGTTCGGTTGGGAAATTAGGCACTCCAACGATCGATCTGTCACTGTCATGTCATCTTTGGGTTGTCGTAGGACACACAAACTGATTTACCCAACGAGGCTTAAATATTGGTTTGATAAGTCTCACAATAAATTGGTCAAATAGCTGTCGTAAAACAAGCAGATGTTTTGTTGGACTGCCTAATAGGAAATTACATTTAAGACAAAAGTTTACTATTTTATCATTGGTCAAGTTGCGGAATTAGGTGAAAATTTTTAAACAAACCCTAGGTTGTCAACCTATGCTGGCGCAGGACATGACAGATTGTTAGACTGCCCTATTAGCTGTATGCGGCTTTGATGCGTTCGCTTATTGAATCGGTCAGCTAGAGGTAGGGATACGTCAAAATAACGGCGCACTGCCAATGTGCGGGTAATTACCCGTTTTGCGGGTAATTAGGTCTTGGCGGGTAAGAATTTCCGTGCGAGTCAAAGCGGGTAATTCAGGAATCTAAGCCACAAGCAAAAATTCCAGGTTTAATTTTGTAAAGCTAGATTCTTTTCTCAAATACCCATAGCAACGTCGGAATGCACTGTTGTCGTCGGTTGTATTCTTCGTCGTAAATCTCTAGACTACTAGAAGAGGCCAGCCACTCTCTGCCTCTGTTGCGTGCGTTAGTATCTAATGCCTCTTCCATCTCCAT
Organism: Kuschelorhynchus macadamiae; assembly: GCA_030620095.1. NCBI lineage: Eukaryota > Metazoa > Arthropoda > Insecta > Coleoptera > Curculionidae > Kuschelorhynchus > Kuschelorhynchus macadamiae. Next base: position 155,505 of record JAUTXW010000744.1, read on the forward strand.
CTCTTTCTACACCGAAAGGATGCTCGTATGCGGCATGGGTAAAACTCTAAGCATTCTAGAGGTGTGTCTATTGTTGTACTTCAACTTCTATCTCGCCATTTATCGTTCTCGTTCATTCCCGCGATTTTTGATTAACTAAGTTTAAAATATTAATTTGATTTGAAGACTGATGGTTTCTTTTCTTCATTAATTCCTACTAATGTTTCGTGATATCGCGTTTATAAGTCCTATTCATATTTGATTAACTTTTTATAATATATTTATCACCCTGTTTATATTGTAATTTGTGATTAGTAATCATGGATAAATGGCTAATAAAAATACTTAAGTATTTAGGTACTTATATAAATTTTTTATTTCCCATAAGCTTTTTGTATTTGCAATATGTACCTGCTTTAGCTACGTAAACAAAATATATTTTTAAGGATATAAAAACAATGTTTTTTTTATTAAAATAAAAGTTTCTTTTATTTGTACAATTATTTTTGAGATATACAAAATAGGTTTATAAAAATAAAATTTTATCTATCCGTAATTTGGCAACGTTGGTGTGGTCCGTACAAATTAGCCTTTCGTACGTCCTATCGGAACTCGAAACGACATTGACCATAAAAGTTCGTTCGAAATTGGTATTTAAATTTTTATTATTATCAATGAATTAATAAAATTTTATAATTTCTTCAATTTCATACTTTAAATTCGAATTTCATTCACGTGGGTAAAATTGCGAGTAATTAGATATTAGACTGCGTGTAAAAGTGGGTAATTTACAAGCACCCGCGTAGCATCCAAAATTTCAGGTTGGTAGCACAGCGCACCGCACATGAGCGTAATTTTAGCTTTTTAACTGGAGTGACAACTGGCAACGTCAATAAAAATTCGCAGTGTCCACTGTCCACGGTATTGGTCGGCGAAAAATATAGGTCTGTAATCAAATGAAATTCGGCCTTTGTAGTAATTGATAGTTCGTCCAGTTCGAACTCAAAACTTCATTTTTACGATTTAAGATATACAACGTTTTGTATAGTATTTAATAAAAGATATGTAAAAACAGCTTTTTAAACTTTTTAGGAATGGTATTAAACAAAAGAAATTTAACTTTAATCTTTCACAGATATAAATTACAAGTAGACATAACAGTTTGATTTAATGGCCCGAAAGTTCTTCGGACAATACGCCAAAACACGTTCGGCTTTTCCGCACATCTTATTTTTATAGAGTGCAGAAGTTTGGGGTCACGAGCTGACTGAAGCCGAGTGTAGTATAGCAAGTATTTCACGCTGTAGGTACTTTTTCTACGACTGCATAGGACATTTTTTGAAAATTAAATTAATAATAGAAGTATAATGCATAAAGTCCGCATACCTTGTATTGAAAATTTCTCATTTCTCACAAGAAAGTATTTCTCAGTCTATCGTGGCGCTACTCTGTAGCCAACAACTTAACTAGTCATGATGTGTGACTAGTTCTATTGTCGGCTACAGTGGACGCTACTATAGATAGTAAGAAATATTATTTTGCACAGTGTGACGTTACATTGTGAGAAATTAGGAATTTTCAATGCAAGGATGGTATGCGCATTATATGCGTATTCTTAGAAGTCGTAGAAAAAAGTTTTGTTTAGCACAATATGCGAAAAAGCGGCTAAATCTGAAACCAATCCATACTTGTGGAATATAAACAAAGTTCATTATATTTTTGCTGTGAGGTTTGCTAGCTCAGTGGTAAGGTACTGGAATAACATTGAAAAGGTCTTGTTTTCCATCCCCAATGGTCAATGTATTTTTAATTAGTTTTTTTTTTGAAGAAAAACCTATAATTTTATATGTTGTGCTCAGGGACGTAAACAGATAATTCATTTTGGGGGGCCAGTTGAGAGCACAAATTGTTCTAGAGGGGCCTCTATACAGGGTCTGTCATTAGTGTGTCAAAGTAGCATACTGCCCCACTAAATTTTTTTTTACATTAATGATAGATCCTGTAACAAATAATATGTGCCAGTAAAAAAATTAAAACGAATTTTCTACATTTATTTTAGGTTTTTGAATTAATTAACAAATTTTATACAAAAGTAACTTAATTAAACACATTTGAAGAGACATGTTTTTTTCACTTTTATTTAATATACAGTTGTGGAAGTATTACTAAAACTAATAAAAAATAAACATGGATAATATAAACCGTTAACTAAAAAATACAAAAAAAACAGTTCCTAAAATTAAATTTATTCTTTTCTTATTTTCCGCGAAAATATCTATTACTCTTTGAAGATCTAGGTTTTTATCAATGACTTCTCAATTAATAAAATAGCCAAGTTTGATATTCTGTTATTTCCAATTCTATCTGTCAAAAATAATTTTATTATTCTTAAACAAGAGAAAGTTCGCCCACATTAAGCACTAGAGACCGGGATTGTCACCGCGATTATTACTGTTTATATTTTCTTTGTTTTAATTAGGTAAGTCAGCTTATATTTGGGATTCTTACTAGTAGAGATATTTTGTGTTGTTGTGATTTGAGTATTTTATTTCCACATTTAATTTTGTAGGTAGGGTAGTCCTTTTTAGACATTTTAATCTGGCATCAATGCATACATTTAGTTTGACTCAATTTTTTACAACAGAACAAAAAATGCTTAATCGAAGCTAACTAAAGACGCAGTCCGATATTTAAAACACGATTACTATACAAAAATTTCATGTGGAACCAAAATATTTCTGTGGCCAGAGGAAAATTCTATTTTCACCAGAAAATAATATTTAACCTTTTTTGTAGATTTCATGTCGACAAAATTATTATTAATACTTGATAACAGTATATTTGTAGTAAGTCCGTCTTTAAACTTATCATGGCCGATTGTATCAATTTTTGGTACACTTCGGAAGACTGACCACCATCCGATGGGCCATAATAGATTTTGCCTATCGACAATCGATGAATTTTAGTTATCGATAGTTATTGCTAGCTATCGATAGTTTATTGTTACCTGCCGTCCTACCGATAGTTACGACAAAGGTGGGTTTACGAGAAATTTCTAGAGAAAACGTCCTTGCAAATAAATCTATGACCAAAAAGAAGATCCTCACTCTCGCCTTTCGTCAATTATGATGCGTGTTTGCTTTAAACCGGCTACCAAAAAAAAAGCTATCGCCTTTATAAATATGTACTTATCCCAGTTAATACCTGCTGATATATCGATGTTTTTTTCATTTACCTATTGTTATTCAATATATCGAGAAAATTCTCATCCCTAATCCCATATAATATTTATCTTTGTCTCTCATTGATATAGTTCATACCGTTATTCACTTAGAACTTTAAGGTTATTCTAGTATTCACCTTTGGCAGTATAATTACCCTTTGTAACAAAAAATACTGCATTTTACCCCACATAAATAAACGTTTTAAGTACTCACATTACATTTTTACCGGTTACCGGCAAATTTATTTTGGTTAGGTTAGGTAGACTTTAATACAATTAATTTTTTGAATTATTTCTCTAAATATTTACATAATTAATTATTAGTTATCAGATTCCCGATTAGCTGCTTGTACCTGCAATCATGTTTAATCCGCAATATTGTTCAAAATAACCGCTTTATTATCCGCAAATTGCCAAAGGTAAACAGTTATGTAGTTGAACAGTTGTCTATATAAGAAATGGGGTTTCGGGGTTATTAACCCCCAGACCCACTTTTATTCAAGCTTATTGAAATTTTTCATCGTCTCAACCCCCCCCCCCTCCCCCCGTCCAGAAGCTATTTGTAAATACGCCACTGCAGTTAAATGTATAAAGATTAATTAACTTAAAAATTACAAAATAATCCAATAACTTTGAGGAGTATGTATCATCTAGGCCTTGAAAATGTATCTTTTACCTATTAAATATGGGGATTAAAACATGATTTAAAAAGAAGAGCAAATCTGTGGTAACGGAGTTGAGAGTTTTGATGGTGAATAAACTTGAAAACGGAATATCACGAAAAAAATTACTTCGGATACGTGATCAGCGCCCCAAAATTTATAAGCTACATAAGCTATATTTACCAAATTTGTCAGCAATAATTTATTTGTGGGTAATAAAACATGACCTACTTCTCACAAAGCATCATTTTAAATTACAATTTTGGTTTTGTTATTACTTTATTTATTATATATTAATTTTAGTTCAGATATTTTTATTTATAAATGATGTTAGAGGTAAAATATGTAAAACATGTTTGTTATAATACAAAAATAGACAGAAGTATTTGTTCTACAACTATGCCCACCTGACCCAGTTAATAATATACAAGCAGGATAAATATCGAAAATCATTTTTACTGTGAACTAATAATTACAATCGTAATCTGTCCCATCAAATTTTTTCACAATTTAAATCGGTTTTTAGTTTGAACAAAAGTTATTTTTAAAACTATCTCATGGTTTTGATTAGTTTAATAGTAGGTTATAAAAACTTAATAAAAAAATTGTTCTAGCTCAGTGAATCCTCACGGAGGATAATTTAATTTTAATATAAATGTTCAACTGTACAAAAAATCGAAACCGCAATTCTTTAGAGGTCAACTACAAAAGTAACACGTAAGTGGAAGTACTTTCTTGAAATCGCCTATCTTAATCTTTAGTATAAATTATATTATTGTAGGGTTAACACCAATGATTTCTGTATTAGATCTTTGGCTAAGTAAAACCGCTCGTTAATTTACATACAAATTTTGTTAATTCATATACAGGACAAGTCAGTGTTTTTTCGAAATGTTTGTACCAAATTTTGGGTTATTGGTAATGGGTATTATTGTAGTATCATCAGCCCACGAGGGCCATCAACATGACCACGATAAAGTAAAAACGGTAAGATATTAATTCTTAATTTTCTAAATTTAGCTAATACAGTACTGTTCCTTCCTGATTACTTTACATAATCCTAGGATATTATTAGAACTGGTTTGATAGTTCCAGAGAAATAAATAAACGAAAAAGAAATATTTTCCCACATTTTTTAAAAATTTCATTAAAAATACAAGAAACGTCCTGAAATCAAATCTACACTGGGTATTTACTATAGACGGTCTCTACTTACTTAATTATGAATATCGTAATCCTAACTTATACATGGTGTCCAAGATTTATTGCCAAATTTAATAAAATTATAAAACAATTTTTGTTCGTTTTTTCAAATGAAACATCCTGTATATTTTTTGTATTAGATACAAAATTAAAAAACGTTTTTTTTGGTTTCTAAAGATATTTCGACATTTTTAACGATTTCGCAGTCGGATTATTACATATGGCCCTTTCAACATTAAGATACAAGACAAAAATCATAGATATTGATTTTTGTCTTGTATTGATTGATAAACATTAATTACCTTACAGTTATGCTATAAGTTAACTTTCCAGCTCTTTTAGTAGCACACAAAACATTGGACGACTACAAGACCCCAAAGACAAAACTACCTTAATCAATGTTCGCCTGTCGCTCTCAAAGAAATGTAATGTGCGTTTGAAAAAGTTGAAATAAGTTGTTGTCATTTTCTGTCATATTAATTAAAAATTTTAAGTGAACTATCAGCAAAATTAGAAACCAAAGAATTTTAATTAATTTCGTATATTTACAAAATTAATTTTAGTAAAGATGAGCTTGTAGATATGATTTTTGTGTTGGGTAAAGTAAAAGTGAAAACAATTGTCTATTAGCAAGTAGGCTTTGTGGATGTCGGTTGTCACTATCCTGAAAGAAGGTATCCTGAGGAAGTTAGTTTTAAAAGACTGCTTTAATGGTTGACTGATACGGCAAATGTAATGTACAAAAAAGAAGAACCAACGGAGGAAAATCCAAATTTAACACTAAAGATGTTGGCGAAGCAACTGTGATAAGTGAAAGATCAGTTCAACGAATACTAAAAAAACATCATTACCATCCTTATCACATTCAACTCCACCAAAGTCTGACTGAAAACGATTTTCAAAAGCGTATCGAATTTTGTAATTGGGCAAGACTTAGACTTCAAGAAAATACACTTTTTTTATTGTGGTTTTATTTTCTGATGAGGCCACTTTCCACAAAGGCTGTTGCGTCAACAAGCATAACTTCCATTATTACGCTACAGATAATCCATGATTAATTAGGGAGTTTAATTATCAGCACCAGTGGTCATTCAATGTCTGGGGTGGAATTAATGGTGAAACTGTAATAATTTTTTTAATGACCTGGTTAAATGTACTTGCAAGTTCTAAGAGATTATTTTCCTCACTTAATTTTGAATGTCCCTACATATATCACAGACCGAATGTGGTTACAGCAAGATGGCGCGTCGCCATAGTTCTCGCGAGAAGTTTTCTGAATGGATTGGAAGAAGTGGACCTGTCGGCTGTCCAGCCGGGTCCCCCGACTTGACTAAACTAGAATTTTTTTGTGGGGATACGTAAAAGAAATTGGGAACAAGGAACTTCCTACAACCGAAGAAAATATGGGACAACGAATTTCAAATGCATTTACCAGCATTTCACTTGTAATATCATTTGGAAATGGGATAGAAAAATGTTTAAACCAAGGCGTCTGAATTTTTATTAAAGTTATTTCGGTTTTGGTGGTTTCAAGTGCTCCCATGTTTTGTTATTTATTTATTTGAGGTGCTAAGAGAGTTTGAAAGTTAACTTACTACATAATTATAAGTTAATTCATTTTTATCAAAGCCATCTATGATTTTTTATTTCGCATCTTATCTTAGTGTTGGAAGAGACATATGTGATAATCCGACGAACATCTGCAAAACCGTTAACAACTTCAAAATATTTGTAGATACAAAAAATGTTCATTTTTTAATTCTGTATCTAACAGAAAAAATATACAGGATGTTCCATTTGAAAAAGCGAAGAAAAATTGTTTTATATTTTAGCAAATTTGGCACCCTGTATATGTTAGGATTACGTTAATTATAATTAAGTAGAAACCGGCTATAGTAAACATCTAGCGTAGATTTGCTAAAGATGAATTTTTAATGATTTTTTTTTTTAAACAACATTTTTTTTTCGTTTATATATTTATTTTTCTGGATTCTTATCAAAACAAATTTAATCATATTCTAGGATTATGGAAAGAATATATGAAAATACAAAAAAGGAAAAAACATAAAAAGTTACTTTTTTGCACGCCTTTCAAGAGACACAAACAATAAATATTTATCAACATACCTCAGTAAAAATATTAAACGCACCAAAGTTTAAAAACAATAAATGAATTAATAAATATTGTTTAACAGCACTATTCAAAATTCGCGCTTAGCGCAATAACTTTATTTTAAAAACGAATCGTCTGTAAGGGACTTCTTGTGCTTTTATATGAAACACTTCATTAAACCAACCAATTGAATAAGTGGGCACTCTTATCAGTAATTGTATCTTTTCATATAAAGTTGATTTATTTAATTGGCAGTTTAGTCGGTACCAGGGCTCAAAACAATAAGGTCACTCCCGTTTTTAATCGCAAATAGCCGTTGAAGCAGTGAATTTTCGATTTTTTCTCTAAAAATGGTGTCTCTGGTGAGTATAAACATAAAATATTTTTATTTTTATTGATTGTTTGTTTATGTATATTAGAAAATTTGAGGAACTGATAGGACATTTTAATCTAGGTCGATATTAGTTTTTACTTGACCAGCATCTATGTTTTCTTTAGATTTTTAATGTATTAGAGATATCACCCTTAAATATTCATGTTTTTTTTTGCAGATACTTAATGAAATTGTGCTTGTCGGTAGGCAAATATTTTTTGTAATAAATAAAATAATTTAGTAGGAAAAAACTCTAGGTTTTCCTTTGACGTAGTAACCAAGCCATATTACCAGATTGAAAAGATTTTGTTTCTCGAATCTTCTTTTTGTTTCCAAATTCTTTATTAATATATTAAACCCAGAAGAAGTAATAACGACTATACGGGGATATCAGAATATCCAATGGAGTGTATCCATACATCTTTATAAAGCGTCGGATCGGCTGGAATGTTTTGAACAAGTGGATTATTTCTAGAGAGCTAGCAAAAATGTTACATAGATAAGTTTTAAGGTTTCCAAAAATCTATGGGAGTAAAGAAAAAATATAAAATTAATTCACGTTTTGTGCTTTTTTTCGGAATGGCTTGACGGCAGAAAACTTTGGTGTACGAAAAAAACCACTCTTCATCATAAAATAAACTACTATGCATAACAACTGCAATTTTAAAATTATTGCTAAAAGGCAAATTGCTGTAACTTTTTAGGGATGAGAGTTATTGGGTTGCGGGTTTCGGAATATGATGGACAAATGTCTTGAGAAAAAAGTATTTTTTAAATTAAGTTAGATTTTATTATACCGGGTCTGAAATGACACCGTCATATTTTTAAAAAAAAATGTTAAGAGCGAGAATTTTTTCTTGGCCAAATTGATTTGTTGTCAATATACAGAGTTTTTTCGAGAAAAACGACATTCTTAGAATAATAATATTCCAACACGACACCCTGTACATTAGTCGGACATTGATCACTTGAATTAGGATGATTTCATAATCATATCCACAGGAGCAATGTATACATGGTGTAACAGATGTAAAAGAGAAATAACAAAATTGGAAATGAACATTTTGATAGAATTTACTACACTCCCTCCTTGAACTTCTTCTCAAATCTAAAATAATAAAAGCTTGCCAGATTTGTTAGAATTTTTGACAACAATGAACCTTGTTCCGGAAACGGTTTTTTTTTGGTTTTGTTTTAACTGCATTTATTATTGAATATACAAGGTGTTGTTTATTAACTTTAAAAGAAACGGCTACATTCTGATATCCTAATACATTTTTCACAAATTTGATTTGTTCGGCTAAAAACTAAAAAAGAGTTATACAATGTTTCAATATTGATTTACTGAGTGTTTCATAATACGAAATAATAATTGGAAGATAATTCAAAAATTTGAATTATCTTCCAAGCTCTTGTTGTATTATGAAGTGGAATAATTAAACTAAATCAATAATCATTGATTCGAGTCGAAACAAATTTGGCAAAATAAAATATTTGGCTGCTCCGCATTGCACGCATTGGCACTATTGCCAAATTACACTTTTTCTGGAAATAATAAGTAGGTATTTCAGTGTTTTATATATTTAACTTTTTGTATTTTACGAAATAAAACAAGTTTGTTCAATCACATTTTACATATTTTTTTTAATACGTTGCTTAATATAAGTACAAAGAAAAAGAACAAAATAGTTATTTACCTAACAAGTGCGGAAAGTGGTACTTTTCCGCACGCCATGGCAGTTGTGATCAAGCCGTCAAGGGCGGAAAAGACACTTTCGCATGTCTTAGGTACAAAATACGATCGATATAATCCTCAGATAAACATCAATTAGTTTGAGTTCAATAATAATATACTGTAATTACCAAAATTATTAAGCTTACAAAAAAAAATACTTACTTTGCAAGTATTTCACCTTATTGAGTGTGATAAGATACTTATTAATACAACAATTCGGGCGGAAATGTTACTTTTTAGTACTAGTAGTCCTGAAAAGTTACTTTTCCGCACAATTTTTTTTTAGTGCGGAAAAGTGGTACTTTCCGCACGATTCATCGTCTCATTCAAAGTTTCTTTTCCGCACGACCGTAGGAAATTTGCAAGACGTTACTGCCAAAAATGTCAAGCTCTTGGCGTTGCAAGTAACCGTAATAAATTTGAGTTAGGTTTCCTTCAAGAAAAGATTAAAAACAAAATAATTCGTATCTTTTGGGGCCCCCCTCTCTTTTATTAATAATCTCTCGAAACCTTCGAGGCATTGATAAAATGATATTATTTATAAAATACTGTGGAATATTTTCCCACTCTTTTCTAATTGCAACTGCTAGCTCGTCTAACGTTTGCGGTGGATTTTCTCTTTGACGTAATTTTGGTTTTAACTGAATCAAATCATGCTCAATAGGACTGAGGTCTGGAGACTTTGCCGGCAAATGCAATGTATTAATTTGGAAGGCTTCGAAAGTCTCTATTACGATTCTAGCTCGCTGAGGCCTTGCGTTGTCGTCAACTTAAGATTAAACCGTTCCTAAAATTATTTGCAAATAGGAGAATAATATTTATTAAACACTTGTTTCTTGACTAATACATTTTTTGTTGTGCCATTTCCCATTATACCCTCACATATGGTTAGTCCTCCGACACCAAAGGCCTCTTCAGCTGTCATATTTTCTTCGTTATATCCCGTATTTCTTTGGCGCCAGATCATTATTCGTCTATCCGAATGGTAGAAAGTTACTCTGGATTCATTAGTGAATAGTCAATTAGACCAGTTGTCCAAGTTCCAATTAAGATTCCATTCGCCATTGGAGTCGTGAAGCTCGATATTGTAGTAAAAGTCGCACACATTTGGCTCGTTTTTGATTTTTGAAAGCAACATACACGGTTTACTATTATTTTTATTTATAATAAATCTTTATTTACAATAATATGATATCACTGGGGAAGACTACACGTGAAAAACCAGATGTCACATTTTTATCGAAACTGAGATAACGACGCCATTTTGTAGACAAATGTTAGCGTTATTCGAGGGCACCATCAAAAAAGGCAATAACACGCTTCGTCACAGATATATTACACAATTTATTTGCCGTACAGGGGAAAAATTAACCAAATTACTGGGTTTCCCCAAGTTTTGGTTTGCATTTGTACATATTTATTTCGAGATTGTTAAGCTTCAAAGATAATTAACAACTTTAGTAATACTAATTATTCTGCCGAAATTAATATAATATATATATATTATTTACTTGAAAAATTATATTTTAGAGATAAGAGTCTAACACTAAAATGCATTTTTCTCGGCTTTAGTTAAAATGGACAAAGCGGGTTTTTCCTGTGTAAACTTCATATCTATATAGCGACATTTAAACGTCAAATAATTCATATTAGTAAATTTTAGTATCCAAATAAATCGTTTTATATTTTTTATCAACTTGATCTTAAGGGGTTGAAGTGTTTTTATTTTTCCTATGAGCATGACAGGATAATTTTTTTTTCAGTTGTATCAAAAGTATTAGATATTATTTTTTTTTCAAAAATTATTAAAAAACCCGCTTAACAGAAAGAAGCAATTTCTCAGCTAAATTTGTAATCCTTCAATATCCAAAAAAAAATAAAAAAAAAATTACCAAAAAGAAAGTTGAAGTTGAAGCTGTTTCGTTTCCATTAACAAGTAGTACAACTTAAAACAAAAAGTGTTTAGAATTAACATCTCTAAATGAAAACAATCCGAGAAATTGTACATTTAATATAAACTTTATAACCATCAATGAATAATTGTTTAATAAAATAATAATATGTTGTTATTTGTATTTGTGAATAAATTTAACATGTATGTGCGTTTTGTAATTATTTTTGAAAGTCGCAAAGGTAAATGCAGCGTAGGAATTCTGAAAATAACATTTGACGTATTTTAAACTTCTATTGTCTATAAAATCGAATAAATGATTTCTGGAAGAGCATATAGAAAATATCATCGTTTCAATTGCTTCTGTGAAAGATGTTTTTAAAATATTGGAACTAAAAAAATGGTGGCGTGAGTTTGTATTACTGGAAAAATGAGAATTTAAGACAGTATTTTGTATATTTTAGATACAAATTTATTTTTTGTCATATTTATAATATAATGCTGTATATACTATACTAAGATTACTAAGTATATAAATAAATTATTTAAAAATATACTTTTATGTTTTTTTTGCGCCACTCTGAAACCAACTTCTGGATCTATCCCTGTATTAGGACCTATTCTAGAATGTTAAAAATCAGTAATTTTATCTATCCGTCTAAAAATAGAATATAACACTTAACTAAGTCATTATTTTTAATGTGGCTTATGTTTTGTAATGTAGCTACTCAATGGGTTGAAGTGTTTTATCATTTTATGTATAATTCAAAATAATACATTAGGATATATTCTATAATGCTAAAATTCATCAGGTCTCTATTTAGATTCATCAGGTCTTTTTTAAGATAGAAAATAACGATTCGCAGTCGTTACTTTTCATGTTGTTTATGTTTTATTCAAATTTCAAATGAAACGTTAAAATATTATATATTTTATTATTTGTTTAGAGACAATGAGCAAGGGACCAAAAACAATTTTTGTCTATCATTACTTTATGTTTTTAGCATACTGAGGGGTAATTAAAAATGGCGCACTTGACTTTTTGCTTAATATAGTCAAAAACCAATAGACCGATTTTAACCAACTCTTGTCTGTGTGTAGGTAAACTCACTGGCTTTCAATAAAAATTGAAAAATGTAAATTTTCTGTAAGTTTCTACGGAAGCGTAGAAGGGCCACAATTTTTTTTATTTTTTAATTCTGAGTTTAAAGTCGGAATTTAACAAAATTCTGAGTTTAAAGTCGGAATTTAACAAAATTCTGAGTTCAAAGTCGGAATTTAATAAAATTCTGAGTTTAAAGTCGGAATTTAACTAAATTCTGTGTTTAAAGTCAGAATTTAATAAAATTCTGAGTTTAAAGTCAGAATTTAACAAAATTCTCAAATTGTATAACATACTGGAACCAAAAAAACAAGTTCAATATTCTTGTTTGAATAATGGCAAATGTGCTATGAATTGTTGCACCAAACTACAGATAATTAAAAAAAATGATAAAAGGGGGAGGGTACAAAATAAAAGTTTCCTATTTTGATTCTTGAGTGTTAAATAAGTCCCTGACAAATTAAACATATATTTAATTAGTTCATTTTATGTATTTTTATTTATTTCTATTGCTGAAAAAAAAAGCCAAAATGTATACAAGAAAACATATACATTAAAAGGTTCACAAAATAAAACAGGTAATACCAAACGATAAGTCTTAAGAAACGGTTCATATATGTTTCAACGATTTAAGGGTGTCTCGCGAAACATACTGACATAGCTCCCCCTCTGTTTCAGGGTGATTCAAGTTGAGTGTCCTATTAGAAATATCTGGAGAACCAACGAATAGGATGTTTTGAGAATTTGGCTTTGGCCATAGATGAACATAATATACTCTCATTATAAAATATTTTAAAGTGCCCGGTGTTGCCGCTTCTACCTCAAACCGGAGGCATCATCCGTTTTTTAAATGAAATGCCCTATATTTTATTAAATTTTTATATTTTTCTAAAAAATCCAAGTACTTATTGAGTTACTTTTCTCATGCCTAAATTTAACTGTTTTCGAGAAAATAGCGCTTGAACAATGACAATTTTGAACCTTTGAAGCTCGATAAATCTCAAATGAGTTTACTTGCAACGAAGTGGATTTCACTTATCTCCTGACACCAATTTCAGGTTTGGCAGGAGACGCCAAAAATGCATTTCGTTAAATTCTGACTTTAAACTCAGAATTTAGTTAAATTCTGCCTTTAAACTCAGAATTTAGTTAATTTCTGACTTTAAACTAAGAATTTAGTTAAATTTCGACTTTGAACTCAGAATTTTGTTAGATTCTGACTTTAAACTCAGAATTTTGTTAAATTCTGACTTTAAACTCGGAATTTAGCTAAATTCTGACTTTAAACTCAGTTAAATTCCTACTTTGAACTCAGAATTTTGTTAAATTCTGACTTTAAACTCAGAATTTGGTTAAATTCTGACTTTAAACTCAGAAGTTTGTTAAATTCTGACTTTAAACTCAGAATTTTGTTAAATTCCGACTTAAACTCAGAATTAAAAAATAAAAAAAATTGTGGCCCTTCTACGCTTCCGTAAGTTTCATGGAAGTTAATAAAAAAAAATATTCTCCCCCTGTATATTAGACGAGTATATGTATAAAAATGTATAGCCTCTATCTATTCGAAAAAATAGTTCTACGGACAATTATTTTTTTTATTTTATTACAATACTTCCCTCTTCTCCCGAGATTTTTTCAGATCTTCAAGTTTCAGGGTCCCTAGATGCCAAAAAACATGTTTTCTCAATTTTTGTCGGTTTGTCTGTATGTCTATTCGCGGCATAGCTAAAAAACTGCTTACCCAATTGAGTTTAAATTTTGGCCAAAAATTAAGGGTCATATGGGGATGACATAGTAACAATTGCGTAAGAATCCAAAATCGCGGCCTAGTAAAATGTTTAAACAATTATTACTAAAAAACTAATTATTCAAAATACCTCAAAAGTTTCACAAAAATCAAATGGGATTTGAGAATGAATTAGTAAAAATCTGGTAAGAATCTAAGATGGCGAAACAAAATGGCGGTCTAATAAAAATCTGTCTTAAAAAATTACTTATTCGGTTGATTTTATTTTGTACGCAAATATTTAAAGTGACATAGAGATGATCTGGTAAAATTTTGGTTACCAATTCAAGATGACGGAACAAAATGGCAACCAAATAAAATTTTTAAGAAATCAGCGTAAAAAATTCCTATTTTATTGTCAACTTTTGCACCAATATTCTATATGATGTAGAAATAAAATGGTAAAATGTTTGTACAAATTCAACATAGCGGAATAAAATGGCGGCCTAATAAAATTTTGAAAAATCAGTCAACAACTATCTAGATCTTGACTTGATTTTAAATTTTACCAACACGTAAGTGTGACATAAGTAAAAATTGGCAAAATGCTGGGATCGTCCCATATTATAGGACAAAATGACGGGCTATTAAAATGTTTTAACAATGTTAAAAAATAGTCGTTTAGTAGTTACATAATATATAAATTGTCTTATCTTTCGCTTTTCTAGACAAATTAAGGAGGGATTCTGTATGAGGAAACTTCATGGTAATTTGTTAAAACCATTCTGTAAAGGAACTTAACCGGAAATTCCCTTCTGAATTCCTTGTTTGTGGTCTATAAAAGTGAAAGAAAATACAATTTGTATAACTGTTACTTAATGACTAAATATGATTAAGCCGTCATGCTTTACTGTTCCTAATAAACATAAATGTTCATAACGAGGGGAGTTTTGGGTAAAGGATTTTTTTTTGATTTTGTATTTATTTTACTTCTTGCATAACACGTACCGCGTAAACCGATTGTAGTAAAATTGTATACAGGCATAGTAGGGATAATAGTAGTAGCAGTAGTAGTAGTAGTAAGATAGGGGGACAAGCCCAGCAACTAGGCCTAAAAGGCCCTTTTCTCTAACCGCTGTTCCACCCACCTCGCTCCACTTCTTCACGAAGGTCGCCCGTCTTTCTAATGAAGGAGAACATCTTGCCCCAGTCGAGATGTTGTAATTCTTCCTTGGAGACGGACTCAACGCCGAAAGTATTCCAGCATAGTCTTGTCCACCTTTTACAGGTGCCAACAAGATGATAGGGATGATATGAGTTCCCAGTCACTGTGGAATAGATGGCAACGAGAGGGCAGACGAATTAGCTAAGCTCGGGTCCAACACGTCTCCCGTAGGACCGGAATCTACACTAGAAATCTCAAGACAGCAAGTCAAGGCGGCACTAAATGACTGGGCCTTTCAGACTATGAGTAGGGAGTGGCGTACATACAGCAAAGGAAGGAAGACAAGAGTTCGATGTGGGCCAAAACGGTCTGGCTGCTTACTAGAAGTAGGCAGATCTTAGCTCCCTCATAGCGTGCTTACAGCCTACTGTCGTTTGAGGAGACACCTGGCACTGCTAGGCATAGAGGATGACTCCACCTGTAATGCTTGTGGTGAGTAGGAGGAAACTCCGCTGCACTATCTGTGTAAGTGCGAAGCTAGGACCAGACTGCGGCAAGACATATTCGGTTTCTCGGTTCTTTCTTATAGAGACGTTGTTAAGGACCTTCTTTGGAAGGACATCCTAAACTTTATAAATAGGTCTGGTAGATTTAAGGAAGATACGGAGGTGGTATGAAGGGTTGGGGTGAGAACTTGGGATACACCGCAAGGGCCAAATTTGGTCTACCGGCATGGCTTCAGCCTTCCCGCAACTACTAATACTACTAAGGCAACAAGGTTTTCTGCTAACCTCGGCTGGTACATGTGCCTGTTTAGTTTACAGTGTCCTGTCAAATTACCAATTAGGTCCCCAATCACCTGTCGAGTCCTTGACATCAACCATTTTGCTTGTCTACAGTAGTTCGTCCTTGACCAATTCTCATATGTCTCTTCCCAGACCCATCTATTCAGGGCCGGCGAGCAGTATTGTTTACTTATATACAGGCAGGGTTCTGGGCCTGAAATTTGGAGCTTCGATCCGCTTCTGGCGAACTCATCTGCTTTCTCGTTGCCTTCGACATTACTATGCGCGGGGACCAATTTTACTCTCACCACCTTTATCACTGCTAGCTCACTTAGTGCATCTCTGTATTCCTCGACTAGAGCTGAGCTCATCCTGGGCTTACCGATGGCTTTAAGGGCCGCCTGACTGTCTGAGTGAATGCGGATTTCATTCTCCGCTCCAAGTCTGACTTCCTCCTTTATTGCTGCCTTCAATATAGCATAGACCTCAGCCTGAAGTCCTAAGACGACTGTCTGGAAGAATCGTCCTCGTGGACAGGATGGGGATCTTCTGGCGCATCATAGAGGCAGCGATTTTCATGTGGCCCGTTCCTGTTGGATTTTTATACCAAGTTCCGCAGTCGTCCATCCTTTTGAAGAGGCCATGGCTTCCTTTTTGATCCATATCGGAAGCTTTGGGAAGCCCAAGAGCACGTTGTAGGGATAAATGTTTTGACATCAAAAAATTGCAGTGAGTCAAATAGCGAGGGAATATAAAAGATCGCTTGTTTTCCAAAATCATTCTCCTCTCTGAACATAATTCTCGTCTGCAGAAAAAGGCTGTTCGTTTCATTGCAGAGATAGGCCAAAGAGAATTTTGTCGTCCTTATTTTTTTTCACTTAGAATTTTGACGCTAACTTCTTTATTTATTTTAGAAACGGCTTTTTTAATATTCACAAACCACCAGAGCATTCAGGCTACTTGATGTCGTCGCAACACTCGCCAAGCATGCGATTTGCCTCTCCCCATACCAACCAGGGAGTTTACTAAAAGATCATTTATTTAAGAGGGTAGAAAAATGTACAACCATCTTCCTGATTACATTAAGAACACAAACTCAATAAAGAAGTTTAGAAAATATTTGAAGTTACTTCTTGGCAAAATCTTATTATAATCTGGGTGAATTTTTTGCAGATATATTTGTGTAAACTCTTTTATATTTACATATATATTTTCATTTTGTAAATTCTGTCAACA
Organism: Kuschelorhynchus macadamiae; assembly: GCA_030620095.1. Lineage (NCBI taxonomy): Eukaryota > Metazoa > Arthropoda > Insecta > Coleoptera > Curculionidae > Kuschelorhynchus > Kuschelorhynchus macadamiae. The sequence continues at coordinate 172,698 of JAUTXW010000744.1, forward strand.
CATTTTATTTTAATTATTTGACATGTACAGTGATTGTTTAAATGTATTGTCTTGGTTTTTATATATTTTTGTATGTTTTATGTACAGTGCTCGTAATAGTTTATATATACAATTTTTAACATGTTTGGCCAGCAGAGATTTTAAGCCTATTCTAGATTTTTCCATTCACGACTAAACAGCTTTTTTTATAGTTTTTCTGATTTGATTTTTTGTTTTTGTGCTTTTTATTGTTTGTAATCCTTATTAACCGTAGATATAGTTTTTACTCTAGATATAGTTGCTTTGTTTAGAAATACTACATTTATTTTTTAACAATTTTATATTTTTGACTTTGACTTTGACCACACCAATCCAGTCCTTTGGAAAATTGTGTAAAATAAAAAAAACAGGTGCGAAAGTTAAATTAAAACTGATTTTAAAATCTAATAACATTTTACTCATTTTCAAAAGATATTCTCAGAATATTGCATATATACTGTTTTGTGTTGGTAAAAGCCTAAAACAAACAAATCATTTGATTAATTAAACGGTGTTTTGAATTAATTCTGCGAAGTTTCCGAGATTCTCTAAATGCAAATATTATTTTATTTTCCTTCAGGTGTTTGTGAAAATATTTATGTTTACATAAAGCGGAACCTTTTATTACCGTTTTCATCAATCATCCTTCTTGGGATCTGACCTTATCAGAGAAGAATAGAGTAGAAAACTGGTGACGTCATTTTAGGATGGTACTACTAGTCTCATCTAATTAGACTAATTATAAAATTTAAATTATTATTACTTTAATACAATTGATATTATGCGAATCTATTGTTTTGTTTTGCATTTTCAGAGCCTGTGTTCTGAGTTGTTTTAGTTAAAACTTACAAGGTCAAAGGTTTTTTGGTTTTTAATAATAGTGCTACAGCGAAAGCAGAATGTTAATTTTTTTTTGATTTCTATAGAGTTAAACGATAAGATAATATTGAAGGGGATTAATTTAATTAGATATTTAAATGTTTAAATTATTATTTAAGTTTGATATTTTAAATGCCAAGATAGGGAATGATATGAGTTTATGCTTGCCATTTTGTTAAGGGTGATATCTGTAATGTGACAGGCCGATGTGTGTCAACAACAGAAACCTCATAAGTCTAGCGAATAAGCCACTTCTTTAGACAAATACAAAATATGGCGGTTGACCTTGAAAGACGGGTCGTCGTTTAGTAAAAAAAACGTTGTAATTTTTGAAAAAAAAAGTTAAAAAAATAAAATTTAACTAAACTTTATAGCAGCTTAGTCTATCGGAAAATCTAAAGTTTTCTCAATAAACAAAAACAAAAATTTTTTGAAACGGAGAAAAGTAAAATATGAAAAATGACTGAATAAATGTGAATACATGAATATTTCCTTTTATTAGAAATAGTGAAGTGTGGCCCAATTTAGTTTAATACATACTTATTTAGGAACACATATATACTGCCTACTAACATTTTTATTGGGCGCCATTTTGTTCCATTGTATTGGATTCCTGTCAACATTTTACCAATTTCAACCTATGCCACACTTGATTACGTTGTGTTGAATTCGTACCAGTATATCCTTATATTTTTCTGCAAAATTTAATGTCAGTTGAATAAGATTTTTTTTTCGATTTTTTAAAAATTTTATTTGGCCGCCATTTTGTTTTGCTATTTTATATTCATAATGAAATATTACTAGTTCATTCTTATGTAACACTTGATTTTTGTGCAAAATTTGAGTCAAATCGGATAATTAATTTTATAAGTAATAATTTTTCTAACGTTTCACTAGGCCGCCATCTTGTTGCGGTATATTAGATTTTACCAAAATATTACCAGGTCATCCCCTTATGGCCCTTAATTTTTGAATAAAAAGTCAAACTGATGCGTAATAGTTGCTATGTCGCGAACTGACAGACAGGCTGACAAAACGAGAGATGGGATTGATAAAACATATTATTTGGTATTTGGGGACGTTAAAACGTAAAGATATGTAAAACTTAAGAGGACGATTTTTTTCACATTACAAAAAATTGGCCGCCATTTTGTTCCGCCATCTTGAATTAGTACCACAGTTTTACTAGTTCATCTCTATACCACAATTAGTTATGGCATACAATTTGAAATCAGTTCAGTAAGCTTTTTTTGGCTGAATATTTTATTAGTCGCCATTTTGTTCCGTCATCTTGGATTCGTACCAAAATACCAGTTGATTCCTACATTTGTACTTATAGTACTTTTTAGTAATATTTTTTTTAACATTTCACTAGGCAACCATCTTATTTTGCCATATTGGATTTCTACCAAAATTTTATCGGGTCATCCCTATATGACCCTTAATTTTGACCAAGAGTCATTCGGGTAAGTAGTTTTTTAGCTACGCCGAGAACAGACAGACCGATAGACCAACAGACAGAGAGGCAGGCAGACAGGCTGACGGAATCGAGAAAACATGTTTTTCGGTATCTAGGGACCCTAGGAACGATTAAAATACTTCCCTTTTAAGAGGGAAGTAAAAACAACACTCTTTTACTCGTGACATTTTTTTTCTCCGAAATCCTCTTAAACGTAAAGAAATATATTCATATTTCATTCGCCTTAAAAAAACCAAGGTATGTAATGTACTTCAATATACATATTTACATATTTTTTTAGAAGCAGTGAATATTAACAGCAAGCAACTTTAACATTAAATTAGAAATAATTTACAGTTTATGGTGGAAACTCACTAAATATTCTTAATTAATATACTATCACACTTTAAAATGGCTGTTTACATGTTTAGAGCCAAGGTGACTTTTCTGTTCTATATTGTTTTTCGATATTCCGACTTTAGTTGCATGGGGTGTCTTCCGAGATCTTTCCTTCAATCAAAAAATACAAATAAGCTAAGGGAGGAGAGCAACCTTTTTTACAGTCGACACCGAACTTTTTTTTTAGTGGACACCGAACCGTGATTTCTACAAAACTGCTAAACCTGGCAACATTGTCAATATCATGCAGGTCAGACGTAATAAAAAATCTCCATGTATCAAATTTTGCGTGTTTAAGTTCCCCCATAAACTTTTACCTATAGTTTAAGTTTAGTGGTAAAGTACATCCCAAAATATAAGATCCTGACCAGGGATGTGCGATAGGTATTCCTATCTATCGATAGGTCCTTTTTATCTATCGATTTGTTTAAGACACAATTATTGAGGAGCAAAAAAAAGGTCCTTACTTTCAGATGGTGCATAATCTGCTTTTAAATATGCTTTTATGCGTACCTATCGATATTCTCGGCTGCCTATCGATGTTCTCAGCTACGTATCGATATTAACAGTTACCGGCACTTATCAAAAACTATCGATATATCGATAAAATGTCCTTTTCTAGTCCTGACTTCTGTAAGTGAGCAATAAAGACATTCTGACTATCTGTTTATGAAAGTTTGCAGAGATGAACTTGAGTATTTTATTCATTACTGCACAGAAGACAAATACAACTAATAAATTTATTTGTGCTTGTAAAAACGAATAGATAAAAAGTTGGTAGTAAAAGGCATAATGTCACATAAAATTAAACCAGCTCGGGTTTACAAGAGGATAAGTGGGGACATATTCTATAAATAAAAATCTATTATAACCTAAGGGTACTTCAGTTTCGCTATCAGTGTTATCAGCTACGGTAATTATCAGTTTCTAAATTATTTTCGTAAATGTACGAATCTTCAACTTTTACAGCATGCTAAATGAAATTCTTCCAACTTTCACAAGGTATATCATGTAAAACTGTTCTTTATTAATTCAATCTCTGACAAACCTAAAGCAATGATGTTAGATCTAGGGAATTGTTCCTAGTTCTAGGGAGAATTTGCAATAATTATTGCTGAGAGGGAAATAGGGAAATGCTAGGGACTTTCTGCCTTCTATGTTAAATCCCTATTTATTTGGAAAAAATATCAATGGTTGGTTGGTGAAATGTTCCTCAATCGGAACGACATAGTGTTGAAAATCCATCAATATGGCAACTAGCAACACTGCAGAAATATATGACTTTCCATATATCAGAGTCGGGGAATTACAAACATGATATGACTTTGGCTTAACATTCGGTTCGTTCTGTTTTCCGCGATTAGAACTTTGTTTGGTATTTTTGTATGTGTGAAATGTTAAAAAAATGCATTTTCGGTGCATTTTCGATGGTAAGAGAAGTAAAGACAAACAACTGATGAAGCTTTACACAGTGTTGCCATAAAGGACGTAGGATGCCATCCGTCCCGATAGACGGGATTATCCCGAAATGATGTCCGGCTACTCAATAATTCACCCGTGACACGGTATTATCCTGGAATCGCAGATTATACCGACCTACGGATAAAAAATTACTAAAAACAACGACTCCCGCCATCTCGTAATATTGAGGAAATGAATCACAGTGCTAAAAATACTAGATATTGAAACTTGATTTAAATAAAAAAAAATTCAAAAAAGTCTTGTCGTGTTGGAGGGCTTCAAAGACGGGGATTTTTGATAAATTTTATAGTCACCAACTGAGTTGTATTTCTTTCCGGATTGGAATTTATAAAAGGTGGCAACTCTAGCACGAAGTCACTGTTGAGTGATATCATTGGTACTCCAAAAGAAAAATGATTTGATTTTTTAAAATTTTAATTGTTTTAGTTAATTTTCTATTTGTGTTCGTTATATTCGAAAATATATCTGAGGCATATTAGGAATTTTTCATTTAAAATGTTTGGGGAATTCTAGGGATATTTTGTTATACCATCTAAGTACTTTCAGTTGTATCCATCTAACATAGTGGTGGGCATATCTACTAATTTTAGATAGCAGTTGAAGCAGTTTTTGACGCAGCTCTCAATTCGCCTGCCGCCATATCGCCCAAGCAGCTGATTTTTGGTAAATCAAGGTCGAAGTCTGCCACGCTGCGTGCAGTAGATGAGCAGAAGTAGTTAGTTTTGTTTCTGTAATATTACTTATTTGTTTTTTTAAGGAATATACGTTTTTGTTCTGTTTCCAAGAAAATTATTAGTTCTCAGAGTTTTATAATGTTATTATTTAGTTTTTTTGAATTCTCTAATAGGTTATGTTAATAAAATTGTAATTTCTAGTAAAACAATACTATAAATTATTTACTACATACCCAATTTAAATCTCAAGATTAAATACTACAAAAAATAAACGAATATGCAAGATGCACCCGCTTATTTAAACATCTACATACCTATTCACATACTACGTAATACAGACCGCAAAAACCCTGCTTATTATTATTACATATTACGCAATTTTACCTTCCATTCTTCACCCGATACCCAACTGTTTTTGATCCTTACTGTTAAATTGCTATCCCGCGAACGGCGCCGGCAATCCGGTACATTTCTCTACCCCAGCGAAGCAACGGCGGTCGGCGAAGCAGTTGTTGTGGATGCGGCTATTCGACTAGTGGGGATAAATAGACTTGACCGCGATACGGCGATTTTAAATAAGCAGCTACTTTTTAAAACAGAAAGCAGCGGTAAGCTGCTTCGGCCAAACAGCTGCTTCAAAATAGCAGCTTCGCAAATAGCAATCCATCCCTAACTAACATCACTGACCCAAAGTAGGATTAAACTGACAGTGATACAGAGGAAGCCATAAAAGTGTGTGTGTCATTTCCTTAACCATATCACAAACATATTCCTTTTTTCAATTTATAGTCTTTTGAAACTTCCAAAAAATCACTTTTTTGTTTTTCAGATTTGGTGTTGGTTGCATTCGGAACGTTATTAAGGGGGAACTGCACGCAGTATTATGGATCATTTGCAAGCCTTCCGCCGCTGCAATATAATGTTAAAACTATAAGAGATGTGTATTAGCTTCAATGTGATTTCAATAGGGAAATATGTATAGTTGGGCGGTAAATGCGATTTTTTATGAAAAAATCTAATCTAGAATTATAAAATAGAAGTAGATTTGTCCATTTTCGACCATTTTTCGACCACTTTTTGACGCAAATGCCGTCGCACATAATTTTTTTTCCCACAAAATGGCTCTTTACCGCCTTGCATCGATCCTTTGTCTACGTAACTGCAAAATTTGAAATGGTAAATCGTCCTCATGTCTTTGTATTTCTGCAGCGCGTGAACCCTTTTGAACCCATTTTTAAACGAAATGTAATTTAAATTGCCTATACATAACACATTTTTTTGAAGTCGGACGTGCAGGAAGTTTTTTCTAATACGTAGGTACCTTTTCATCTTACTTTGAACTTGTCTAGACCTTCTCGCTAGTTTTTCACTTTTTGCGTGTAGGCCAATATAGTAACTTTCATTGTCCATAGCAATAACACTATGTTCGGGAACACTTGATAAAAGTGAATTTCAGAAAGTCAAATGAAACCGAATTTCAAAAGGTTCCACGCTTATGGCTTCGTGATAGTCCAAACTAGATTAATTTATGTTTTTCGTAGATAATAGCAGACAATTTGAAATCCAGCTATTTTTAGATCAAGCATGCATAATGGTTATTCGTTTACCTTGATCGAAGCGTACGTTGGTTTGACATTTTGTACTGCTGTCATTCTTTTGGCACAATATCGAGAGTATCAGGGGTATCGAAGCAAGTTTCATCAAGGTGAATTATTGACCTGTTGCTTGATCGATATCTTTTAATTTGTTGTAGATAAGCATGTCGCGGGATTCGTAATCTTTGTGATTCCATCACTACTGCTCTTCAAATATAGAATATATCTTTCATAATCGTCTACATGATGGTTCTTAAAATCTTCCCGTTTTTCTCAGTTCACTGGCTTCTTTCAACGCAATTTGTTTATTAAAACTTCTTTTTACCAAAGTTTCGTAAACATTTTTTATTATTTGCCTAGGTTCAAGTGATAAATATTTTCTCGTGCGATTAATATATTGCATTTTTCCCACGAACGACACATAATTAAAACAAAATCAAATAGATACTTTCCCTTATCTTTCACTAATAGTAATTCGAACCTGTAATCATCACCTATATTATAAAACATTTAATGCATTACAAGCAGGATTAACAGGTAATAAATGTATAAGTAAAAATAGGTCCAGCATGATTGCACTCACTACATAAATGAGGTTGTTAACAAAGAAGAAAAATAAAAATATTTTACCGTAACACCTGGCAAATATGTTTAAAATCCTAATAGGGTAGGGAGAACTGCAAGCAAAAAGTGAAAAACCAGCGACAAGGTCTTGTCGAGTTGAAAGTAAGATGAAAAGGTACCTACGCATTAAAAAAAACTTCCTGCACGTCCGACCTCAAAAAAATGTGTTATGTATAGGTAATTTAAATTACATTTCGGTTAAAAATGGGTTCAAAAGGGTTCACTCGCTGCAGAAATACAAAGACATGAGTACGATTTACCATTTCAAATTTTGCAGTTACGTAGACAAAGGATCAATGTAAGGCGGTAAAGAGCCATTTTGTAGAAAAAAAATTATATGCGAAGGCATGTGCGTCAAAAAGTGGTCAAAAACTATACATATTTCCTTATTAAAATCACATTGAAGCTAATACATATCTCTTATAGTTTTAACATAATATTGCAGCGGCGGAAGGCTTGCAAATGATCCATATTACTGCGTGCAGCTCCCCCTTAAAAAAGGAAAAGGCAGGATCTTATATTCTGGGATGTATATTACACAAGTATTTAATCGTTTCGTTAGAAATAGATATATTTTAAATACATTTTTAAAATAAGAAAAATTAAATTATATATTATTAACACAACAGTTTTTAATTATATTTATGATAATTACTAGATTTGCTCCTATTACAATAAAAAAATATTTTATATTGAGAGACCAAAATAACGTTTGCAGGGATAATCGAAAGCAAAAAAAATATATGGGGTACGTTTAAACAATCGGAGTTTTCTCATTTCCTGTGAAACCGGTAAACTTGGCAACATTGTCAATATCATTAAGGATTCCGAATTACGAAATAATTAAGTTTAGTATGTACTTAGATATTTGACCGTTCCGGATCTTTTGAAATGCCTGGTATATTAAAGACGAGTGAACATTTTTAGGCTTTTACTGAAAACCAAATCGTCCCAGATGTTTTATCTAAACCACCAGAACATTTGCTCTCTGTAAAATATCCAAAATCTCGAAAAATTGTTAATCTCGGTGCTGAAATCGCTCCCGTAGATGTGAAAGATCAACCGGAAGTAACTTACGAAGCTGACTCTGATGATTATTATACTTTGATTTTTACTGATCCGGATGCACCTAGTAGAGCTAATCCCGAAAGGAGAGAATTCCGACATTGGCTGGTAAGTACTATTTTGTTAGCGTTATTTTGGTATATTTAGTCAACCGTATAGTGTGCATGGCTATTATATTATTGGTATCATGGGGAGAACATCGTCAGCTGGACGGGCTGAACACTTTTTCTAGCTAAGTGGATTAAAAAAATAGGCAATCCCATCCAGTGTTGCCGTCTCGGTAGATTTTCTACTAAAACTGTTAGAATAGGCAACCCATTTAGTGGGTAATTTTTGGATAGTAGAGAAACTAGTAAAATGGCTAAATTTAGGATTATTGTCACATTTATATTAAAAAATATACGATTTTTAAAAATAGTAAAATATAAAATTCGGTAGGTCGACTCGTTAGAAATTTTGCTGACCCTTAATAGGGGCGATAGTTCTGATGCTACTTAACATTATTTTCATTTTTTGCATTTTTTTTACAGCTCCCGTTCCTTTCCAGTACTTATAATCACTTTTAATGTGGTCAAAACCTGCTGATCCGTTAGAAATTTTGCTGACCCTTAATAGGGGTGATAGTTCTAATGCTACTTAACTTAATATTAATTTATTAATTTTTTGCAATTATTCCTTTCCTTCCAAGACAAGTAATTGTTTTCAATGTGTCTAAAACCTGCTGAACTGGTAGGAATGTTGCTGACCCTTAATAGGTGTGATAGTTCCCATGCTATTTAACTCTATTTTCATTTTTTGCAATTTTAGTAACAGTCTCCCTCTCTTTCCACGACTTATAAACACTTTCAATGTAGTCAAAACTTCCTAACCCGTTAGAAATTTTGCTGATCCTTAATAAGGGTGATAATTCTGATGCTTCTTAAAATTATTTTTATTTCTTCCAATTTTTTACAGTTCCCCTTTCGAGAATTTATAATCACTTTCAATGTGGTCCAAACCTGCTGACTCGTTACAAATGGCACAATTTCTAAAGGCCAGCAGGTTCTGGACACATTAAAAGTGATTATAAGTCCTGGCAAGAAAGGGCGGGGTGTAAAAAAATTGCAAAAAATTAAAATAATGTTGAGTAGCATCAGAACTATCACCCCTATTAAGAGTCAACCAAATTTCAAAAAATGCAATTGCAAAAAATGAAAATAGTGTTAAGTAGCATGTAAACTATCACCTCTTAACAGGGGTCAGCAAAATTTCCTGAAAGTCCTGGAAACAAACGGGGACTGCAAAAAATGAAATAGTGTTAAGTAGCATGTGAATTATCACTCCTATTAAGAGTCAGCAAAGGTTCTAACGGGTCAGCAGGTTTTGACCACACCAAAAAATTGCAAAAAATGAAAATAATGTTTTATCTTATGAGTCAGCAAAGTAGGGACTTCCACCTACATTCGGTTACAATATACCTACTTGTTTTGTACTACTGGGGGTGTTGTGCTGTATATTTATAGTTGTATTAGGTATAATAGGTATTTTGACGCACTAACAGGTTTTGGGGCGTTGTTCACGAATTTAGTGTTGTACGTTTATAGTTCTATTAAGTATAATAGGAATTTTGATGCACTAACATGTTTTGGGGCGCTGTTCAAGAATCAAAGTCATTTTTTGGCGAAGTTTTGTTTTCGAGTCATTTATAATCAAAGCCTTATGATAATATTGTATGTCTATTTTTTCCTTCTTTTAACCAATATTTGGACACATTTTATAATGAATAGATATAAAACCGAATAAAAATATAACAGATATAATTATTTTTTTTTACATTAAAAAAAGGGGTAAAAATATCATGGCATTCTTGATAAATAAAATTGACACATCGGTAAATGAAACTGAAATTTAATATGTACAAAATAATGTGGTTAATTAAAAAAACGTGGCCTAGTTAGACATTATGATAGTATTTTCTGTCGATTTATCTTATAACTTAAACAAATATTAGATAAAAGAAGGAAGAAATAGTAAAAAAACCTTTTGATACGAGATCAGCGTCCTAAAATCTACAGGTGTACCAAATATACGTTCTTAATAAAGCGGATAATTAAAAAAATATGGCCAATATAATCGTAAAAATATATTACATATTCTGATTATGAATAACTCAAACTGAAATGTACCAAAAATCGCTAAAACCGGCCAGGTTACCTTACCCTGACCAATTGTAACGATCGCCCTTGGTAAGTTCAACGAGTAAATTACTAAAAAGTACGGATATTTCACCCGTTTTATTCAAATTACGAGTAAAACGGTCGCTACAGAATGCAATGTAAATATCTACTTTAATAAATATCTACTTTAATTTTGGAAGATCATTCTACTAAACCAGGGCGTTTTAGTAGAATGATATATTTAATTGTTGGAAACACTAATCGCAGCCACCTTCGAAAGAGTGAGGCAGACGTTTTGGTGGGGAGGGAGGTAAACGTCCATCATAGAGATGAATCTCATTGAAATGATAGCAAGCAGACAGCAACATAAAAAGTAGGTCTAGACTCGAGAGGTAACTTACAAAATAGGTAGAGTGCAGTAACATCATCACAAGAGAACGGATAAGTAGTTAATTTTGAAGAAGAAACGATAGAGTATCGATGGGTCGCAGAGCCAGAGGACTGACATGTAGTCGTTAGGCGCAGGAGGGTATGCAGAAAAACTAAACGGAAAAGTTTCCCCCTTGGGACGTATACCACGAGGCGGAAATAGACCCAACTACGTTTGCACTAAAAACAGCAAATCAAGACTGCTTTCAACGACTGAGCCTATGAGACCTTGAGTAGGGATTGGCTAGGTGATAACAAAGAAAGACAGACTAAGAATTTTGTTGTGGGGTTTGACAATGCTAAAATGTGGCTGATCACAACGAGTAAACGGAATATTAGCTTATTAGACATGTGGACACTGTTAGGTATAGAAGCAGATTTCACTTGCACTGCGTCTGGTGAGGAGGAGGAAACTTCGTTAAACTACTTATGCATATTTCTAGCTGCGGCGAGACCTGCAGAGGACATCAAGTCGATAATTTCATTTGGAAATTTGAACAAAACTAGCAGGTTTAAAATATTCCAGATGTTGGGTAGATAGATGGACTGAACTTTTGGGGTTAGCCGAAAGAGCCAAGTTGGCCTAGCCTAGCCTAGATTTGTAGACCTCTATTTCAGTGCAAAACTAGAAAATAACGAAACTCCAAAGAAACGTACCGCGAGGCTATTCAGGGAGTTATGGATCTAAACACAGATTTTAGTTTCGATATGCCAATGATATTTTTATCATATGAAATAAAGACGTCACACAACTTGCGGGAGTCTTAGGACAGATAAATAACATATGCCCACCTAGAAAGTACTATCGCGATGGAGCATATTTTCTCTTTATTCTTTGTTAATGCTCTTGTCGGAAAAAGTGATAATGTTAAGATTTCTATTTACAGAAACCATCCTCTATAATCAAGCAGTCGCAGTATGTACCAATCAAGATTCCCAGGACGCGAAGATCAGCAACATTAAAAAATATTTCATACATAATGGCTATACCGAAAAGTTGAATATATTTTCTTTTCCCAATCAAGATAAAAAAGATGTACGTCCAACTAACGATCAGCTAACAATTGCTTATAACAATACGTTATCAAAACAGTTTTTAAATCCGGAAATACTTTAAGGGGCTTGTTGTGTAGAGCCAAATCAATAAATTGTCAAATCCCTTGTAACTGTGGGTGTGAGTCACACTAAGACTCTTCCCCATGGAAGATTTAGAGAACACCGTAAACACACATCACACGGGATGTTAAGGAGTAATGCTTGATGTAAGTACAATAGACTACAGTTGTTCGAGGCCAAAATTTATTCGCAAAGAACCCCACTGCTCTGGAGAAAAATAGACATTCAAAGGATCAGTACTTATTGATAATGCTACGATTATCAGCAAACCAAGCATTTAAATGCTCAATGTTTGACGACTGTTACTTACTCCTTCCGACTCTCTTAAGCTTCACTAGTAACTCTGGGACTTCAGGCGTACAGTCTGACAATTAAGTTCTTTTGAAAGATATTTTTCAGCCGGCTAGGCTTAAGCAGTACACAAGCAGTTGGAAAACATAGGTATACAGTGTGTCCCAGATTCGCTTCTCTTTATAGGGATCTCGGCTCCTATTATACCTACAGCAAAGGTTAAATGGGGAAAGTTTTAGAGGAAACTTATTGAATTCGATATCTGACTTCAGATTTACGATCGATCAATAATTTTGGGAAATATCGGCGAAAAACCGAAAATGGCGGATTTCGTTTTTCGCCAGTATATCCAGAACGGTAAATTTGACAGCTGTCAAAATGTGACATTATTCGGCCACATTTTTAAGACAATGGCGTATACGACACGTCTTCATTGTTTTTTGTTAACCCGCAACCCGCCTCAACTTTCATTTTTCTTATGACCGTCATATTGGTTTTTTCGATTTTTGGAAAGAGCCTAAAATTTCCAGTCTAGTGATATCTCACAAGTGCATTAAAGATTTTAGTGACATCAAAATATCACACTTCGTAAGTTAGGTTTCAATGTTTTTAAAGGAGGCCATGATTTATTTGTCACAAGATTACATTAATAAGTAAGTAATGTATTGACCGCATTGAATTTTCAATACAACATGAACGTAAATAACGACTTAAAAAATCTAAATGAGCTTTAACTACTTTGTAAGTGGGTAACATTAATTTACAAATCTGCAAAATGACGTCCATTTGCATCGAGACATTTTTGACAATTGGTGACTGTTTTTAGTTCAACCCTGGTCAGTGTATTTCGGTTAATATTTTTTAATGTGTCCAGAACTCTTTGTCTCAGGATTTCTATGGTCACGGGGAGATCAAATTCATAGATTTCATTCTTCATGTGACCCCAGAGGTAAAAATCCAAGGGCGACAGGTCAGGGGATCTAGGAGGCCAAGATATTGGACAATTTAAAGAGATTATTCTTTCGTCAAACTACTCTCTTAAGAAGTTCCTCACTTGAATGGTACTGTGAGCCGGACATCCGTCTTGTTGAAACCAAGTTCTTCTTAATTCATCTTCCGTTAGAATAGCTCGTAAGGCTGGTACAACCTGGTTTCGCAAAAGCTCTAGGTACCTCTGCCCGTTTAGGTTGTAGACAAACAAAAATGGTCCAATAAGTCGATTTCTTGAAATAATTAATAATTTATAAATAGGTGCCCAACAGTCAAGGGCGGCAGGGTCGGCCGGATGGTACTAGAAACTATAAATTATAAACGGAAAATTATCTTTATTACAAAGTAGATATTTTCTTTCCAAAAATAATTATCGAAACATTCCGTAATGAATGAGCTTGTATACAGTTGAAACCTATTCAGCTTTATTATGAAACATTTGGTTAGCGGAAGAAGTAATAGCCGTAATAAATTATTTTGTTGGTATTGCATATTAATTTCGGAAATACTAAATCAATTTATTTCAGTGATATAATAATCTTAAAGAAGTACACCGTGCCTTAATAAAACATAAAATATCAAAAGAACAAATTCCTTGCGCTTTAAAATTTAAATTATTCGGAAATACAGCTGAACGCCTTTCTATAAATCATAATAAAAATCGAAAAATAATTCGACATTTGATTAATATGGTATTTTTTTCATAACGCAAGAACTAGGCTTCACGGGTAATATTAAATCATTAAATTCAGACAATCAAAATAATTTTAGAGAATTAGCTAAATCTGCAGAAAATTTAGATAAAGTGTTAATAAATTCATAGAACCAATTCTATTTTTATAGGTTCTTCGAAACTACAATACAAAATGATTGAATAAAAATGTAATACAATATCAAAAAAGTAAGTTGACTGACTAGAGTAGAACGTTTTCCTTTTTGTATTAGATTATCCTCTTTTAGTATCATTAAAGAACTAAACGAAAAAAAAAAGATTATTATTTGACCATCATTTGGTGCCTATTTAAAAAATATTGGTTAGATTAACTTACCCATGATCCCACACCAAACGTTACTTCCAAATCTGATCTGTAGACGTCTCTCTGCCACTTCGTGAGTATTTTGCACAGCCCAATGATGACGGTTGTGCCTATTAAAGACTCCACAATTCGTGAACCTGCTCTCATGGGACCACAAGACATGATTTACAAAATCAGGATTTTCATTACATCTCTTAGTATACCACTCACAGAACTGTAGTCGTCTTGGAAAATCAGTTTCCTTAAGCCCTTGTACTATTATGGGTTTGTATGGATGGTACTTATTCTTTTTTAAAACTCTCTGTACTGTTGATTTTGATACATTAGTTTTCTGTTCTACAGTTGTTACCGATGCACTAGGGTTTTCGTTGATAGCTTGTAAAATGTTTCTGTCTCGATTTTCGTTGTTATTATTGTATCCGCTTCCAGGTTGCTCGAAGGCACCCAAGGTTAATTAAATTGCCGTCGTTCGGGGGTACATCTCCAAATACCTTGCTGAGGTAACGTCGGCGTTTCTGTATGATTGAAAGTACAGAGCTAACATGTCAACCTTTTCTTCATTTGAATACGGAATGCCGGCCATTTTCTATAGGTTTTGACAATTTATGTGTCAGATTTATGATTTTATTGGGATATAAGCGTACCTACTACTTATTAAAACACAACTTTGATACTTTCAACTAATTAACTTAACGTCAAAGTCAAAATCCAATTTTTTTACAGATAAATCATGGCCTCCTCAAAAAAGCATTGAGAGCTAACATTACTTTAAATCATGGCCTCTTTAGAAAAAACTGAAACCAACTTTACGAAATGTAATATTTCGATGATACTAAAATCTTTAATGCACTTGTGAGATATCACTAGACTGGAAATTTTAGGCTCTTTCCAAAAATCGAAAAATCCAATAAGGCGGCCATAAGAAAAATGAAAGTTGAGGCGGTTTGCGGGTTAACAAAAAACTACGAAGACGTGTCGTATACGCCATCTTATTTGTCTTAAAAATGTGTCCGAATAATGTCACATTTTGGCAGCTGTCAAATTTACCGTTCTGGATATACTGGCCAAAAACGAAATCCGCCATTTTCGGTTTTTCCCCGATATTTCCAAAAACAATTGATCGATCGTAAATCTGAAGCCGGATATCGAATGCAATAAGTTTCCTCTAAAACTTTCCCTATTTAACCTTTGCTGTAGGTATAGTAGGAGCCGAGATCTCTGTATAGAGAAGCGAATCTGGGACACACTGTATTTATTCTGTGTCTATAAAACGTCAAGGTAAGCAGTGTCGGCTCATAAATACTTGCGCCCAATGATTTCCTTTTGATATAAAGATTTTTTTATTGTAATTATACAAATTCGTGGTGAAAAAAAAATTATGTGCGCAAGATTAACAGCAAATTTAGCTTATTTTGCTAACAGAATACAGGGAATTAAAGAAAAGTTCTATTTTTATTATTTAGTTTTCTACGGATGATACTTTGTTTTCTATGTCCAATGTAGTATCCGTATCTCATACCACAGATTACAACTACAGCTACCAGATGCAAATTCTCTCGATACGACGCAGGACCAGTTTTTCCAGTTGGCCAGTGCCAATTGGAAATATTCTACTACGGAACTCGTGACTGTTAACGCTTTAGTCACTGCATCACTTATATATCGGTACATGTCAAATTTTAAAACATATACTTCAATTAAGTATTCATTTTTCTGTGTGAATGATGCCAATGCAGATTATCAATACTTACAGGTAGTGAACATTCCCGGATCTGACATCTCAAAAGGTGAAGTCTTGACCGAATACGTTGGCTCAGGACCACCAAAGGGCACTGATCTCCACAGATACATCTTCTTACTTTATAAGCAACCAAAACATCTCCAGTTTGAAGAAAAAAAAGTGAGCAATAAGGAAATTGGAGATAGGCCAATGTTTTCTGCTCAGAAATTTGCGGAAAAATATGGTTTGGAGTTAAAGGCCGGAAATTTCTACCAGGCGCAGTATGATGATTATGTGCCTACTGTGCATAAACAACTGGGAATAGTGTAGCTTAAGACTACCTCGACAGGTACACTTACATTTTTGTTTAAAACTAAATTTGTAGTAATTTCTTAGTTTTATATGGTTATGCAAAATAAACTGTTTTATACTTTAACACATATATTTTTAAATTTAGCTTTCTTCAGGCTTGTTGTATTTTTGTTGGTCAAATAAAATTTCTAATAGGACTTTCAGTGTTTCCGTAAATTATATTTTAAAGGCAGCTTCTATAATAGTATTATAGTTTGGATAATATTTTTGTAATTTTCATCTTCAAAAAAAAATTACTACTATATATTTGTTGCTTAAAACGGTTCAGGATAATCTTTTTTTTTGTGAACAGTTAGGAATTTTAATTAAATTAATACGATTAAATTTAACCGTTTAAATATTATAAGACAATAAAACTTTTTTTTCGCCATAGAAGTCAACATCATATTTAAATTTGGTGACTTGTGATAAGGATCTCATGAGATCACTCCAGGCTATATATATATATATATATATATATATATATATATATATATATATATATATATATATATATATATATATATATATATATATATATATATATATATATATATATATATATATATATATATATATATATATATATATATATATATATATATATATATATATATATATATATATATATATATATATATATATATATATATATATATATATATATATATATATATATATATATATATATATATATATATATATATGTCTCAGAGCCGGAACTCTCCAGAGCCCCAATAGGTGGAGCTAAGTGTTATGCTTAGCCCGTGGAATCTTTCTACTTTGAAAGACGTTTTTGTTTCAGTGGACGTGGATCAGCGTTACTATTTTAAGAGTAGGTCACTGTTTTAGGATTCCACCTACTGTTCTACTGTTTTCACGTCAAAATCCTCTGTTGAATCTCTTTAGTACAACATACGAAAAGCAACCCCAATTTTTGGTCGTTCTATGCGCACTAAAAATATGAAAATGTTCGCTCTGCTTTTTAACGTCGACACAGAAAACCCCAATCCAGTGTCGATTTAAATCCATGAAAAATATCTTTAAAAAAGTATCGATGTAGTAAACATAGAACTTGTAAAACGTCGATATAAAAATATGGATATTTTCAGTTGATATATCGATGTTTCATAAACATCTAAAAACGTGCATCCCTAGTCCCCGCTAAAGTGACTTGTCGGTCGCTGATTTTGGTAATAAGCCATCGGGGAATCCCCTACATCAATGCTTTACTTTTTAGACCGGTATTCCCGTATAGATAGATTACAATGGGGTCTAGTGCGTGTGTTTTAATATTTGTTTTGCTGTTTTTTTCGCAATTTAGCTGAAGAAAAGCAGGTAGTTAATTTAGATTATCTTTTACAGTAGGGTTAAATTGTTAATTGTTTACTTGTTTCCTAGTTTTACCTACTTGTCAGATAAAGGAAAATCAATGTACAAACTAACTCTAAGGCAAGGGTTAGTTCTGACAGCTACGAAAAGTTTTTTCTTGCACATTTATTCTGGTTGGTCAAGTATCGATTTTGACATAAATCTGGCCTATCAGATCAATTTCATAAAAAAATATTCTTATTTCGAGTCTGTTAACAATAAGTTTAAGGGTATAGGTTTTCAGTATATTTTGTTTATTTTATGAAAAAAAACGCGTTAAATAAAAACCCACTGTTCAGACGGCCAATCTACTGTTCTTTTGTCCTGTGCTACTGTTGACTGAACAATCCATCTGGCAGCACTGGCGTGGATACAGGATACAAGCCTGCGTGATGGTATAGTAGAGGCTAGAGGTGGGAACTCTAGTTCATTTACGTATAGTGATGGGAAATCTGGATCTTCTAAAGATCTGGGTCAACGGATCTGGGTCAGTTTAAAGACCCGGATCAGCGATCGGATCTCTTTAAATTCATTAAAATAGGCGAGTCATATTAGGCATTGGGTATGTATGTATGCGTAGCTTCATCCATCTGAAAACTTTATAAGCATGCAACATCGGTTTTATAGACAGTACTGACTGTCCGAACGTTTTTTTTTAGTTTTTCGCGACGAGTAAAACGAGCTGCGACTTCATCAGTCGAGTTTTTGTTTACAAACAAAATGATGATGGGAAATCTGGATCTTTTTAAAGATCCGGGTCAACGGATCTGGGTCAGTTTAAAGACCCGGATCAGCGATGCTATGCGACTGCTCCAACAAAAGCACTGCGGCAAGTAGCAGCGACTTTTCGGAGCAATTTACCAGATACAAAAACCACACTAGGTGTTCTATTTCACGAAATGTTAAGACCAAAATTATGTACTTAATTTTAAAAGTTTATGTTAATCTATTCTGGACTTTTAGGTCGCAGGTGAAATTTTTACGAAATTTTCAAATTTACTTACCCTACCCTTACTTGTTCGGCCTTAGAAAAGGAAAACATTTTTTTTCTTCAAATGTTAATACCAAAATTATGGACTTCAGTTAATTTTAAAAGTTCATATTAATCTATTCCCGACTTTTAGGTCGTAGGTAGTAGGTGACATTTTTACTAAATTTTCAAATTTTTTATACGTACCTTTATTTGTTCTGCGGCCTGCCTTAGAATATAAAATTCTGTTGTTTATTAGCATTCGCAAAAAAGCACCGATCGATGTAATTGCGACGGGCAATGCCATCGCTTCTTGATTTATACTAGAAATGCTCGTTCAGATATAAATACATGACTTAAATATTTCGATGATGATTATATATATATATATATATATATATATATATATATATATATATATATATATATATATATTGATAGCTTTGTATTTGTCTGGGTGATGTTAATATATTTTTTAGTTTATTAAGGAGGAAATTAAACCCTCACACAAAACAAAAAGTACATATGCACTTACATATAATATGTAAATTCACGGCGCTATTGTATTAAAAAGACATGATTACATTTTAAATCTCTCCCATATTAGGCTACATTTATTTGAATGACCCTATATATGGAAATATTTTTTTTTTTTTCGCATAATTTAAATTTTTTATTCTCATGCCCAATATATATATTTCATTTTTCTTTTACTTCTGTGTATTTTAGAGTTTATTGCTGTTTAAAATGGAGATGTACTTTTCTTTTACATAACTTGCCAAACTATGTTTAAAAATTGAGTTGCATCATAAAACCATTTTCCTTCCAAAACACAATAAACATAAATGACTTATTGCAAATGCAAATCAATTTCGGTACGGCATTATTACGAGTTCGCGGTAGTCAGTTCAGTCAAACTTATATCTATCAAACCATTGAAAACAAAAAAGTAGCACTGCTCACTCCTCAGTGGGCCAGTAGCAATTAAAAATCTGCCTAGTTGCTCTTATATACATCCTGCTTCGTAAGTAGCAAAAGTTCCAGCCAATGCTACGCCTGTAGCCTGATATAAATTGTTAAGTAGCAGCGAGCGGCATAGAGCATTTACTATTGTTACCCAAGACAGCCGAGGCGCTGTTCATCCAATTAAACTGGTCCGAAACATCGCTGTGATTTTCTCGACACCGGAGCAGTCTGTTACTGCGATGTTGGTGGAGCAGTGACAAACTAGCAGACTGCGATTTTGCAACCCACCTTTAATTTCTTTAAATTCATTAAAATAGGTGGGCCATATTCCTCATATTGGGCATTGGGTAGGTATGTATCTTAGAGTAAGAATTAAAGTAGAGATCACAATCCATTCATAAATCACGTTAGGGGTATGCGCCAACATGGTCCCCCCATTTTTCACATTCTATCGACCAATGTTTACGATAAAACAAGAAGTGGGGATGGCCCATGTCCAAGCGGTGGCCATTTGTTGACGAATGCCAGTGGCGGCGCGAGTTTTCACTTCCCGCATAAGGAAATATCATTAAACGTGAAAAAATCATCGTTCCGTTCCGGTGTAGCTAAACAATCCACTTACTCGATTAACTTTAATTCTATTTAATTTTCCCCAAAAATTACGTCTGATACAAAAAAAATATTGGTATGAATTCAATATGGCGAAACAAAATGACGACCTGTTAAAATATTTGATGTACGAAAATGAAGAAATGGGCCATACATCATTATCGTTGACAAAATCAAGGATTCTTACCTATTCCTTAATGAGGCAAATAGGTATTTTTATAAATATCAAAGAAATAATCGTTCCCTACTTCACTATCTAAATCAAACCAAAAAGTTAGGTAAGTTTAAAAGAAAGTAGTTATTTATATATTATTAAACTTTAGTTTTTAGTTATGTTTGCCTTATGTCACTCTCATTTTATAATTGTGACATTTGGAAAAATTATTTGTTCAGTTGTTAAAAATGTCATCTTAAACCTGTAACTGTCAAGTTAGACCTTGTCTAAATTTAAACCTCTTTAGTGAATACTATTGTTAGAGTTTTAAACTATAATCAATGCTTTTAACGCGCTTTTATTGGCTTCCTACTCATCTGATTGTATGTTTGTATGTCTGGTTTAAATCTTGCAATGGATTTTTCACCATTTCCATTAACGATTATTTTCAAATTTGACATGCGTACACTTTCGATATAAAAAATCCGAATTTTTTTAGTCAACGTTTAGAAATCCAAAATGGCGACGCCAATACGGCCGACGAATTTTATTACTTGCGTAGATTAAACTGAAAATTGGTGCTTAGGAAAATTTAAGAGTGTCAGCATTTAAAAATTCAAAATAGCGGTGCCAAAATGACAATGTCAAGAGGTCGGACGGATGATTCTAACATTTATGGGGATTATTTAAGAATGCACAACAAAAGTCAAAATGGTGGCGCCAATATAGCTAACGAATTTTGTCATTTGTACAGATTCTGCTGAAATATCAATATCTAGAAGTATTTAAGAATGAAAGTTATGAAATTTTAGTCAATATTTGAGAATTAAAAATGGCGGCACCAAAATAGCAGACTAAATTCAAAATGTTTGCAGATTTGATTAAAATTCGGCATTTAGGGGTATTTAACACTGCACATCATGAATTTTTCTCAACATTTTAAAAATTCAAGATTGTAATGCCAACATGGCGGCGGAATTTTAACATTTGTACAGATTTGAGAATACATATCATATATTTTTAGTAAATATTTAAAAAATGATAGTAATGCTTAGATTGCAAGCGAATTTTAACATCTATACAGATTTGATTAGAAATCGATATAAGGTGTGCAATTTATACATTTTTAGTAATAAATGTTCAAAATGGGGATGTCATCAATCAATCAATCCGATAAGTACTTTTTTCAGATATTTTTAAACATTTAATTATGCCACCGTTTTGTTCCCCCATTTTGAATTTGTCTCAACATTTTTACCAGTTCATCCCTATATAATATTTGATTTTTGAGCAAAATTTGAACATAGTCGATGCAGTAGTTTTCTGCACTGACTTTTATAACATTTTATTAGGCCGCCATTTTGGATTTGTAGTAAAACTTTTCAATTGATGGTCAGTCACACCTAATTTTTCTGCAAAATTAGGATAAAATGTATAAGCAGTTTTTAGTAATATTTTTTTAACATTTCAGTATTTTGTTCAGCCATATTGGATTTTTACCAAAATGTTACCACGTCATCATATGACCTTTAATTTTTAGCCAAAACTTGAAGTAAATAGGACAAGCAGTTCTTGAGCTTTGTCGCGGACAGGCATACAGACTAACCGACGGAACTGAGACAACATGTTTTTTTGCAACTAGAATACTTTCCTCCTGCTACTGAGTAAAGTAAAAAAAAGCGAGCTCTATAAGATAAGAATAGAATAGCCAATTGTCATATTGTTTTCCATGTTAATAGCTAAAATTTTAAAAATAAATGATTTTTTAATTTTCAATATCCTAAATCTTAATTTCTAACCAGTTTAGAACATGTTTACGAACACATTTTTACTTTTAATGCCCAAAGAGTCACCATTTAAATTTCTTTACCTTACAACACTTATATAAAAAATTGGCCCAACTCAAGTGAAAATTAAAAAAAGGCGCGAAATCATCCGAAACTTTATTATTTCCCCAGATTTCATCTAAAATCTAATGATTTTCGAAATCGCAGTTAGTTTTTTTGAGCGTGAGACGCCCTTTGACTATTTTGATATAGTATAAATAAATTCTATAATTATTATAATTCTCCAATAGGAAAAATTATTGTAATCGTCATAAAAATCACCTCAGAATCTTTCTTGTATCATTTTGCTTCCGAGGATTCTCACATGACCCGTGACGAAATAAACGTTCTATTATACTGAACCGGATTGGTCAATACATCATGTGACCCAAAATAAGTGCATAAGGTATCTTCCATTAGGCATGTCTCCTGAAAAAGAAAATCTTGCTGTTTACTTAGTGATTAAAAGAAAATTCCAAACTGAAACGGCCATTCTTCTACAAACTCACATTGCCGCACCATAGTTAGATCAACTAAAGCTCCTAGTTTCGCAATGTCCAAGATAAAGTAAATAAAACTTATTTATTAAATATTTAAAAAATCAATATTCTTCTAATGTCCCCGCACCTTTAGAACGCTGCCTCTTAAAATAAGGCAACCTATAATTAGAAGATTTGAACTATATAAACAAATACACAATAATACATTAAAACACATGCAGTAGTGACGCTAAGAAAAGATTGGTATCTAATAAAATATTTTTTAGCAAATTAATTTCTTTAATGTTAAAATTTATTGTAGTTCCACGACCGGCTATTGGTTTTTAAGCCACGCTGGTCACGTATCACGGTCTAATACGTGGAATTGTCGATCGGGTTTGCCATATCTAACTAAATCTCTTGTTACTGGTGTAATCTGATCTGAGGCTTTGGGTATTTTAATTTGTATTTTACTGTTTTGCAATAAAAGTAATTTCTTTATACTGCTTAGAAACTAATACTGGAAACACATTACCATTCTTTGTATGAAAATTTTATTGCACCATGTTTAAACATATTCACCGTAATATAAATTGGTATAAACATTGGTGTTCCTGGCTAGGCTTGGCATCGTCGTACGATCGACCTTATACTGTGAGCTAATCTTGGCAGTGGCTAAATAAAATAAAATGAGTGGCGACCTCACCAGTCTAGTTTTTTGTTTAAAAACTTGTATGAGATTTACAGAGATGCGTTTTAAGTGAAATAATACTTTTTAAAGATATACTTTTAACTTATAAGGCTTAAGAGTGTTGCTATAGTGATTTTGAAGTTGAAGTTTGTTATGTTTCCATTTTTATTTATTTACTAATTTATTAATTTATTTCTCAGAAAATCAATTTTACATACATGAACTATTGTTGTGACCCCATTATTTTATAGTAATTTTATTTGTGAATAGTCTTAAGTATTATATATTCATTAGTCTAGAGATAGTTTGACACGTAAATGCAATATTTAGACATACATTATATTTCGGCGGAACCTTCCGACAAAAGCTGCTTTAATGGTCGTTTATTGCAAGGGAAATTCTAAGTAAACAATATGTATTTTAAATTCTACTTCAAATTCTATTTTATGCACGTTCTTCCGCCCCAAATATTATTATACCCGAAAAAACCTATCATAAACTCATTTACACTATGTCGATAAAGCTTGGGAAGGTTCAGCTATAAAAACATTAAAAGAAACCATTGTAGTACAGTAAGCAGTGGCGTAGCAAATACTCCCCAAATTACTTTTATAGACACCTTTTTTAATCAATTTTACAGATACGTCACTGCATCTCAAATTAGGGAATTCATATAAAAATAAGTTCTAGGTAGTCAGTATAGGGCAGGTCAGTCATTATGTCAGTACTATATTGTCAGTAGAATTAAGTCAGTAGACACAGTAAGAGTAAAGATTTGTTAGAAGTAAGAAGTGACCCTCTTGTTCAGAAGATAATAGAGAGATTTGAAACAAGTTGAAGTGTTTACATTTACTACCAGTGCTAATACAAAATACTAAAATTATTAAATCATAACAGTGGTGGCATTCGGCGAGTAATAAAAATATTAAAACATAACATTGGTGGCAGCGGATCTAGATATACTACCCCGTGTTTTCTGAAGGAGCGCCTAGAACGCAGCAGGAATCACACCAGTTAAACCACATCGGTATACCAAAGACAGGAAGTTTCAACAGACTTGGAGGAGCGCCCAGTACGCAATAAGTTTCGAGAAGAAGAAAGAAAACAAGGAAATTCGCCTTACGTTCCAGCTAACTAAGGATGAAGCTGTAAGTTTTTTTTTTATTTTCCTGTTGTGGTGACACTATTTGTTTTTTTTATATGTTATGCATTTTTGAAATTATATAGATATATTTATTTTGTGAAAGGTACTGCAAATACGTTGTGTGTTGAAAAAGTAATTGAATAATCGACCGTATAACTTATCTATATTTAAATTTTTACCCAAAATTTTTATTAGTATTTAATCTTTATAATTTTAACAAACCAAAAAAATGGCTGAAGGAAAAGATGCAATTGATGTATTAAATTTAATAAATTCATTTGACGGCTACGGCGATGGAAATTCTCTTCAATTTTTTCTAAAAAACTGTGACGCAGTAATGCATATTGTGAAAGAAAATGAAAAAAATAAATTAGCTAAATTAATTTTTGGTACTAAATTAAAAGGTAAAGCTCAAGAGGTGACACAATATAAAAAATTTTTAAATTGGGACGAAATTAGAGATTTTCTTTTAGAACAGTTTACGGATAAAAGACCGCCTTCTCATTTTTTAACTCAAATAATGAATATAAAACAAAACTTTAGGGAAACCGTTAGAATATGGAGATAGATTAAGATACCTGCATAATAAATATAAAGAAACTTGTCATTTAAATTATGAACATAATTCTGCTAAGGTATTAATAGAAAATTTAGAGTCAATTTTCGTAAACACGTTTAGACAAGGGCTAAATGATGAAAAAATACAAATTCGAGTAATTGCTGAAAACACAACAGATTTAGACAGGGCATTATCATTAGCAATCGAAATGGAACTCGAAAACAACGTTAGAGCAAAAAATTAAAATTTCAAAAATGTAGGTTTTGTGGGTCAGGGAAATAGAAATTTTAATAAACAAAATCCTTAACTTTTGTGTATGTTCTGTAATAAAAATAATCATATAACTTCTCAATGTAGGCAACTTATACAATATGAACAAAATATGGGAAGAAATAATTTTAATAATCCTAATTATCAAAGCTTCAGTCCACAACAACATTTTAACGCAAATTCTTCAAATGGGCAAAATTATAACGGGGAACAACCTATTAATGCTAGAAGTAATTTTTCTTACAGGGGAAACGATAATCATAATTACAATCAAAATACAAATTCACGAAATTTTAACAATAATTATAATGGGAACAATTATCGTCAAAATTATACCAATCCCCGTAGTTCAAACAGACCTCAAATGCTTTCAGAGATACCTCAACAACAGCGACGATACCGTCCTAACTATAATAATGAACCTGTCAATAATTCTCATCAAATACAAACTATAACGTCTCTACCCCCCAGTAGCCTCCAACACAATCTTAGTATTTCTCCTCCACAACCAACTACATCTGTCCAAGAATTTTCGGGAAACGACAACGAAGCCTTGGTTGTGAACAGCCCGCCAAGCGCTTCATAAAAAGTTCAATCAGTATAAACAGTAGCTGTTCAAATAATAAGAATCCACTAGAACATATTAAAATCAAACCAACTCGTAATAATTCAAATAATATGTCTCCTAAGTCAGTATTATTCTCTAATAATTGTAAACAGTTAGATATAATTGAAATAACTTCATTGGGCTCTAAAAAGTCAGAAAGCTAGATCAAAACTGTATTATTGAACTAAAAGGTATAAGTAAAGAACCGGTTTTTACGAAAGGTCTATATAATGTAACAATCCAATTAAAAGATAATGAAATATTAATTCATCCTTTTCATATCGTACCAGATAGCATTCCTATAAAAAATGACGGAATTTTAGGCCGCGATTTTTTGCAAAAATATAAAACTAAAATTAATTATGAAGAAGAAACTGTTTATTTTGAGGACAATTGCTTTAAGATTTTGCCTTCAGAGACTTTAACGACTATACCCCCAAGATGTGAAATGATAACTTATGCTTTTGCCAACGTTTCAGGTACTGAAGGTATCGTAAAATCGAAACAACTTGCTGAAAATCTCTATATAGGTTCTTCTTTGACCAAAGTACATAATCATAAATGTTTAATTAGTATTTTAAATATATCTAATGAACCCTTAACAATTGCGTTACCCAGAGTTAACGTACAACCTATCTAAAGGTGAATTTGACATTATAGAGCTTAGTCATAATAATAATAATATTGAAAATAACACGAATATAAATTACTTTGAACGTTTAGAAAAATTGAAACATTCTCTCAACTTAGAAGGATTAAATGTCGAGGAAACTAACTCACTTCTAGAAATTTGTGAAAATTTTATCGATATTTTTTATTTAGAAGGTGATAAACTCTCTTGTACAAACACAATAAAACATAAAATTTCTACAGACCCTACTAAGGGACCTATTAATATTAAACCCTATAGATTACCTTTTCAACATCGGGAGGTTATAAAAGAACAAACCGATGCAATGTTAAAGGATGGAATAATTTCTCCGTCTTACAGTCCTTGGAATAGTCCCTTATTAGTAGTTCCTAAAAAAACTGACTCATCAGGTTTACCTAAATTTCGCGTGGTCGTAGATTTTAGAAAAATTAATGAAATAACTGCAGGGGATGCATTTCCATTACCTAATATTACAGATATTTTAGACCAATTAGGAAAATCGCATTATTTTACAACTTTAGATTTAGCCAATGGATTTCATCAGGTTCAAATGGACGAAAATGATAAAAATAAGACAGCTTTTAGTACTTCTACGGGGCATTTTGTTTACAATAGGATGCCTTTTGGCCTAAAAGGAGCTCCGGCAACCTTTCAGAGGTTAATGAATGCGGTCTTAAGCGGTCTTAGTGGCATAAAATGTTTTATTTATTTAGATGATGTCGTAATTTATGCTAATAATTTAAAAGAACATAATGAAAGGTTAATTGAGGTATTTGAACGGTTTCGGGAGCATAATTTTAAGCTTCAACCATTAAAATGTGAATTTTTAAGAAAAGAATGTTTGTATCTAGGTCACATTATAACAGATTATGGCATCAACCATCGACCATATGTTTTTGGAACAAATTTTAAGATAGTTACTTACTTACAAATTATGAAAATATATGGTCTTGTCTACTAAAGTTAAAAAATCTTGTAAGTAACAAAAAACTTAAATTGTCATTTATTAAATATCATTACAACCCGTTAGTAAAATGGGAAATTATTTATCCCATGATAAGATATATTTTTAAAAACTCTAATGTAGATATAACAGTTTACAATAATAATTTAATAAAACCCTCTGAATCTGAAAAGGAAACCTATTAGAAGAATTCCACAACTCTCCTTTAGGCGGTCATCAAGGAATTGCCCGTACACATAAAAAATTATCCCAATTTTATACCTGGAGAGGCATGAAAAAAGACGTAAATAGATTTATAAAAAAATGTGAATCTTGTCAAAAAAACAAACTATCGCGAAAAACAAAAATGCCAATGGTCATAACTTTCTCTGATCTCGAATATAATAAATTTATAAAAATAACGGATGATAAAATGATTTGTCAGCAACAAAAACCAGTTTCATTGGCTCATTTAGTGGAAAACTGTGAAATGAAGTTACTTCAAGTAACAAATAAAATTCCAGAAGTATGCGAAAAACATATATTAAATTCTAATAGAGGTATCTTTATTCAGTTACTTACAACTAATACTTGGCTGTTTGCAGTGCCTTGCCCTGAATCATTAACCATTTCATGTATTAATCAAAATAAACCAGTAGACGTTATTTTAAAAAAATGCGGCAGTGTCACCATAGGAAAACAGTGTAAAGCGTATAGTGTTTCAACGATGCTCGTGCCTCACAGTAATGCCTTTCAGTCGAAAATATTTAGTGAGTTTGTTCCGCCATTAGAAATTAGTGAGGACTGTTGTGAAAAAATAAAAAATAATAACATTAACCTGACAGAAATTTTAATAAACGAAAATTATAAGACTCTTTCAAAGCACATTCCTGAACTGAACATCGCTAGCCATAAACTAGACGACATAGAAAAGCTAACAGAAAATCTTGAAAAAAATAATTTTTTGTCAACATATAATATTTCTGGTTCTGTTTTAGCTTACATTGTATCTGTTGTTGTATTATTATTTATTGTTTACAAAATATATTCAAAATGTATAAGAAAAACTTCCTGTTGTGGAATAATACCAAATATTTGCGTAAGGGTAAATCAAACCATTGAACCATCCCCGAGAAGTAATAGATATATAGCTCAGTATACTAGTGAAACTTCTAATAGAATTAATAATGATGATCACCCTGAGGACGATCAACCAGGTATATCATACACGCCTCGCAGAGCTATTGGTCACACGTCCTCAAGACGATCAATTAGATAAGTAATAATATTATGTTTTATTATAAGTAATAAATTTCTTTAGTAGAATCTAAGTAGATTTAGAATGCCTAATTATTATAAAAAAAAAACAGTTTTCAATATTATATAGGTTAGTATAATATAGAATAAGAACATAGTTCATAGCAAATTTTGTAAAATCATTTCGAACATAATACTTTTGTTAAATATTAGTATGATAATATTAGGATGTATATTTTGTATCATAATTTATATTTTAACTCAGGAACGAAATTTTCTAACAATTTCATTATTATAAAATCTCTCATTTAGGGGGGAGGTGTTGTGACCCCATTATTTTATAGTAATTTTATTTGTGAATAGTTTTAAGTATTATATATTCATTAGTCTAGAGATAGTTTGACACGTAAATGCAATATTTAGACATACATTATATTTCGGCGGAACCTTCCGACAAAAGCTGCTTTAATGGTCGTTTATTGCAAGGGAAATTCTAAGTAAACAATATGTATTTTAAATTCTACTTCAAATTCTATTTTATGCACGTTCTTCCGCCCCAAATATTATTATACCCGAAAAAACCTATCATAAACTCATTTACACTATGTCGATAAAACTTGGGAAGGTTCAGCTATAAAAACATTAAAAGAAACCATTGTAGTACAGTAAGCAGTGGCGTAGCAAATACTCCCCAAATTACTTTTATAGACACCTTTTTTAATCAATTTTACAGATACGCCACTGCATCTCAAATTAGGGAATTCATATAAAAATAAGTTCTAGGTAGTCAGTATAGGGCAGGTCAGTCATTATGTCAGTACTATATTGTCAGTAGAATTAAGTCAGTAGACACAGAAAGAGTAAAGATTTGTTAGAAGTAAGAAGTGTCCCTCTTGTACAGAAGATAATAGAGAGATATGAAACAAGTTGAAGTGTTTACATTTACTACCAGTGCTAATACAAAATACTAAAATTATTAAATCATAACAGTGGTGGCATTCGGCGAGTAATAAAAATATTAAAACATAACACTATGTTTTGACTTGTTTTTTTTATTACGAAATATAGATTTTTATAATGCTTTGTATTAACTATCATCCTATTATCATCACTAATTATAAGGCCATCTGAACTTCAATATACACCTCGCACAAAAAAAGTAGAGATTTAAATCTATTATCTAATCCACACAACTAAAATCTAAGTTTTAAAAGACTGGTGTAATATGATGTTTTTAGGATGATTTACGAAGTCAACAAGCTAATCAACACCAAATTAAATTTTTACACGAGATTCTGGATATACAGAAATTCATATTTCATGGCAATCAGCATTCAACAAGCTATTGATCGATCCACCCCATCATCCTGCTCTTCTTATCAATCAGACCGGTTCGAAAATCGCGTTATATCGGTCGTCGGCTCCGCGGTTCAGCTCCCGACTCGCGACCTGCAAACAATAATGATGCATTGAACGAACCTAAGCACTGACTGAACCATAGACAAACGCATCTGGACGCTTCGTTTTGCTTTGTCTCTATTTCAAAGATCCGTGATCCGGCTCGCAATATTTTTAAGACCCGGCTCCCGTGTCAGTATAAAGATGCGGATCTCAGATCCGGATCAGTCGTGAACGACACATCTGTATAAAGCGGTGCTTTTTAAGTGAAATAATAATTTTTAAAGATATACTTTTAACTTACAAGGCTTAAGAGTTTTGCTATAGTGGTTTTGAAGTTGAAGGTTTTTATTTTTCCATTTTTATTTATTTACTAATTTATTAATTTATTTCTCAGAAAATTAATTTTACATACATAAACTATGTTTTGACTTGTTTTTTTTATTATGAAATATAGATTTTTATATTTCTTTTTATTAACTATCATCCTATTATCATCACTAATTATAAGGCCATCTGAACTTCATTATACACATCGCACAAAAAAGTGGAGATTTAAATCTTGTATCTAATCCACACAACATAAATCTAAGTTTTAAGACTGGTGTAATATGATGTTTTTAAAAGGCTGGTGTAATATGATGTTTTTAATTAAATTTTTACACGAGATTCTGGCTATACAGAAATTCATATTTCATGGCAATCAGCATTCAACAAGCTAATGAACGACCGACCCATCCATCCCATCATCCTGCTCTTCTTATCAATCAGACCGGTTCTAAAATCGCGTAATATCGTCGTCGGCTCCACGGTTCAGCTCCCGACTCGAGACCTATAAACAATGAGGATTTTAGACAAGGAAAGAGAGAGGACGCGTAATCTATGCATATGATTTGCTGCCAGTTGCCACCAGGCTGGCTCGCCCAGTGGCGTAACGCTCGGGTTTAAGTAAAATGATGCCTGAAATGAACATTTAAATCTTACTAGTGGAAGACTGATCAAAGTGTGTTTATCGATATATTGGAGCCAATTGAAAAGTTCAGTAAATAATGGGGTTATATAACAAATTTTAAAAATGAAGGGAATTGGTTTAAAATTTCAAAAATTATGTCAAATTTCCTATTTTATTTATGGTTTTATTTTATTTAAAGTTTGCAAATTTTTTGACTAAAACGATGCATTTAGGTAATTTATTAATAATTATAATAAAAGTTAATCACATTTACAGGAAACTGAAATTTCAATAAAGAAATTGTTACATACCTCATTTAATCACTACACTCTCTTAATAGCTCTAATATACCTACATTTTAAAATAACGTAGGAAAGATCTCTAAGACCAACAACCAATTATTGTTGATGAAATAAAATATGCAATCATTATAAATCCATATATTACCATAAAAATACATTACTAAAAATATATTACATAAAAAAGGACCTAAGTAGGTAAAAATGAAAAGTGATATCCAAGGAAAAAAATAAACTTGAACAATAAAAATTAACACTCATTTATTGTCCTCTAAATAAAATAAGTTTTGTATATTGATTTCTAACAGGATCTGTTATTGCAGACAATCTTTTAGTTATAAAATGTATGCGAATTTTAAGATATTTTGATAAAACAGATTCTGTTAAAAAGTATATATGGTTACAATTAGCATTAGAAATTAAAACATGTTGTTCCAAACTGCTAAAACATTGGGATTCAATGCATTCAAACATTATTCTCCTTTTTAAGACATTAATGCTAAAATTGACTTTTACCAATTCATTTTCATTTATTCTTATAAAATGCTCGCAGATATTACAAATTTTTATCACATCCTCTGAGGGATACGTCAATCCACCATGACTTTTTTTGTTATCGGCGAATGCAAAAAGTTTTCTCGGTTACCACTT
This sequence comes from Kuschelorhynchus macadamiae, assembly GCA_030620095.1. Classification (NCBI taxonomy): domain Eukaryota; kingdom Metazoa; phylum Arthropoda; class Insecta; order Coleoptera; family Curculionidae; genus Kuschelorhynchus; species Kuschelorhynchus macadamiae. Next base: position 204,781 of record JAUTXW010000744.1, read on the forward strand.
AATGCACTCAAACAGCTTTCACATTTGACAACCTTAATAAGCTGATGGGCAACAAAACCAGCAATATAAATAATAATTTGTTTCGAACAATTGCTCAACATCTCACTATTTATAAGGTAATTATGATCATGCCAAACACTTTCCAAAGGAAATGGTTCATTTTGACAGCTCAAATACATCCTATTTGAATTAATATTTTCTTCAAGTAAATCGAATCTACTTGATCCTGTTAAAATAGGTATATCGTCTAAGGGTATACAATTTTCCATTCCTTACTAATAATCTCTTATACGATGCCATAAACTGCAGTGCAGTAGGGTTATTATTGAAGCCACCTTTTGATCTTATTGAAGAAAAATATAATTCTAAATGATCTTGACTGACTTTATATAAAGGAAGATAAATTAATTGTTTGTTATTTGTAACTAATTCATCATACATCAACAATACACTTTTTAAAGAAATTATAAGACCCATAAAGCATGTTTTTCTTTTGGACTGAACTACTAATTCCCCATCATGAATTTTAATAAAGAGAGATAATCAATAGAGTTAGCAATAAAACTTTTTGTCTGTTCTATATTTCTTTCACAAACTGCCTTTTTAAAACCTGGAGGAATTAGTGATCTGGAGTTTAAAATATCAAAGCAGTGGTTAATTATTCTAATAAAGTCAGAGGTTGCCTTACAACCCATAAATTCTTTTAACTGCAATTCTTCCTCACAATAATTAAGCGAATCAGCAACCGATTCACTTAATAATTGTACTGCTAATCTGACTTTCATTTTTTGTTTGAAAAAATTTATGTGAGCTTTTCGTAGTTTATTCCCTAAATGCAAACCTTCTGAATCTTGCAATTTCTCTAAATTTTCCATACATTCCCACTTAATTAAATGTCCATTGCCATCTATAAGAACCTTTTTTTCACCAAAAGCATTACGTATCAATTTAACCATATGACAAGGGTCATAAAAATTATAAATATTGTTTCCTCTTAAAGAAAAAAAATTTTGTAAGGTTGGCATATTATTATCGCAACCCAAAATATTTGACATTGCAATGTTGGATGGCGCACCATCAAATGTAAGTGATACTACACATGCCCCTGTCCCTGTTAATAAACTTATGCATTGGGAGACGAGCACTTTTCTGTTGACCACTCAATCCATCAGTTAAAAAGTAACCTACTGGCAATTTCCACTGACCATTAATGCACACAACCATTAAAACAAAAACCTCTTTTGCCATAGGATTATTGTCATCTTGTAAGTCGATGCCATAATTGATATAACCGTGAAATTTAACTCCGTCCCAATCAATATGTTTTCTGATAGACATCTCATCTACAATAAGAGCAAGAAAAATAGGCTTATGAGAAAGGTCACATTGTTTTTTTAGAATGTCAAATGACTCACTTGTAAAGCCAGGATCCGCATTAATATTTCTAAACCATTTACCTATAGTACTTCTGTGTGGTAAACATGTATCGAACACAGAACGAACATAATCGTAAGCTTTTGGAGAAAAAAAAACTTAAAGTTACGCCACTGTAATAAATCGACTTTCACGCTTAATTAGATCATAAATTAGATAATTTTATAAGCCATTCTGAATGAAAGAATGGACCAAAATGCTGAGTTACTTATTTGTCTACCAGTAAATATAAACTGTGTGGATAGAAATATGGGTATTAGGCCGCCTTTAATAATGAAAATTCACTTTTCTCTAAAAATCACACTACAAAACCACGCTGCCACCACAACTGTCTGCCACCAGAAAATGGCGTCGATAGATAAATTGGCCTCACTTCTGAGACGGCGCATAAATGGTTGTTACGCGTCCTCTCTCTTTCCTTGTCTAAGATGATGATGCATTGAACGAACCGAAGAACTGACTGAACCATAGACAAACGTAGGGATGGCAACGATATATCGATATTTTGTAAATATCGATATATTTCTTAAATATATCGATATATTTTAATCGATATTTTACTACCGATATATCGAAAAAATATCGATATAATATTTTCGATATATCGAAAACATTAATCAAATAAAGCATTCACTCATGCACATGCGACCTTGGTCGAACCACGAAACTTGGGTCGAACCGAACCAGACAAGACAACTATACCAAACATGTAGGAATGTGGACATTAGATACGACCCAATATTTTACATTTGACGTAGAGAAAATGAATTACATTTTTTCTATGTTTGTCACTTTGTGTTTTGCTTTTGAAATTTGATTGTACACTTCCGCTTCGGCCATTAAAGTGTTAACATCGCGGAAAGGAAAGGCTGATACAAAACAGATTAGTTAGATCAATTGTTGTTTTCTTGAAAAGAAGTGTGAAAGCAACTGATCTATTTCGTAAAATGCAAAGGGAGGCTGGAACACCTGAAGGAAGTTTTAAAAAAATGATCCTTGATGTTAAAACAAGGTGGAATTCCACATAACATATGGTACATAGATTTTTAGAACTTGCGCCTAAAATTAGTACTATTATCCTCTCAAACTTAGATGCTCCAATGATGTTAAAAGGCACAGAGCTGGAACAATTAAGATAAATAAGAAGATTGCTCTACCCTTTGGAGCAAATAACCAATAAAATTAGTGGCCAAAATTACATAACAATTAGTAAAATTATTCCAATGGCAGCTTGCCTTTTTGAAACCTTTTTGAAAGAGAATGAACAAAAATTAAATTACGAAATTGAAAGAAACTTAAGAACAAAACTGAAGAAAGAGTTTCATAAGAGATTCAGTGGTATTGAGAAATCACTTTTGCCTCCAATTTCAACAGTTTTAGATCCGAGACTTAAAAACTTACATTTTAAGGATCCATTTGCAATATCAACTGCAATAAAATACTTGAAATCTGAAATTGCTCAAAACGGATCATTTTCCTCTTCATCTGCTTCAGATGTGGTTGTATCGGAGCAGGAAGAAGAATCTTTTGACTTATGGGTGTACCACAAAAAAATTGCTCACACAAAAAAGAGAACTGTGACCTCTGATGTGGAGGCCGATGAAGTAACTCAATATTTGAGTATTCCAGTAAGGAGTTTAAAGGAAGACCCTCTAGAACTCTGGGGGGAAATGAAGATCGTGTACCCAAATCTATTTAAAGTGGCAATAAAATATTTTTCTGCAGTGGCAACTTCCGACCCAAGTGAGAGACTCTTTTCCAAAGCTTGGAAAATGATTGTCTAAATTATTATTTCTGAGTTCTCTTCCAGAAAGTTTACAAATAATGTAGCATAAACATTTTTATATAAATATTTTAAGTTCGAGTAAGTTTGGTTTGTTTTAGGTATATGTAATATTTTTCAAAGAAATAAATTTTAATTTTGTTTTGTGTGTTTTATTAATCTATCTGAATAAACTCTCAGTTTAATTAATAAAAAAAATTGTATAAATATATCGATATATTCAAAATATCGATATTTTTCAGTCGATATATCGAGTGTATCGATATCTTATTTCGATATATCATATGATTCGATATATCGATATATTTTTTTATTTTGCCATCCCTAGACAAACGCACCTGGATGCTTCATTTTGCTTTGTCCCTATTTCAAAGATCCGTGATCCGGCTCGCAATATTTTCAGGACCCGGCTTCCGTGGGTCAGTATAAAGATCCGGATCTCAGATCCTGATCAGTCGTGAACGACGCATCTCTATTTACGTGAACTAGTTCATTCGTTCTCGTTTTTTTTGGTGACTCGAAAACTATTCAAAACGAAATAATTGAATGCATTTCTGATTATTTAAATGATCATGTAAAAAATGAAATAATGAACACATAGTTTTTTTTTCTGTGCAAGTGGATGACACCACTGATATTACGCAAACCTCCCAGTGCTCCATGATTTTAAGATACGTTAATTCAGAACGTTCAGTAGTCCAGAGATTCTTAGGATTTTATAATTTCAGCTCCGATAGAACGTCGGAGAATTTATATTCTCTATTGAATCAAAATTTGGACCAATTTGACTATAAACATAAATTAATAGGGCATTGTTGCGATGGCGCAAGTGTGATGTCTGGGCATGTAAATGGCGTTCAAAAAAATAAAAGAAAAAAACCCGCAGGCTGTATTTGTCCATTGCTTTGCGCATCGTGTTAACCTTGTGATGCAGCAAAGTCTAAAAAATATTTCTAAATTTTTTTTGCAAGCCTTAGTGGTATTTCCTCATTTTTCATCACTAAGCCAAACGAACGTATGCTCTTACATTTGCATCTACGAGGCGTATACCAACAATTACAGAAACTCGTTGGTCTTCAAATTCGAAGTTAGTAAATGTTTGTTTAAGACTGGAATAAATTAAAACGTCTTTGAATGTATTACAAACTGTAACAAATTTGATGAAAAATCAATCCGGCTTGCGAAAGGATTTTTAGGTGAGATGAACGATTTTGAATTCACGTTTCTGGCATTAGTGTTTAATGACAATCACGGACATACTATTTGACGTTCTTCAAAAAAATCGATTGACATTCATTTTTGCGTATCCAATATAAAACGCTGTCGTGAGGCGCTCTGTAAAAAAAGAAATGAATATTTTTTTAATATCATGTTTGATAAAGCAAATTCTATTACAGAAATAAATCATTACAAACGTGAGATTGCTAAGCTTTCACCTGAAGAAATTAGGGTTAAGTATAAAACCCTTTTTTATGAAATATTGGACCATATTTTAATGAAAATTACACTAAGATTTCAAGACTGAGAAAAACTTACATTTTTATGTTTGGCAAATTCTGCTAAATTTTCCGACTGGCCCGTTTAAAAATTTGTTACAGTTATATGGGGAAATATTTTCAAAAAGTCAACGACTTAAAAATGACCTTGGTCTTATTTTTGCCAATGAGAGTAATTGGAATATATTGCTGCAAGAGCAAGTGAAAAAAATTAATGAAAATAAAGATATTTTTACCGAAGCATATAAACTGTTTTCCCGTATTTTGACAATACCGTCGAGAAGTGCTTCAGTGGAAAGAAGTTTTTCTTGCCTCAAACGCGCGTGTAAAAACTTACTTAAGAAATACAATATCTCAAGAAAGACTTATTTCTCTAGGCAATATTTCAATTCAAAAGGAATTTCTGGAGGAGATTAGGGCAACTCATCCGTTTTATGAGGATGTTATAAATAAATGTGCTGCTAAGAAGGATGGGAGAATTGATTAAGTATACAAAATTTAGGGAAGTCGTAAAAAAATATTCTACCCCCTTAACATATAAAAAAATTCTGGAAAAAATTATTGCGATATTTTCTTGCTTTTGCACTTCACTTACTTTTTCACCCGCGAGCCGCCACTGCGTGGCACTACAACCGCGTTTTCTATAAAGATACCGTGAGGTCCCAATGCGTTTTCGGTACTTGGACACCGTCGACGGAAACTCCGGCCCATTGGAGTTACTAAAGAAGGCAACTACTGCATTATTCTTAGGCCTCAAGGCCTTCGTGACTGTTCAGATTTAAAAAAAGCCCTACAGATGTTAGGTTTTATTATAAGAACTTGCGCTGATGTCTCTGTTGACACTTTAAAACTTCTAAAATGTTCACTTGTCAGGACTCATCTAGAGTGTGCTTCCATAGTTTGATCTTACTATAATACTTTTGAAGAAAGATTAAAAAAAAATTGAGAAAATTTGTCAGATTATATGTTTATAAACTTAATATGTAAGACCAAGTTGATGAAGTTTTTTTTTAATTCTTCATCTCGAACCCTTTGAAATAAGGAGACAATTTCATGACTTGCCCTTAGATTAATTAACGGGTGCTGTGTAGATTGCCCTACTTCTTAGTTAAATTCAGATTAAAATACCTGCGAAACAGCTTAGGGAGAAAAAAATTTGAAAGTCCAATTTCATGCAACAAACTATGGTATTAACTCTCCATTAACTCAGTCATTAGCATATATAAACAGCCCACCTAAACTCAACCAATGTCTTTTGAAACCATTAGAACCATTCTGTATTGTGATATGTTATGAATATTACTAGATGTGTAGTTATGTATAAGTTGTTATTCACATATTGATTAAAAACTGTAAATGGGGTATTCCGTATATTATTTAAATAAATAAACTGCAGCGCCAGATGGGATTCGTTTCCTGTTGCCGTTTGGGGTGTTCTGTAATAAGGGCCATTCATAACTTAAATACTTTTTAAATTTTACGACTTTTTAAATTTTTAAGTATTGAGTTAATAATGATGTAACTAATAGTCTTGGATGGATAGTATAATATTAATATATTTATCGTTTTTTTTCTTAGGAATGGCTAAAATTTGACTCCCCCTTCTGCTTATATAAATATGAAACGTTTTGATTAAAATTACGTTATAATTATATGTTAAAATATTTATAATTATTTCCCATTTACTCTGTATTTTGGAATTTTATTTCACACTTGTGTAAACACTATTTTAAAGAATTTTTAATAATAGTCGGGGTGTCCACTTTCTGTAAAATCACGGAAAGTTAAGGAAGCTCAAGGTTATATTTCATGCTCTAGTCTGACCCTTAAGCTAGACTATTGAAGCATTTTTTTTTGGATTGGAGTGGACTACATTATAACATAATTGGACCCTGTTATACATTAAAGTGTTACATGCTACACAATTCCTATGAAGGGTACTGAAAGAACCGACTCAGTCAGATTTTTAAAATTTTGGGATCACGTCTTGAAGTAAAGAAACCGCGAAAAAAGTTGACTCTTTCCATACATGTCAATAAGTTTATTTATTTATTAAAAAATTCTGGACTAAGCTGGTTCTTTTCCTGTACCCTATCTGTGTATTTGAAACACTAATAACAGGGTTCAATGTTTGGTGATAATTAGATTGCTCCTATTTAGTTTTGTGTTCTTGACCATTAAATGGCCCTAGAAACTGCTTTTCTTGTTTCAGTACAAATTTGTTAATTTTTGATGTGGATGCATATTAATAAAGACAAATTGTATAAAGTGTAGACTAGTGTTATGTAGTGAAGTAATAACAGTGGCAAAATGAGTTTTAAACAATGTACATTCAATAAAGTGTGGCTACATCCCAAACTCAGTTCAGAATTTTTTGAATGTTTAAATGATGTCCCGGATAAATCTGCATTAGCTTACTGTAAAGTGTAAATCATGTAAACTTAATAATATGGGCAGGCAAATTGTACTTTCGCACGGCAAAAGACCAAAACATTTAATGTAGTAGGAAGTTCACGAAAAAGGTATCATGAATACTTAAGAGAAAAAAAAGGGAAACATTATAAAAGAGAAAAGGAAACTCGAACAGAAACAATAGAAGGGGGAAAAGAAATGTTTATGGGTTCCATGTAAGACTTCGCGGGTTTGATATGCATTTTCTGATTATTTCAAGTGTAAAAAATTAGACACAAAACCGAATTTAGCTAAACCACCTAATACGTGTTGGTACTCAGTGCTTACAGTAAAACAGAATTTAATAGGTATATTTTACAGAGTTCAAATCTTACTGAAAATATCTAGTAAATGTACAGCAGAACAGAACATATTATAGCTTAAATGACAAAACTACTATATATTAGTACCTAAAATACTGATCTCAGATGGTTCTCACTATTTCTTTACTATGGAAGAGTTGGTATAACTTGTAATGTAAATGTTATACTCAATACAATTTTACTACAATATAACTGTTATTATTATTTTTTTCAAACAAGTTTTTTTTCCGTACATATTGGAACATCCAAATGTTTTTGGACCAAAGTTCAGAGTTCATTTAATAGAGCCAAGTCTCTTAACTAGAATTATATGTATTGTTGGCTTTACAAAACACCACAAGTAGAGAAACAAATAATTAAAATATTCGTTATTTAAAAATTTAAGAGAAACTTGCTTTAAAATGAAAATGGTTGGTCAGGAAAAATTAACTAGTTAGCATATGTTGTGGACACCCTGATAGTAATAGTAGTCAGAAAAACCTTGTTATTATGTAAGTTTTGTCAGTTTGCATTTCTAAAATTATAAGTTATTAATTATATATTTTTTTCAGCTGTGTGTGGAAGTATATCAGATCCAATTAGAAAAGAAAAATTATTAAATTATATAGAACTTTATTAATATAATGATGATTCAGAAATGAAGAAAATAAGACGCTGATTTTTAGCAAATGACATTTATTGTTAAAATAATTTTTTATTTCATTTAGTTATTTATTTTATGTTATTTTTCTATGTTATAAGTGAACACATTAACTTAAAAGTTGTGATTATTCATGAATAAATGAATATAAAATGTAACCAAGTTATACTAATACTTATAACATTAAAAAGTAAATCTTATACCTACAATTCCTAAATTTAATATTGTACAGAGGCAGTCAAGATATAATACAAACATGCATATAACAGTCTTACATGGCTGCTTAAAACAGTTGCAATGAGACTAGGGATTTATATGCAAACTTGTCTTTCTCTTTTCATATCAAGTATGAGGTTTATCACTTAGCACAAAATTAGAACTAGGCTTTGGTAACAAAATTAACTAAAAATTTGATTTTGTGAGTCTTGAAAAATTAATTTTTAAAAATTATACAGGGCCAAACCATTTAACTGCAATAAATTCCATAACTTGAAAAACCATTCATAATTTGGGAGAACTGTTTTGCCAGTCAAGTTCTTTTCTTCAACTTTAAGCTTTTGGTAACATCAATTTCATCTTTTTTTAAATCAGAAATAATGTAAACATATTTTATGTTAGATGTCTTATACATAAATTCAACTGTTTTTGAGAAAATGGCATCCCAAAGTTGCCATTTAGGCCACATAACACCTATTATCAAGTTTAACAGTTTGGTCAATAAAGGACTCTAAGTAGTCCATAATGACAAACACAATCTAATTTCTCAATAACAATATGTAACAAAAAATATGTTTAGAATATTTCAGTGATATATCAAAAAATCTGAAATCTAGAAACTTAATGTAATAGGTAAAACAGTTTTTCAAAATTATGAATAGTTTTCAAATTATAGAATTTATTCCCATCAAATGTTCCACCCTGTGTAAATATTCCTAAGTGTGCAATCCTCAAAATCTAATAAATAATATCACAATCAATCAGCACTATGCATTATCCTTAATACTTATTTTAACAAATAGTTCCTTCATTATACTGCCACATGCCATTAATTTTTCTAACTTTGTTTTCTTTCAATAATTTTTGCAAATGGTGGTTCACATTGCCTTCTGCTGCTTTGGCCAGTTTTTCTGGCAGGTCTGAGTAAATCGTTTTGACTAGATTATATTCACTAAAAGACTGCTTACAGCTGTTACTCAGTACATCCATTATTTGTTGTTCCCTTTGTAAACGGTGGCAAACATAGTATTGAATTCTTTGAATTGGGTCCTGAAACAATATAAAATTAAAAATTATTTTAAATATTCATACTCTTTTTTATCTTGTTGATTAAAGCTTTAATTCTAAATTAAAGCCTTTGTATGAATCCAGCATCATGCAAAATTAATATCAGAACTTTTAAAAGATATAAGTTATTTATTTTTAATTCTCTTAAAACAACTCTGATGTCACAGGATTCTAAAGAGTACACTTAGCAACACGGTAAATTTTAACCTGAATTTATATTATGTCAATAATAGAAGTCACTAAACCACCCTCGGAACCTGCCAATCACAACATGAATTGTTTAATGTGCTTCCTATTACTTTGTCGTTTATTTCGGAGTAGGACTAACAAATTTTGTTGAATGTTCATTATGAGCTTTCCAGGCTCAGTAGTAGAGTTCTTAACTTTCGATGCAATGGATGCAAGTTTGAATGCCAGATTAGGATGACTTTTTTTAACAGAACTTATGATTAATAAAAGAGTGGATTATAATTTTTTTAAGTTAGGTTAGTTTTGCTGTATAGACAGTATGCCAATTTTATACTGTTAAATCCATAAAATCACATGCTGAGCTAACCTCAAATCATCAAAAATAAGATTTGAATACGCCCACCCTCTAAAGTGGTGTAATTGGTGGGTTTCGAGGGCAATCTAGTCTTGTCTATAATCTCCAGGTGATTATAACCTATAAAAGAGTTTTAAAAGTCAAACACTAAGGCAAGCACAAAAACTTAAATGAGCTTGCTCCAGTTATTCTTATATTCATACTGTATACATCTTCATTGGAAAAAAAAATGCAATTACTCTTATATAAAATTTAAAGCATAAATTAACAAGAGCTAAGACAAATGGAAGCTTTGTCAGGGAAATATTAAAAAATACTTACATGAATGATATTGCCATGTCCAGGGTAAATTACACTAGGCTTCGTATTTAAAATTATTCTCAATGAGTCCATGTAGTCATACAAGTCTTCAAATACTGCAGTTCCTTCACCCAAAATGCAGTCTCCACTAAAAATTGCATTGTCCTCTAACAAATGGAAGGCTACATGGTCGCTGGTATGTCCTGGTGTATGTAAAACTCGAAGAGTGGCTCCTTCAACTGAAAATTCTTGCCCATCTTTAAAGGATCCTAGATCTTTATGAATCTTGTCATCTTCATAGCGGGGATATTTCCAAATTTCACAGTTTTCTGAAAATTAGTTAATATCAAATTTTAAACACATTAACAGGAATCACATATAGTAATTTAGGGGGAAACTAAAACCTTCTAAAGAAATAGTTTCTATTGTGAAAATATATTGGATGGAGGGAGTAATGGCTGTAAAGGGCCACCCGAATAAAATGAGACTATACTACAGAAATCACAACTATAGATTTCATGGAAGTGAAGAGACTTTGCTAAAAACATAATTTGCACTGTGAGGCTTTTCAACATAGAGACATCAAAATTTTAATGTAATGTAAGGACGTAGCCGATGCACGCATCGGACAAGTGGCCCTTCAGAAACATACACTACAGAATGCTAAACATTCCAAATGGTATGAATTCGCAACTGGGAATACAAAACTAGAATCAAGGAAGATTACTGCAAAGAGTTCAGAACCTTATCAGGGTATGTACAAATGTGTGAATATAACAAAAACTTTTAAAGATATTGTTTAAAGTGTGTACATTTTTTTAGCAATCATATCCAAGGCCAGAGGAATGTAAAACATAAATAAATGAAATTTTAAATTTTAGTTTTATGAATAAATATATACTAGCTGGCCCGCCAGACGATGTTTCCAGTGGAATTATAAGAACATGAGGAGCATTCACCACATTGTCCAGAAATGTTATTAAAGAAAAAAAATATTGGTTTTATAGAAAAAATACACAATACAAAAAATAGTGTTGAAAGGTCTTGGTAACCAGATGATCATTTCAAAAAAAAATCTGGTGTAGTGTTTTAAATATATAGGATTATACAAGTAACATGATTAAAAACACTCAATAAAAGGGTGAGTTTTTATTATTGAACAGAACTAGCTATTGCTTGCTGGAAATCTATTTTAACTAAGTAAACAAAAATACTTGTTTAAAATTTCCACTTTATTTATAACACGTCTATAATAAAGGTGTTAAAGGCCTGAACTTGTTTTTACAATTGCCGATGTCAGACAATAAAATGTTTGGGATTTTTTGTTACAGCCTAATAAAGATTTAACAATGGGGAACTATTTAGGTCCAATTGATCATTTCATACTGTGTTGTTATTTGTACGTTTAAATTAAATTTTTTACTTTTTCTTTCTACATGTAAAACTTCAAAGTTCGTATCAAAAATATGATTTTCCTGAATTAAATGTTTAGAGTATTTAGAATATTTTTTGCTTTATGAACACTAATTTTTGTTTCAAGATTTCTGAAGTTAAGTGACAATTTCAAATACAAAGTTGTTAAGGTTCCAAACCATGTAAAACTTCAGCTTTTCTTGGAGTTCTACACATATTTATACCTATATTATGTAGTTGATAATTATGGGTTATTGGTTTGTGTGGGCTTAGATTAGGTTTATTTTGGATCTGTAAAAGATAAACTACAGATATGAAATAATTGTTTGGGCATTGGTTAAACTACAATAATTAACTTATTAGGAGCGGTACTTTATGCTTTGCATTAAATACACTTACCAGTAAATTCAGGCAATTCTTCTAAAACATCATTCAAACCACCAACATGATCATGATGCCAGTGAGTTAAAAAAATGTGGGCCAAATCAATTTTTTCAAATGTAAGAACGTTCCTTAAATGATTGATGTACTGAGGAACATCGGAGTCTCCAGTGTCTATCAAAATTCTCCTAAAATGTCGAATTATATATTCAGCTTTCTTAAATTCTACTTATAAACTTAATAAATAGTTTAAGAGATTTTTTCTGCATTAATTACCTTTTCCCCGTCCCAATGATGTACGTATTAGTGCCCTGAAGAGTCATATATCCAGGATTGCATCCCAAGACTCTGGTAACTCTTGGGGATATTTTCGTAACAGCCGGAATTACTGAAGCCATTTTTTTGTACAATCTAGTGATTACAATGGGTATCTGGAATAATAAAAAAGATATTACTATCATCTTTCTAAAGATATTTTAATTCTTAGCAAACAGAAAACCAAGAGCACTGAATAATACAGAGATCAAAAGCTTTAACATAACTTGTCGACAAAATCTACCATAGTCGGTAAAATAAAATTTAAAAACAACTGGTTACTGAATACTGAATACGTGAATACTGATGGCATGATTGGCATGTCATTCACTCAACTTAAAATCAGCTGATAGCTGATTATGACAGTTGACATCGAGTTCGGTTTGGAAACTAGCTCGAGGCGGCTTTGGTGCGTCCGCTTATTGAATCGGTGATTTAGAAAAGGTAGGGGTATGTCAGTGACGCTCAGGGGCCTAACTTCAGCTTTTAACTGGGGTGGTAACTGCCACCATTAAATGTTGACAATGACATCGCACCATTGGACAGCACCATGAGCCTGGCTTCTACTTTGCACACACGTCCACGTTGATGTCTGGTATATCGCAACTGTTAGGAATTTCATTAGCTTCGTAACGGCGTAAACATAGGCTTCAGGGGGGGGTACTTAACCCCTCCAGTATTTTGGAAAATGTGCTGTAACCGCTGAACTTACATATTAAAGGCACATAACGCCCTTGTTTCTAAACATTGTTGCCTCCCTTGAAAAGGTTTCTGCGGGTACCCATGGACTTAACAAAATAACCACATTGATTTTTTTAAATATACGAAGATATTTGACTATATAATATAAAATTAAAATTCAGGAGTAATTTAAAATGTAGGACATGTTTTGAAACTTTATTTTTATATCTATAACAAAGTAGATTTATATAAGAAGTTTTGTGGTTTTCATTTAAAAACATACGTGGCGTAGATACTAGAGATGTTACAAAGGTTATTAAAACTTTTTTAATACGTATTTTGATTGCAATGATAGTACGCAAATAAAAATAAATAAATAGAAAATGATTTTGAATTTTTTAAAAACATACAGATTATATGAACTGTTAACTGCATAAAATATTAACTTTATATTATAGTCATAATATGTTTTTCTTTTTTTCTGTTGTTTGACACTGTTTTGCCATTTATTTTCATAATTTATTCAAGAAACTACCATTATAATGATGTTTGTGTGTTCTTATTCCGAATTGATTCCCTGAAAAACGCGCAATTAATTAATTTTCCCTTATCCATCCGACTGCTGTGGGGTGTACGAGACTAAGCGAAATACCAAACTCAATTTCCATGTGTTGGGCGGGGGTACCAGGTTAAGTGCGGTGTGATGGCCAAGGCGTCGTTGTGAACTCTTATATTTTCGCATATGGATATATTTACATGGCCGAAACGAGGCTATGTACGGTGCTCCGTCACACACTCATATGCAAGAATCACGAAAAAGCGGAAATATAGGTCTGTGATTAGCTGAAATTCGGCCTTCGTAGTAATAGTAATTGATAGCTCCGCCAGTTCTCCGCAAAAAGTTGACTTTGGGTCAACTTCTTATGGAATGTGAGTTTGTTTTTAGGGTAAGTTCATCAAGTGCCGGTTGTAAATAGTAATAGGCTACAGTTTCGCGCCGCGATAGACTGTGGGAAATATATTCGGGCGAAATGCACATTTCATAACACACGGGTTTACTGCACCCTATGAAATGTGCGTGTTTCGGCAATTGTTGCACAATATAAGATGAAGGTACACCTTCATGTGCGAAAATCGCGGAATTTAATTATTTTTTGGCGTATTGTCCGAATGGTTAAGAACTTTTGGGTAATTAAATCCTACTGTTATGTCTACTTGTAGTTTATATCTGACGACAGCTGAAGTCTGAACTAGGCATGATGTGTGACTAGTTCTGTTGTTGGCTATAGTGGGGCGCTACGCTAGAGTGTGTGAAATATTATTTCGCACAGGGTGACCTCACATTGTGAGAAATTAGGAATTTTCAATGCAACGATGCTATGCATATTATGTTGATTTTCCTTTCCTTGTGGAATATAAACAAAGTTCATTATATTTTTCATTTGAGGTCTGCTAGCTCAGTGGTAGGGTACTGGAATAACATTGGAAAGGTCTTGTGTCCCATCCCTGACGGGAGATTATTAGTTTTTTTTAACAAAAACCTATAATTTTGTAGTTTTATTTTAGATATTGAAGTTCGTTTTGATTAGCCTTAGTTAGGCGTTTTTTTGGTTTGATATAAAAAAGTGTGAATATGCTTACCTAGTTCAAGAGTGTCTCGCCGCAGGAAGATACATTGGCTCCACATAATTTTATAGGTGCGGTACTTCTATTTTAACTTTTTTAGAACAAAAATGTTTAATTTAGGCTACAGTGGCTTTATACGAGGAATTTAGGCTAACCAAACACGCAGAGTGATATTTAAACCATTACTATACAGACATTTTATGTGGAACCAAAATATTTTCCTGTGACGAGAGAAAAATTCTATTTTCTCCAGAAACTAATATTCAAACTTTTTCGTAGATTTCATGCCGATAAAGTTCTTACTTATACTTGACAACAGTATATTTGTGGTAAGTGTGTCTTTAAGCTTACCATGGCCGATTGTTTCGATTTTTGGTACAATTTGGAGGACTGACCACGTTTCGAAGTAGAGTAAAATGAGGAGTCTAATCAAACACATTTAAGACTTTAATACAGTTGAGTTTTGGGATTATTTCTTTAAATTTTATATAATTAATTATTAGTTATCAAACAACCGATAAGTTGCTTGTACCCGCAATGATGTTTTAATCCGCAATATTGTTCAAAATACCCGAATTTAGGGTAATTACCCGCAAATTGGCAAACCTAAATCTATTAAACCGCCATTTAAGGCAGTTGAATGTATAAATCATCTACCACTATACGCCTAAATAGGGATTAAATATAAAATAAGATTTTGATGAAAAAATTACAAAATAATGTAATAACTTTGAGGAGTATGTATCATATAAGCCTTGAAAATATGTATTTTGCCTATTAAATATGGGGATTAAAACATGCTTTAAAAAGAAGAGCAAACCTAGGGTACGGAGTTGTGAAATTTGATGGTGAATAAACTCGAAAACGGAACATCGCGAAAAAAAATTACTTCGGATTCGTAATCAGTGGCCCAAAATCTATAACCTACATTTATCAAATTTGTCAGCAATACTTTATTTATGGGTAATTACGAACTACTTATCACAAAGCATCACTGTTTTGAAAGATATGCTTGAGTGCTAAAGGTGTGATTGAATGAGCAATAAGTCGAAAATTTTAAATGCCACGCAATAAGTTTATATATTCATTATTAATTTTCTCAACAGTACATCTTAAAAATTTGAATTTAAATTATTTTCTTGTTTGCAAAACTTGTTTTTTTATTTGTTTCGTACTCTGTATATCGAAACATATTTTTAATAATTAATTAAATTTAATGATATCGGTATAAAAAAAATCCATTGTCAACTAAAACTGAAAAAACCGTGTAAAATATTATACTCTTTTATATCTAGGGTATATTTTATTTTAAACTCAACATTTATATATCAATTTTTTCCAAATGTTGTCCAATTTCATATCAGCTGTTATATTTATTTTCTCTGTAGGTTTATGGTCATTGTATATCCATCCATGTTACAGACCAATGTTTGCAATTGAAACAATGCAATGGACAGATAAATAAAATATATGTAGCAAAAGTGTTTGTTATAATACAAAAATTGGCAAAAGTGTTTATTAATGTTTTATTCCAAACCAACTTATATGGGCTGTATAGTATAAAAAAAATTATAAAAAAGTTGTAATAAATGAAAAAACTATGTTATTATGATATAGAACTAGGTTGAAATAAATATTTAAAACAATCTATTCATTGTTATTTCTGTAAAAAATGCATTTTTAATTATTTTTTAAATATTGACGATTTTCTTTGTGTCTTATATTCTCTGGAAAGTTATTATATATTTTTGAACCATCGTGCAGGACTGTTTTTTTTCGGAATTACTTTTTACTGCAATGGTCTGTAACTGTAAGCAATGTCTTGTATCATGATTATGTAAAGTATGATTTTTGAAATATAATTTTTATTTTTTCCTATTATTAATAATAGAGTGTACTAAAATGCAAATTTTTAAGTTATAAATTTTTTGTAAGTCTAAAAATCCCTTAGGTTTATATAGGTTAATAGAAGTTTCCAAATATGGTAGTTGATAAATACATTTTAGAGTTTTATTTTGAAATTTGAAGGTTTAATATGTGACGAACATGCAGATCAGCAGATCCCAACCTATATCCTACAATTACCTCCATCTAACGCAATCAATAATATACAAACAGGATGAATATTGAAAACCGATTTTAATCGGAACTAATAATTTAAAGTCTGTCTCACCAAATATTTTCAGATATCAAATCGGTTTTTAGTTTGAACAAAAGCTATTTTCAAAACTATCTCATGGTTTTGATTAGAGTAATAGTAGGTTATAAAAAATTAATAAAAAAAATGTTCTAGTTCAGTGAATCCTCACTGAGAATAATTTAATTTTAATATGAATGTTCAAATGTACAAAAAATCAAAACTGCAATTATTTAGAGGTCAACTACAAAAGTAACACGTAAATGGAATTAATTTCTTGGAATCGCCTATCTTAATCTTTAGTATAATTTATATTATTGTAGGGTTAACACCAAAGATTTCATTATTAGATCTTTGGCTAAGTAAAACAGGTCGTTAATTTATATACGGGACAAGTCAGTATTTTATCGAAATGTTTGTACCATATTTTGGGTTATTGGTAATGAGTATTATCGTAGTGTCATCAGCCCACGAGGGCCATCAACATGAACACGATAAAGTAAAAACGGTAAGATAAAAAATACTTTTCTAAATTTAGCTAATATCAAAGAAAATAATAGCTAAGCGTAAGCTATTATTTTCTTTGCTAATATAATACTGTTTTCTCTAGTTATCTTATACAGTGCATCGGGCATCTATAGGTCCTATAATAAATAAGTTAGGAATTCCAACTGAGTGCAGACCTTAACTGTGTACTAGGATGTATTTCAGAAAAACATGTTCACTTGTAGAGGGTGACTCAAAAAAGTGTGACCTGCTGAGAGAAAATTTCTTTAAACGGGACACCCTGTATTTCTTTATATTTTTGGGTACCTTCCTGATTACTTTACATAATCCTAGGATATTATTAAAGTTGGTTTGATAGTTCCAGAGAAATAAATAAATAAAAAAAAAATATTTTGTCACATTTTTTAAAAAAATCATTGAAAATTCAAGAAACGTCCTAAAATCAAATCTATACTAGGTATTTATTACAGTCGTCTACTACTCTACTACAAATTAAAATTATAAAACAATTTTTCTTCTTTTTTTCAAATGAAACATTCTGTATATTTTTTCTATTAGACGCAGAAATAAAAAACGGTTTTTTTTCTAAAAATATTTCGAAATTTTTAACGGTTTCCCAGTCGGATTATTACATATGGCCTTTTCAACACTAAGATAAAAGACAGAAATCATAGATGGCGGCTTCGATAAACATTAATTACCTTACAGTTATGCTGTAAGTTAACTTTCAAGCTCTTTCAGTGACACAAAACATTCAACGACTACGAGCCCCCAAAGACAAAACTACCTTAATGAGTGTTCGCCTGTCGCTCTTAAAGAAGCGTAAAGTGCGTTGGAAAAAGTTGAAACAAGTGTCGTTTTCAGTCATTAAATTTATATATGTCGGTTGTCAGTATCCTGAAAGAAGGTTCCCTGAAGAAGTTAGTTTTAAAATACTGCTTGAATGGTTTACTGATACGGGAAATGTAGTGTACAAAAAAGAAGAACCAACGCAGGAAAATCCAAATTTATCACTAAAGATGTTGGCGAGGCAACTGTGATGCGTGAAAGATCAGTTCAACGAATACTAAAAAAACATCATTACCATCCTTACCAAATTCCACTCCACCAAAGTCTGACTGAAAACGATTTTCAAAAGCGTATCGAATTCTATAATTGGACAAGACTTAGACTTCAAGAAAATACACTTTTTGGTTTTGTTTTCTGATGAGGCCACTTTCCACAAGAGCTGTTGCGTCAACAAGCATAACTTCCATTATTACGCTACAGATAATCCACGATTAATTAGGGAGTTAAATTATCAGCACCAGTGGTCTGGGGTAGAATTAATGGTGAAACTGTAATAGGTCCATATTTTTTTTAATGACCATCTCACTGGCCAAAGGTACTTTAAAGTTCTAAGAGATGGTTTTTCTCACTTAATTTTGAATGTCCCTACACATATCATAGACCGAATGTGGCTACAGAAAGATGGCGCGTCGCCACAGTTCTCGCGAGAAGTTTTCTGAACGATGGATTGGAAGAAGTGGACCTGTCGGTTGGTCAGCCAGGTCCCCCGACTTGACTAAACTAGATTTATTTTTGTGGGGATATGTAAAAGAAATTGTGAATAAGGAACTTCCTACAATCGAAGAAAATATGCGACAACGAATTTCAAATGCATTTACCAGCATTTCACTTGTAATATCATTAGAAAATGGGATAGAAAAATGTTTAAACCAAGGCGTTTGAATTTTTATTAAAGTTATTTCGGTTTTGGTGGATTGAAATACTACCATGTTTTGTTATTTATTTATTTGAGGTACTAAGAGAGTTTGGAAGTTAACTTACTACATAATTATAAGTTAATTCATTTTTATCAAAGCCATCTATGATTTGTTATTTCGCATCGTATCTTGGGGTTGGAAGAGACATATGTGATAATCCGACGATCATCTGCAAAACCGTTGACAATTTCAAAATATTTGTAGATACAAAAAATGTTTTTATTTAGTTCTGTATCTAAAAGAAAAAAATATTCAGGATGTTCCATTTGAAAAAGCGAAGAAAAATTGTTTTATATTTTAGCAAATTTGGCATTAAATTTCGGGCACCCTGTATATGTTAGGATTACGTTAATTATAATTAAGTAGAAACCGGCTATAGTAAATATCTAGCGTAGATTTGCAAAGGATGAATTTTTAATGATTTTTTTTTAATAACATTTTTTTTTCGTTTATATATTTATTTCTCTGGATTCTATCAAAGCAAATTTAATCATAGGTTTATGGAAAGAATATATGAAAATACAAAAAAAGGTAAAACAAGAGACACAAACAATAAATATCTATCAACATACCTCAGTAAAAATATTAAACACACCAAAGTTTAAAAACAATAAACGGATTAATAAATATTGTCTAACAGCACTATTCAAAATTCGTTCTTAGCGCAATAGCTTTGGTTTAAAAACGAATCGTCTATAAGGGACTTCTTGTGCTTTTATATGAAACACATCATTAAACCAACCAATTGAATAAGTGGGCACTCTAATCAGTAATTTTATCTTTTCATATAAAGTTTATTTATTTAATTGGCAGTTTAGTCGGTACCAGGGGTCAAAACAGTAAGGTCACTCCCATTTTTAATCGCGAATAGCCGTTCAAGCAGTGAATTTTCGCTTTTTACTGTAAATATGGTGTCTCTGGTGAGTATAAACACAAAATATTTTTATTTTTATTGATTGTTTGTTTATGCATATTAGAAAATTTGAGGAACTGATAGGACATTTTAATTTAGGTCGATATTAGCTTTTACTTGACCAGCACATATGTTTTCTTTAGATTTTTAATGTTTTAGAGATATCACCCTTAAATATTCATGTTTTTTTTGCAGATACTTAATGAAATTGTGCTTGTCGGTAGGCAAATATTTTATTTAATAAATAAAATCATTTAGTAGGAAAAAACTCTAGGTTTTTCCTTTGACGTAGTAGCCAAGCCATATTACCAGATTGAAAAGATTTTGTTTCTCGAATCTTCTTTTTGTTTCCAAATTCTTTATTAATATATCAACCCCAGAAGAAGTAATAACGACTATACGGGGATATCAAAATATCCAACGAAGTGTATCCAGACATCCTTATAAAGGGTCGGATCGGCTGGAATGTTTTGAACAAGTGGATTATTTCTAGAGAGCTAGATAAGTTTTAAGGTTTCCAAAAATCTATGGAAGTAAAGAAAAAATATAAAATTATTAATTCACGTTTTGTGCTTTTTTTTTGGCTTGCCTTGACGGCAGAAAACTTTGGTGTACAAAAAAGCCACTCCTCATCATAAAATAAACTGTTATGCATAATAACCGCAATTTTAAAATTATTGCTAAAAGGCAAATTGCTGTAACTTTTTAGGGATGAGAGATATTGGGTAGCGGGTTTCAGAATATGATGGACAAATGCCTTGAGGAAAAAGTATTTTTTAAATTAAGCTAGATTTTATTATACAGGGTCTGAAATGACACCGTCATATTTTTAAAAAAATTGTTAAGAGCGAGAATTTATCAAATCAATTTTTAAAATTTTTAATTTTCTTGGCCTGAAAACAAATCAATTTTCAGTATACAAAGTTTTTTCGAGAAAAACGACATTCCTAGAATTATAATATTCCAACACGACATCCTGTACATTAGTCGGACATTGAGCACTTGATTTAGGATAATTTCATAATCATATTCACAGGAGCAATGTATACATGGTGTAATAGATGTAAAAGAGAAATAACAAAATTGGAAATGAACATTTTGATAGAATTTACTACAGTCCCTCGTTGAACTTCTTCTCAAATCTAAAATAATAAAAGCTTGCCAGATTTGTTAGAATTTTTGACAACACTTTTTGTTTTAACTGCATTTATTATTGAATATACAAGGCGTTATTTATTAACTTTAAAAGAAACGGCTACATTCTGATATCCTAATACATTTTTCACAAATTTGATTTGTTCGGCTAAGAACTAAAAAAGAGTTATACATTTTGTTTCGATATTGATATACTGAGTGTTTCATAATACGAAATCAAAAATATGAATTATCTTCCAAGTTCTTGTTGTGTTATGAAGTGGAATAATTAAAATAACTCAATAATCATTGATTCGAGTCGAAGGAAATTTGGCAAAATAAAATATTTGGCATTTGCACTATTGCCAATTACACTTTTTCTGAAAATAATAAGTACGAAAAAAAAGTTTGTTCCTCCACCACATTATACATGTTTTTTATTAATACGTTGCTTAATATAAGTTCAAAGAAAAAGAACAAAATAGTTATTTACCTAACAAGTGCGGAAAGTGGTACTTTTCTGGACGCGACGGCCGTTGCGGTCAAGCCGTCGAGGGCTTAAAAGACACTTTCACATGTGTTAGGTACAAAGTTTTTCCTACGATCGATATAATCCTCAGATAAACGTCAATTAGGTGTGAGTTCAATAATAATATAACGTAATTATAAAAATTATTGAGTTTACAAAAAAAATACTTACTTAGTAAGTATTTCACCTTATTGAGTGTGATAAGATACTCATTAATATAACAATTCGCGAGGAAATGTTACTTTTTGGTACTAGTAGTCCTAAAAAGTTACTTTTCCGCACCATTTTTTTTTAGTGCGGAAAAGTGGTACTTTCCGCACGATTCATCGTCTCATTCAAAGTTTCTTTTTCGCACGACCGTAGGAAAAATTAATTTGCAACACGTTACTGCCAAAAATTTCAAGCTTTTGCAAGAAACCGTAATAAATTTTATTAAATTTTATTAATTTTATTTATTTGAATTAGGTTTCCTTCAAGAAAAGATTAAAAACAAAATAATTGGTATCTTTTGGGGCCCCCTCTCTTTTATTAATAATCTCTCGAAACCTTCGAGCCATTGGTAAAATGAGATTATTTATAAAATACTGTGGAATATTTTCCCACTCTTCTCTAATTGCAACTGCAAGCTCGTCTAACGTTTGCGGTGGATTTTCTCTTTGACGTAATTTTGGTTTTAACTGAATCAAATCATGCTCAATGGGATTGAGGTCTGGAGACTTTGCCGACAAATGCAATGTATTAATTTAGAAGGCTTCGAAAGTCTCTATTACGATTCTAGCTCGCTGAGGCCTTGCGTTGTCGTCAACTTAAGATAAAAACGTTCCTAAAATTATTAGCAAATAGGAGAATAATATTTATTAAACATTTGTTTCTGTAAATTTAGGCGTTGATAGTCCCACGACTAATAAATTTTTTGTTGTGCCATTTCCCATTATACCACCACATATGGTTAGTTCTTTGGCGCCAGATCATTATTCGTCCATCCGAATTGTAGAAAGTTACTCTGGATTCATCAGTGAATAGTCAATTAGACCAGTTGTCCAAGTTCCAATTAACATTCCAGGCACCATTGGAGTTGTCAAGCTCGATATTTTGGTAAAAATCACACACATTTGGCTAATTTTCGATTTCTGAAAGCAACATACACGGTTTACTATTATTTTTATTAATAATAAATCTTTATTTTCAATAATATGATATCGCTGGGAAAGACTACACGGGAAAAATCCATGTCACATTTTTATCGAAACTGAGATAACGACGCCATTTTGTAGACAAATGTTAGCGTTATTTGAGGGCACCATCAAAAAAGGCAATAACACGCTTCGTCACAGATATATTATACAATTTATTTGCCGTACAGGGGAAAAATGAATCAAATTACTGGGTTTCCCCAAGTTTTGGTTTGCATTTGTACAAATTTATTTCGAGATTGCTAAGCTTCCAAGATAATTAACAACTTTAGTAATACTAATTATTCAACCGAAATTAATATAATATTTATATTATTTACTTGAAAAATTATTTTTTAGAGATAAGAGTCTAACATTAAAATGCATTTTTCTCGGCTTTAGTTAAAATGGACAAAGCGGGTTTCTCCTTCGTACTTTCAACTTCATATCTATATAGCGACATTTAAATGTCAAATAATTCATATTAGTAAATTTTAGTATCCAAATAAATAAATATTTATTTAATTATTTACCTAAGCCCGTTTTTGTCGAGTCTTCTTCTTACCACGAAATTGTTTACAAAAACAACTGTTTGTGTGTGTAAATTTGAATTGAACCAAGGCGAGCTCCGCAAGGGATGGATTCTAGCTTGTCGATTCAGGTTACGCTCCATTCCATAATTTTGGAGGCCTACCATCACTGATTCAATATCTGTGAGAACCAGTTTCATTCATCTTTTGTTGTAAACGCGTTGTCACACTAGGATGAATATTGTATATTCTTGCCACCTCAATCTTTTGCATTCCTTCATTAATACCCGTCATACAATTTTCTTTTTTAATTTCGGAAAGTCTTCGCATTTTTTTTGCGCTTTTGCAAATCAAATATTATTTTGATTTTTTTTTCTTATGGAAGCCAAACCCCTACTCATTTCAGTCAGTTCTGTATTTAATAGTCTCAAAACTTTACCATATGATTAAAGCATTAACTCTACACTTTGGATATTGAGAAGTCGTTTATAATTTTTTATCAACTTGATCTCAAGGGGTTGAAGTATTTTTATTTCAGTCAGACAATTTTTTTTTCTGTACCAAAAGTATTAAATTATTAAAAAACCCGCAACCCAGAAAGAACCAATTTCTCATTTAGATTTGTAATTCTTCAATATCAAAAAAAAAATAAAAAAAAAATTACCGAAAAGAAAGTTGAAGTTGCGGTTTCATTTCCATTAACAAGTAGTACAACTTATAATAAACTCGTTTTAGAATTAGCATCTCTAAATGTAAACAATCCGGCAAACTGTACATTCAATATAAACTTTATAATCAACAATAAATAATTGTTTAATAAAATAATAATATATTGAATTGAAAATAACATTTGACATATTTTAAACTTCTATTGTCTATAAAATCGAATAAATGATTTCTGGAAGAGCATATAGAAAAAATCATCGTTTTAATTGCTTCTGTGAAAAATATTTTTCAAATATTGGAACTAAAAAAAATGGTGACGTAAGTTTGTATTACTGGAAAAATTAGAATTTAAGACAGTATTTTCTATATTTCAGGTCCAAATTAATTTTTTGTTATATTTATAATATAATGCTATATATACAATACTAAGTATATAAATAAATTATTTAAAAATATTATACTTTTATGTTTTTTTTTTGCACCACTCTAAAACCAACTTCTGGATCTATTCTAGAATGTTAATCATCAGGTAATTTTATCTATCCGTCTAAAAATAGAATATAACAATTCGCTAAGTCATTATTTTTGATGTGGCTTATATGTTTTTTAATGTAGGTACTCAATGGGTTGAAGTGTTTTATCATTTTATGTATAATTCAAAATAATACATAAGCATACATTCTATAATGCTTAAATTCATCAGGTCTTTATTCCCTTTTAAGATAGAAAATAACGATTCGGAGTCATTATTTTTCATGTCGTTTATGTTTTATTCAAATTTAAAATTAAAAGTTAAAATATAATATATTTTATTATTTGTTTAGATACAATGGACAAGGGATCAAAAACAATTTTTGTCTATCATTATTTTATGTTTTTAGCATACTGAGGTGTAATTAAAAATGGCGCACTTGACTTTTTGCTTAATATATTCTTATATTTTTTGTCAAAAACAATTTTTGTCTATCATTATTTTATGTTTTTAGCATACTGAGGTGTAATTAAAAATGGCGCACTTGACTTTTTGCTTAATATATTCTTATATATTCAAAAACCAACAGACCGATTTTAACCAGCTATTGTCTGTTTGTAGGTAAACTCACTGGCTTTCAATAAAAATTGAAAAATTTAAATTTTCTGTAAGTTTCATGGAAGTTAATAAAAAAAAAATATTCTCACCCTGTATATTAGACGAGTATATGTACAAAAATGTATAGCCTCTATTTATTCGAAAAAATAGTTTTACGATCAATTATTTTTTTTATTTTATTACAATACTTCTCTCTTCCCCCGAGATTTTTTCAGATCTTCAAGTTTCAGGGTCCCTCGATGCCAAAAAACATGTTTTCTCAATTTGTGTCAGTTTGTCTGTATGTCTGTTCTCGGCATAGCTAAAAAACTGCTTACCTAATTGAGTTTAAATTTTTGCCAAAAATTAAGGGTCATATGGGGATGACATAGTAACAATTTCGTAAGAATCCAAAATCACGGCCTAGTAAAATGTTTAAACAATTATTAATAAAAAACTAATTATTCAAAATACCTAAAATTTTTTACAAAAATCAAATGGGATTTGAGAATGAATTGGTAAAAATCTGGTATGAATCTAAGATGGCGAAACAAAATGGCGGTCTAATAAAATCTGTCTGAAAAAATTACGATTTTATATTGTACGCAAACATTTAATTTATAGAGATGATCCGGTAAAATTTTGGTACGAATTCAAGATGACGGAACAAAATGGCAACCAAATAAAATGTTTAGGAAATCAGGGTAAAAAATTCTTATTTTATTGTCAAATTTTGCACCAAATAAAATAAAAACCTAATAAAATTTTGAAAAATCAGTCAAAAACCTATCTACTTCTTGAGATTTTAAATTTTCAACAAGTAAGTGTGACATAAATAAAAATTGGTAAAATGTTGGGATGATTCCCATGTGGTAGGACAAAATGACGGGCTATTAAAATGTTTTAACAATGTTAAAAAATAGGTAAGTCGTTTAGTAGTTACATAGTGTATAAATTGTCTTTTCTTTCATTTTTCTAGACAAATTAAGGAGGGATTCTGTATGAGGAAACTTCATGGTAATTCGTTAAAACCAATCTGTAAAGGAACTTAACCGGAAATTCCCTTCCGAATGCTTTGTTTTTGGTCTATAAAAGTGAAAGAAAATACAATTTATATAAGTGTTCTTAATGACTAAATATGGTTAAGCCGTCATGCTTTGCTATTCTTAATAAACATAAATTTTCATACTGACGGAAGTTTTGATTAAAGGATTTTTTTTTTGACTTTGTATTTATTTTACTTCTCACATAACACGTACCGCGTAAACCGATTGCAGTGAAATTGTATATAGACATAGTAGGGATAGTAGTAGTAGTAGTAGTAGTAGTAGTAGTAGTAGTAGTAGTAGTAGTAGTAGTAGTAGTAGTAGTAGGGGGACAAGCCCAGCAACTAGGCCTAAAAGGCCCTTTTCGTTAATCGCGGTCCCACCCACCTCACTCCACTTCTCCACGAAGGTGGCCCGTCTTTCTGATGAAGGAGAACATCCTCCCCCAGTTGAGATGTTGTAATTCTTCCTTGGAGAGGGACTCAACGCCGAAAGTATTCCAGCATAGTCTTGTCCACCTTTCACACGTGTCAACAAGATGATAGGGATCCTCATCTGTCCCACAATTAGGATAACAGGGGTTGTCCGCTAACCCCAGCTAGTACATGTGCCTGTTTAGTTTACAGTGTCCTGTCAAAATGGCAATTAGGTCCATAATCACCTGTCGACTCCTTGACATCAACCATTTTGCTTGTCTACAGTAGTTCGTCCTTGACCAATTCTTCTATGTCTCTTCCCAGGCCCATCTATTCAGGGCAGTTGTGTGTTTTCCCAGCGGAAAGGCCTCTCGAACACCATTGTCTGACCGGTATATTCCGGCGCCGGCTGACCCGGAACTGGCCATCTACGAACCGTCTATATACCACGGCTGAACGGCAGCTTGATGGGGGGTCCTATTCTCCTTACATTGATTCCTTGTTTGAATTTCTATTTTAAAAGGCGTAGTGAGCCTAAGAAGACTGTCTGGAAGAATCATTCTCGTGGACAGGATGGGGATCTTCTGGCGCATTATAGAAGCGGCGATTTTCATGTGGCCCCTTCCTGTTGGATTTTTATACCAAAGTTTCGCAGTTGTTCATCTTTTTGCAAGAGGCCATGGCTTCCTTTTTGATCCGTATCAGAAGCTCTGGGAAGCCCAAGAGAACGTTGTGGGGATAAATGTTTTGACATAAAAAAATTGCAGTGAGACAAATAGCGAGGGAATATAAATGATCGCTTGTTTTCCAAAATCATTCTCGTCTCTGAACATCGTTCTCGTCTTGCAGAAAAAGGCTGTTCGTTCCATTGCAGGGGTTTGTTGCCATTAGAATTCTGACGCTAACTTCTTTATTTAGTTTAGAAACGGCTTAGAACTTAGAAACTTGATGTCGTCGCGACACTCTCCAAGCATGCGATTTGCCTCTTCCCAGACTAACCAGGGAGTTTACTAAAAGATCATTTATTTACGAGGGTAGAAAAATGTACAACCATCTGCCAGATTACATTACAGACTCAATAAAGAAGTTTAGAAAATATTTGAAAAAGTTACTTCTTGGCAAATCTTATTTTGAATCTGGGTGAATTTTTTGCAGATATATTTGTGTAAACCCTTTTATATATACATATATATTTTTGTTTTGTAAATTTTGTCAACACATTTTATTTTAATTATTTGACATGTACAGTGATTGTTTAAATGTATTGTCTTTGTTTTTATATATTTTCGTATGTTTTTTATGTACAGTGCTCGTAATAGTTCGTAATAGTTTATACATACAATTTTTAACATGTCTGGCCAGCAGAGATTTTAAGCCTATTCTTGATTTTTCCATTCATGACTAAACAGCTTTTTTTATAATTTTTCTGATTTTATTTTTTGTTTTTGTGCTTTTTATTGTTTGCAATCCTTTTTAACCGTAGATATAGTTTTTGCTCTAGATATAGTAGCTTTGTTTAGAAATACTACATTTATTTTTTAACAATAAAGCATTTTTGACTTTGACTTTGACCACGCCAATCCAGTCCTTTGGCAAAATTGTGTAAAATGAAAAAAACAGGTGCGGAAGTTAAATTTAATCTCACTAAAAAATATATCAAAAATAAAATCTTTATAGAGTTTTTTGTCATTTGTGTTAGAAAATTGATAATATAAAACGATACTGATTTTAAAATCTAATAACATTTTGCTCATTCTCAGAAGATATTCTCAGAATATTGCATATATACTGTTTTGTGTTGGTAAAAGCCCAAAACAAACAGATTATTTGCTTAATTAAACGGTGTTTTGAATTAATTCTGCGAAGTTTCCGAGATTCTCTAAATGCAAATATTATCTTATTTTCCTTCGCCGTTTTGCCAACCATCTATTAGCTTACAAGAGGTACTTAGATGATATATGTATCGTGTGGAAAGGATTTTTTAAACAATCAGGAGTTGACAATTGATTTTTTGAATTTTGTTAACTCAGGAACAATACCAAAATAGAATTTGAAATATACAGAAAACAATCGTCTACAGATAACATTATTCAATTGTTTTCCATTTCTCCTCACTCACACAAGTTTGCAGCCTTCAACTCATTTTTCTATCGGTTGTTCAAAATACCTCTTTCCAGGGAAGCTTTCAATCAGGAATTGCAGAAATTATAAAACAAATTGCTTTCAATAACGGTTTTCCTATCCACTCCATCAATAGACTTTATTTTAAGTTTTTCA
Organism: Kuschelorhynchus macadamiae; assembly: GCA_030620095.1. Lineage (NCBI taxonomy): Eukaryota > Metazoa > Arthropoda > Insecta > Coleoptera > Curculionidae > Kuschelorhynchus > Kuschelorhynchus macadamiae. The sequence goes on from JAUTXW010000744.1 coordinate 233,614, forward strand.
ATAAATACAAACTTTCCTTTAATATTATTCACTCTAAACCAACACTTAAAAAATGCTTCAAAGGTTTAACATTTTTTGGTAATATTTCAATGCAGGTGGCGAAGTTTTTCAAACATTTAGATGTCTCAATTGCTTTTAAAACAGTGAACTCACTTAAGAGACATCTAGTGATTTCTACAAAGCTGCTAAACCTGGCAACGTTGTCAATAATGTTCAAATTTTGCGTGTTAACTTCCCCATAAACGATAGTTTAATAAAAGATAAGTCTGAACATCTCTCAAAATCAGGGGTGTACTCATTGGGCTGTGGAGATTGTTCTGCTGTATATATCGGACAATCAGGGAGAAGGATTTCCACTAGGGTCCAGGAACATTTTAGCCTTTTCGATAAATATAAAAACACTGATATCACTGAGACAAACTCGACACCATTTTTCTCTATTAAACAATGTAAAGATACTACACGAGTGTCCAAAGAGTAAAAAACTGGATTTGTTAGAGAAAATGGAAATTACAAGGGATAAATATAAAAGAAGCCCAGTTTTACATTGTGTTAATGATGTCTTCAATTTCGAACCTCAACTAATTTTTAATAATCTTGGCACTAATATTAATCGGCAGGAAGATAATGTATAAACTTTTCATTGGACCTGCTGGTAGAGTGGTGGTCAGTATCTCAGTGTGTCACGCCGGAGGCTCGGGTTCAATTCCTGGGTATATCAATAACCTTTTTTTATATTTTTTATTTATTTATATATTTTTTTGTCTTTTATTTGATTCAACTTTTATCTGCGCGTGTCAATACCTCACCAAGTTTCTTAACCTCATCTCAGTGTGTATTTTAACATGTGGCGTTATAGTTGTTTGATTTGTTCTTGTGATTTTTAGTTAATGCCGAAGGTCTATTTATAATTTTGTATATTTATAGTGATAGTTTTTGATTGTTATATTAATTGTAGGTCTGATGATGCCTGAAAAGGCTTAAACACGTGTAACCGCATTATACTCAATATATTTTTGACGCGAGACCGAGACTTTGTGTCTTATTTCTAGTATAGTCATTTGTTCCGGTATATTTGATTTTTACCATTTGAAAAAAAAATATTACCTATTTATGATAAAACGGACTATAGAAAAAATCGAACCGTGATTTCTACATAAAAAACTGCTAAACCTGGCAACGTTGTCAATATCATCCAGGTTAGACGTAATAAAAAACCCCCATGTATCAAATTTTGCGTGTTAACTTCCCCCATAAACTATAGTTTAAGTTTAGTGGTAAAGTACATCCCAAAATATGAGATCCTGACCGGGGATGGGCGATAGGTATTCCTATCTGTCGATAGGTCGTTGCCCTATGGATATGTTTAACACACTTATATTGAGGAGCAAAAAAAAGTCCTTACTTTCAGATGGCGCATAATCTGCTTTTAAATATGCTTTTATGTATACCTATCGATATTCTCGGCTACCTATCGATGTTCTCAGCTACGTATCGATATTAACAATTACCTACCGGCACTTATCAAAAACTATCGATATATCGATAAAATGTCCTTCTTTAGTCCTGACTTCTGTAAGTGAGTAATAAAGACATTCTGACTATCTATTTATGAAATTTGCAGAGATGGACTTGAGTATTTTATTCATTAATGCACAGAAGATAAATACAACTAATAAATTTATTTGTGCTTGTAAAAACGAATAGAAAAAAAGTTGGTAGTAAAAGGCATAATGTTACATAAAATTAAAAATGTATGTACATTAAGCCCCCAGATCGGGTTTACAAGAGGATAAGTGAGGACATATTCTATAAATAAAAATCTATTATAACCTAAGAGTACTTCAGTTTCGCTATAACTATTCTTAGCTAGGGTAATTATCAGTGGTTCTAAATTAATTATTTTTATAAATGTACGAATCTTCAACTTTTACAACATGCTAAATGGAATTCTTCCAATTTTCACAAGGTATATCATGTAAAACTGTTCTTTATTAATTCAACCACTGACAAACCCAAAGTAGGATTAAACTCACAGTGATACAGAGGAAGCCATAAAAGTGTGTGTGTCATTTTCTTAACCATATTATCACAAACATATTCCTTTTTTCAATTTATAGTCTTTTGAAACTTCCAAGACACCACTTTTTTGTATTTCAGATTTGGTGTTGGTTGCATTCGGAACTTTATTAAGTAGGAGGCGATAGTAACTTTCATTGTCCACATCAATAACACTATGTTCGGAAACACTTGATAAAAGTGAATTTCAAAAGGTCAAATGACACCGAATTTCAAAAAGTCTCACAGTTATCGCTTCGTGATAGTCCAAACTAGATTAATTTATGTTTTTCATAGATAATAGCAGACAATGCGAAATCCAGCCATTTTTAGATCAAGCATGCATAATGCTTATTTGTTTACACTGATTTAAGAGTAAGTTGGTTTGACATTTAATACTGCTGTCATTCTTCCATATGTCATATCCAAAGTATCATGGGTATCGGACCAAGTTTCATCATAATATATAATACCACAACACAATAGAGAACATTTTGTCGGCAAAATTTTCCGATTGTTTATGAAAGCGTGACCATCCTTTATTTCAGCTCATTTCATTTTCATTTTCTTCATTTATTTCGTTTTTTCTTAAATTTTGTACCAAGTTCTTGTGCTTTTCTGAGTCAAGTTGTAGGTAGGGTTTGATCGAATGAACACTAGAATGACCGATCATTTTTATTATTTGATGTTTACCAATACCTTTTTAGCAAGTGCATTGGCTATCTTAAACTTCTTGGTTGAAAATGTATGTTCGTACGTTATTTTTTATCAACCACTTACACCTTGCTAGGGCTTTTGCCCCTTCTTGTGTTGTTTTAGAAAAAATCGTGTTATATTCGATTCGCTCAGTACATTCTCCTTTCATATTCAATTCTTTCTCGAAGTAAAACACTAAAGTTTGCCGCGTCATTCCCTCTTCAAGCAAGTTCGAATGAACATAGATGGAATGTTTTTTTTGTAGGCCATCTGGGTTATCTTGATCATAGCTACCTAAGCCTTTGAGCTTACTTTCCTTTTTTCTTGGGAAGCTTGGAGTAGTTTTAGCTTAGTGTTTCGTGCCAACCTTGCTGCGTTAAAGCGAATATCCGTAAAAGGACCAATTTTAATTCCAAACTCCTTTAAATAGTATTCTTGAATAATTTGAGCGGTAGTGTTCCATATTGATTTTATGCTTGATTCTTAGTAATTTTCACCGTTTTGTTTTCTCATATTGAAGCCGTAATTCTCCAAAATGTTTGCTACTTCTTCGGGAGTTGTGTCGTGTATTAATTTGTAATGCTTCTCCGAACAAAACTGGGAAAACTGTTCTCAGACGGATTTTTTAGTTTTTACGGTATTAATCGGTATAGTGTTAGCAACTATATTTTTAACGATTCTTTTCCGAATCTGAATGACCCTGCGTCTGAACTCATTTTGAAGAATTGAAATGCTTAATTTGCACATTGTCAAAAGCGCGTCTTTTAATTTATTTGTATTGTAATAAATAGGGTAATTAAATTGGTAACCAAGGATATTTGACCTAGGTGACACTTGTCAAAATGACAAGATCATTTTTTGCGTTAACCCAACAAAATTTTGTCGATGAAAAATAGTCTTGTTGATTTTGTCCAGGAAGTGAGAATTTTGTCCAGGTATGAGTTTTCGCAGTAGAAAACAGGCCGTTGCTATGTCATTTTGCCATTGTAAAACAATAGAGTGAAATAGTCGAGGTAAATTATTGACCTGTTGCCTGATCAATATTTTTTAATTTTTTGTAGATAAGCATGTCGCGGGATTCGTAATCTTTGTGATTCCATCACTACTGCTCTTCAAATATAGAATATATTTTTCATAATCGTCTACCTCATGGTTCTGAAAATCTTCAAGTTTTTTTCAGTTCACTGGCAATTCAACGCAATTTGTTTATTAAAACTTCTTTTAACAAAGTTTCGTAAACATTTTTCACTATTTGTTTAGGGTCAAGTGATAGATGTAACAAAACCAAACAAATACTTTCCCTTATCTTCCCTCCTTCGGACATATTATAAAACATTTAATTAATTAAAAGCAGGATTAACAGGTAGTAAATGAATATGTAAAAATAGGGTATTTATTGCCCTACTTAAAAGGTAAAAAGGCAGGATCTTATATTCTGCGATGTACAGGGTTTACCCGTATATTTTTCCACCCACCTAGAGAGTTTATTTAAATAGATACGGAAATTTCGTAAATACAAAAGTTGTTGGGTTTTTTTATGAAGATTTAGAATATTATATCATTAATGCGAAAATATTATTGGAAATGTCAAATTTTGACAGTTTTTTTAAATGAAACACCCTGTATTAAATTATATTCTTAAAGATCTTTTTTTTCTAATTTCAAATATATATCCTTTGAATATATTCTGTCAATTAGTTTTGGATATATAAGCGTTTAAACATTAAAAAAATGGTAAAGTAATTTGCGCTAAAACGTAGTGAGCCATGGTTAAGACAATTGCAATGAACGACGCCTTTTTGGCGTTCAACGGTCAGAAGTATCTATTTACGAGCATTTTTAATATCTAATACGTTGGACGATGGGTTATTCAGAAGAAGAGAAACCCGACATGATAGAATTATTTTATTTACGTGGTAAAAATGCATCGATAGCTCGTAACGTAGAAAAACACTTAAGCGAAAAGTTAGAATATTGGAAAGAAACAATACCATAAAAAATCAATAATATAAAGTAGGTAAATAATAATATTAGCTTAAAGAACTAAGTTTTGGTTTTCTATATAGCCTCCTTGGTTTATAATGCATTTCTGAATATTTCTTCTAAATTTTCTGTGTATGGATGCATAGATAAAATGAGGTGATTGGGTGTTTAAATCGTCGATTGCTTGGACTATATTTTGCTCTAAAGTTTGGATGATCCTTGGCTTATTGTAGTATATCTTGTTTTTCAGATAACTCCACAAAAATATGTCCATTGGAGAGAGATCCGGACTGTTTGCTGGCCTTCTTAATGGTCCATGTCTTCCAATCCAAAATGGATACCTGTCATTTAAAAAATGGGTGGCCGGCTGGACATTATGAGGAGGGGCACCATCTTGTTGCCATATCAAATTAAGATATGAATTAATCGGTAGTTGTTCTAAATGCCCCTCGATTTCGCTTTCTAATAACTCCTGATACCTTTGTCCGGTTAAATTCCCATTTAAAAATATAGGTCCAATAACATGATTGTTAAGAAGGCCACACCAAACATGTAGGGATCTTCTTCCATGAATTTTGACCGCCTGAAGAGCTTGCGGGTTTTCTTTTGACCAAAAATGCCTTTTTTTCCGGTTAAACATGCCTCCAATGGTAAATGTTGCCTCGTCAGTGACAATTATGTTGGACAGATTTAGTTGGTTCATCATAACACGTCATTCTTTTTTCTTGATCGGTTAATTCTATTATTCTATTATATTTTGATCGGTTAATTCTTGAGTAGATAAAAACCTCTATGGCTTATATTTATGTTTTAGAACTGAGTGGATTTTATGCCATGATTTGTTAAAAAAAGTGGCTGCATCGGGAATTGAGCGCTCAGGATTTTCTAAAACAAGAATAAATAAGATAACTAAATTATTTTATTACAAATGTTTCAAAATAAACTTCAAAATATAATAAAATATTTAAATCTTCTTCAGCGTTTCTTTCAACTATTCTAACTTTTCGCTTAAGTGTTTTTCTTTCATTCAATTGTTTAGCTATGTTTAATATTGTCCTACTAGTTGTTCTAAATGTCGGTGTTGGTTTTCTATCTGATACCTTTGTCCGGTATGAAATTCCCGTTAAAATATATCCAATAACAATTTTAGAAGGCCAAACCAAACATGTAGGGATCTTCTATCCCTGAATTTTGACCGCCTGAAGAGCTTGCTTTTCTTGACCAACTAGTCTATCTGGAAACCGTCTATAGATATTAAAAATGCAATTTTACCAATAATTTACATTTACATTTACAAATAATTCGTTCATTGCAGTTTCTCTTCTTCCGAATAACCCATGTGCAACGTATTATGTTAAAAATGCTCGTAAATAATTACTTCTGATTTCTTTAATGTTTAAACGCTTATATATCCAAAACTAATTGACAGAATATATTAAAAGTATATATATTTGAAATTAGAAACAAATTTGACATTTCCAATAATATTTTCGCAGGGAAAACCCTGTACTTTACAAAAGTATTTAGCCGTTCCGGTACATATTGTAAAAAAAAATGCTGTTGTCCTATCTTGAAAAATTTGTAATAGAGATTTTATTTGGGGACCAAAATAACGTTTGTAGGGATAATCGAAAGCAAAAAATAAGAGATTAGGCTTAAAAACAATCGGAGTTTTCTTATTTTCTGTGAAACTGGTAAACTTGGTAACATTGCCATTAGCATTAAGGATGCGGAAATATTTAAGTTTAGTATGTACTTACATACTTGACCGTTCCGGTTCTTTCGAAATGCCAGGCATATTAAAGACGAGTGAACATTTTCAGGCTTTTACTGAAAACCAAATCGTCCCAGATGTTTTATCCAAACCACCAGAACATTTGCTCTCTGTAAAATATCCCAAATCTGGAAAAACTGTGAATCTCGGTGCTGAGATCGCTCCCGTAGATGTGAAAGATCAACCGGAAATAACATACAAAGCTGACTCGGATGATTATTATACATTGATTTTTACTGATCCGGATGCACCTAGTAGAGCTAATCCTGAAAGCAGAGAATTCCGACACTGGCTGGTAAGTACTATTTTGTTAGCCGTATTTTGGTATGTTTAGTCAAATATATAGTGTGCATGGCTATTATCGGTGCCATGGGGACAACACCGTCAGTGTTACCAACCCTGTAGATTTTCTACTACAACTGGTAGAATAGGCAACTCATTTAGTGGGGAATTTTATCACATTTATATTAAAAAATATACAATTTTTAAAAATAGTAAAATATAAAATTCCGTAGGTCGCTTTATCTATCGGTATTCGGTATCGGTGTCTTATAAATAACAATAGGTACAAATCAAGAAACGTACGGATTCGAGGTTTGACGATTACACTCTGCCTACTGGTTGAGTACCGCTAGGGGTGTTGTGTTGTTCATTTATAGTTGTATTAGGGGCACTGTTCACGAACATAGAGTAAGTTTTGTTTTTGAGTTATTCATAATCAAATCCTTATGACCATATTGTGTGCTTACTATTTTTCCCATCTTTTAACCAATATTTGGACACTTCGACAATCAAACAAATAGATATAAAACCTAATAAAAATATTACAAATATAACTATTTTTGGTCACGTCGTTTTACACAAAATAGCAGTATAACAAATTCACATTTAAAATTAAAAAAGGGGTTATATTGAAAATCAATATATCATGGCATTCTTGATAAATAAAATCGGCACATCGGTAAATAAGATGTAAATTTAACTAGCTGGCCCGGAAATCGATACGTTTCCAGAACATCGTCCAGAAATGTTATTAAAGAAAAACGTATTGTTTTTTTTGTATTGTTATAAATACAAAAAATAGTGTTGTAAGGTCTCGGTGATCAAGCAATCATTTCAAAAAAAAATCATGTAAATTTGTGCTGTACAACTCTCTCACAAACTGAAAAATCTGGCATACAGCCGGTTGCAGAAAACTCAATTAAAGTTTAGAATGTTTAACGGAATGTCAAATTTGACAGCGCGTTCCTAGATTTCTAAAAACAGCTTGTCAAATCCGAAAGCTTGATTAAATATTCTAAACAGCAATTAAGTTTTGTGCAACCGGGGGTTAGTGTTTTAAATATATAGATATATACATACGCTGTATAAATATCTGTTTTAGACTAGAAACCTAGCCCAAATTGATAATCTAGTCCGTGACTTCAGCCACTTGAGAGAGCCAGGAATGGAACTAGGTATTTTGTTGTTAGTTCTTTAAGTCTCTAACAGCAAACAGAACTTTAGAATTCTGCCAGTTCTAGGTCAGAATTAAAAGGTTTTTGATGTTGAGTGCTTTCTTAGCTTGATGAGTATTTCATGTCAAATTTTAATATTTAATATGTAATCTTGTTCTTAAACAAATTTTAATGTGTATCTTTGTTAATCTGTATAATCTTGTTTTAAATTTTGTGTAATTTTAATCTCGTATATGTTTAGATCAAATTTATCCATGTTTAATTAGCAATTATAGTAGTTGTTTGACGTGTAAAAATACAAATATTTTTATAGATTTACTAATGAAAACTATGACTACAAAATAAGGCGGTTAATTAAAAAAAGGTGGTCAAGTTAAACACTATGATAGTGTTTTCTATCGATTTATCATATAATCGTCCAAATATAGGACAAAAGAATGGAGAAATATAAAAATATAAAAATATTGCCAATTCCCAAAATCTACAGGTGTATCAAAATGTATAAAATAATTTGATTATGAATAACTAAAAAATACTTGCCAATTTATGTAAAAATACCAAAAATTGTTAAAACCGGACTTGGTAAGGTCAACGAGAAAATTACTAAAAAGTACGGATATTTCAGGTGTTTTATTAAAATTTCGAGCAAAATGGTCGCTACCGAATGCAATGTAAATGTCTAGCGGAATTTTTGTAGATTTTGCTACCTTGTTTAAGTAGAATGATATTTTCAATTGTTGGAAGCATTGATCGCAGCCCACCTTCGAAAGAGTGAGGCAGACGTTTAGACGTTTGTTTTGAGAGGGGGGGAAAACGTCGATCATAGATCAATGAAAGCAAGCAGACAGCAACATAAAAAGTAGGTCTAGACTCTAGAGGTACCATACAAAATAGATAAAGATTAAAATCATCACAGAAGAACGAATAAGACTGGACAGGTCGTGTCGTCATGATTTCAGAAAAGGATGAGTGGAGCAGCAAACTAGTTAATTTTGAAGAAGAAACGGTGGTGCATCGATGGGTCACAGAGGACTGAAATGTGGTCGTTAGGCCCAGGAGTGTATGCAGAAAAACTAAACCGTAGGAAAAGCTTCCCTCCTGGAAAGTATACCATGAGGCAAAAATAGTCGCCCCTACGATGGCACTAAAGACAGCAAGCCTACGAGATTTTAAGTAGGGATTGGCACGGTGATAACAAAGGAAGACAGACTAAGAATTTTGTTGTGGGGCCTGAGAAAGTTGAAACGCCCTGGCTGCTTATAACGAGTAAACAGAATATCTAGCCTATTAGACAAGTGAACCTCTTAGGCATAGAAGAAGATTTGATCTGCACTGTATATAGTGAGGGGGAGGTAACTTGGTTCAATTACCTTGTGTTACATTCCTAGCTGCGGCATGACATTTTAGCCCTGCGGTCCTGCAGAGGGATGAAGCCAGTGATTTTATTTGGAAATGTGAATACATCTAGCCGGTTTAAAAATATTCCAGATGAGGGTTGAATCACAGGGAGGTAGTTTAGGGGTTGGCATAACCAGGGGTCCGGCCTCCTCTGAACTACTATCATTACTACTGTTATTAAAACGAACCGTATCATAAAAAATAAATTTCGTAATAAAGTGAGTTTATGTCAAATGTTGTTAAAGATTACTCACATTATACAGGGTAAGTCATATTTATTTGTTAAAAATTCTAAAGTTCTAAACAATTTGGTAATAGCGTAGCTGATTTGTAGACTCTTGAGCATAGAAAACCTCTGGATCAGTACAAAC